>VZTD01005127.1:2148767-2566670 GCA_013397725.1 Rhagologus leucostigma
CCCGTGCCCGGGTCCGCACCGCCGAGAGGGAGTTTCTGTTCGAGAGGCCGCGGGGGCGGGGGACGAGCGAGGGGCCGTGTGGCAGCGCGGGGCCGGCAGAGCCGCGGTTCTCTCGCCCCGCAGCGTTCCCGGCCCCGCGGGGTGGCAGGAACGGACCCGGGAATGGGTCTGCTCTTCGGTTGTTGTTGTTGTTTAGAAGTTGCTTTTACACGCACTTGGAAAATCTACCCTTACTGCCAGTTATTTATAAATAAATATTGTACATATATCTTTGTTTAATGGTAAACATAAATTTGTGATTGTGCTGGGTGTGTCTGTGCATATGGAAACAATTATACCTGCCTCCGAAATTATCCACGGGCTAGTTCAGACGAAAAAAATCCATCTGGATATTTCCATTTTCCTACATAGGCTCTAAATGTGGAATTCATCTGTATACCACTGTGCTCCTGCAAATAACTAGAAAAGCCTGCAGTAAAAGTTACTAGATAACAGATATATCATTAAAAAAAAAAAGAAGAAGAAGAATAAACTAGTGATCACACAGAGATCGAGAATCAAAGCAAAGGAAGTCTCTGCAGAGATTTCTAAAAGATTGGTCAGGGCAGAAATTCTTTCTGGTGTTTTCCTAGATAAAGACTAAACTCTGGTTTCATCTAAAGGGGCTTAGACCCTGGGCCCCTTTTGACCTGTCCTTCTGGCAAGATTTTTGTTTGTTTGTTTTTTAAAATCAGTTTGTCTTCAGTGGTTTTCGGATTCACCCAAGTGGCAAACTGTCTAGCATAAAAGATAAATGACAAGGATGTGGTTGCTTTATGCACTAGTCTCTACTTCAGCCCTCCTCTTCTCTCTCCAGTGGTTGAACTCAGAGCCTTCAATTTGATTTTTCCAACCGAAGTGCCAGTTAGCTTAATTTAGAACTGTGGTTCTGTGTCAGTGCGAGGAGGTTCTTATAAAAGCTGTAAATTGTAGAAGTGCCCCACCCTACAGACAAAAGAAAACCGAAATCCCTCAGGAAGCTCCTCTGTCCTAAGTACTGAATTTGAGATTTTGTTAGCTGCAGGCTAGAGTGTAGATTCAAGCTACATATATTTTTAATTTCGGTTCTTACAGCTAAATGTATTCACAGTGTTGGCTAAATGGGATTTTCATATATTAAAAAAACAAAACAGGTCCTTTATTTATTTGTATTCATTAACTTGGCAGTTTTCATTACAGCAGTAGTGAGTAATATGCCCTAGGTAATGGCAGGAGAAGATCTGATGAAGTACACTCGCTGAGGTCTTGGCTGGCACTGCTGGCAGTCAGAGCCCTTCCGAGGCACTTTGTAACCAGGTGTAGAGCGGCTATAGTATAATCTTGCGGGTTGGTTCTGGAAGTGCAGCTTTACCCCCTGCTACGGAATTTGTGTTTTGTTAATTATGTTTGAATAAATCACTGAGGGATAGGATCTTTCTTATCTCTAGGCCTTAGTTTAGAGCAGCGCTCATACACAGGCTTAACTTCATGCACATGTCAAATATTCATGTGCTGTCCTGAATAATGTCAGTTTCTTCAGTCATTGACGTACATCTTAAGGACTGAATCTCTGTACAACTGCATTCGGATAGCTGAATGCTGTTAGCCCCAAAGAAAGGAGAATGGGGATCTGCTGCAGTGTGTGAGGGTAAAAGGAGCAGTAGTGGGATGAAATTTTTTAAAATAAAATTTGGAGTGTGAAATATTTCCTGCATAAATTATATGGTTGGTCATAAGTTAATCCTTCTAACAAGACAGCCCATAAGAACGAATTCTGCCCCGCCTCCCACACTGGACAGCTGACACAACATGCAAGGATAATATCATCTATATAATAATCACTGGGATTTGATGCAGTTATAGGTCAAAAGTTTTGCCTTATGACACTAATGAAAGTACTGCTGTAGCCCTGGGACTCTATATTTTCAACTCTGTCTGGCCTCACAAATGCAGGCCACATAACTCCCATTTGCTGACTCTCCTGAGCGTGCTGGCATCGCCGCACAGGAACCACCCCTCCTGCCCTGTGGGTCTCTGTCTCCCCAGCTCCTACCTAGTGCGAAAAAAATACACTACTATACTTCCTGGGGTAATGCACCAGGTTAACACTCCAGCGTGATTGGGCAAGGTTAGTTGTTTTTTCCATAATGTGAATTGAACTGAAATGGTTTGTACTACATATGATCCAGAAGTAGTTTTGGCTGCACTGAAAGACTGCAGTTCTGTGCGGGAGAACTGCGGTACCCAGATCTTCTGGAAACTTGTTCCTATCAAAAAGGAGATGAGAGAAATGTGGGGTATGGGTTCCTTTGCTTAAGAAACGTCAGCAGCTTGGGTTAAATAACGGAAAGCTAAATCTCGTATCTTTCTATCATCATAATGAGTTGCCTCCAAGTAGGCTGGGACAGTTGTGCTTGAGTGAGGGAATCTGTGCTCTTGGTTAAATATTTGCTATCGAAGCCCTAGTCCTCATTAAGTGTTCTCAATAAACAATGTTTCAAAAAGCAAACAGCTAAATTCTATGGGTTTATTCACAGCACTGAAGTTGCTTGCTAGCAGCAGCTTCCTGTGTTCCCCGGTAATGTAAAAGAATCTCTTAAGTATTTAGAATCTTTGGAGTATTTAATACTATGCATTTGCAAATAAATTAAAGTAACTTCAGTTTACTTACAGTATTTTAATCTGTTTTAGGAGATGAATATGTGATCATATTTAAGGAAGGGTTTCCCTTTTCTTTTCTTTTTCTATGCTTAGAAATGTTTTCCCACTAAGCTGCAGAGGAAAATAGGTTCATTATTAGCATGAGGACTCAGTCCTTATTTGCTTTGCCTAAAAGATTGCGGTCCATATTTTGCTTTCATAAATTAATAAAGTGAGTATAATTAAAGTTATAGAACACGGAGTTCTATTTTCTAACAATAAAAACTGTTAGACACTGTTAATATTTTGCTATGAGTTTTGTACTCATTTAATGAAAATGCTACAGATGTTTACTTATTTAAATAAAATTTAGTCTCTAGAATCAGTTATGTTTTATGCCTAAAGTAATTTTGACAAAAGGAGTTATATCTGCAAATTTAACTTAGATGTCCCATAATTTTTCACTTTGTATGTGATTTGTAATAATTTTATTCCATTTAATTTTGGACATGAGAAGGTGTTCCTAGTCAGTTTTGCTCCTGTTTAGTTTCTGGTACTCCTGTTGATACTTGTATTATATGTGTGCGTATATATATATAAAATATATATATTATATGTGTGTTATCTATTATAGTATAATGTATCATAACTATGGCGAGAATGAAACCCAGTAGCTTTACCCTGTGGTTTGTTCCACATCTTACAAGGCGAGATGATCAATTCCAAGGGATATAGCTGTTTTTTAAAACAGAGCCTGGGTTTTACATTAAATTGTAATATAATACAGATATGATACTATATGTATGCCATCATTTCAGTAGTCCTAGTTCTCCTAGATATTTCCTCAAAACAAGGATGGAGAGGGGAAAACTCTTTTCTACTAGCTCACAGCTGATGACCTGAAGTTTATGAATTCGTTATGAACATACACACACTATATTGTGTCCTGTCTTATTTGCTATTTTGTTAGGCAGGGATGGTATTATTGCAAATTACGGAATTGTCCTTGAAGAAATGCTGTGTAGCTCAGGAGTATTAATAGACAATATTGCAGTTATGCAGCTATGTTGCTAACGGTACTAGTAAAGGCTCATTACACAGCCAAACTTTTTAAGCAGCAGGGAGAACTGCATGAAGCAGATGGAAATGTACTGCTGCTAACATCATTAAAGAACTACTGATCACAGAAGAAGCGAAGTGGAAAACTGTCAGAACCTAATGGAACTTCAGTAAAAGTTTCAGGAGTAAGATAAACTTCAAAGACATGAAGGCAGATAATTCTGTTGTAAGTCTCTGGTGTGATCGTAAACCATAAGGACTCCAGACTTTAAGATTCAATTAATCTTTTGGCCTCTTTTAACTCTGTAACATATACAGAAATGTTTATATTGTCTTATGTAATTTAGTAAATATTTCTTTTTTGTGTGACAGAATCAAACCAGGTGATAATTTAGTTAGAGTGACCAGTTGGATAATGCCAGCATCTGTCTGGTGGCGTGCAGTCCTGTGCAGGAATGTGAGGCTGCCAGAGCACTACCGAGGTGCAGTGTCTGCAGGGTGCAGCCCTCAGGCTTACCCAGTCGCTAGGTAGCTGTTCTTGCTTGTAGTGTCAGTTGGTATGGAGAAGTCATGCACAGTTTGTTGGGAAAGGAAAGGTTGTAATTTGACTGCTGCATGGTCATTCCACAGAATCCCAGTCAAATCTAACACTAATATTTCAGTAACTAAAGACCAGCTCTCAAGTAAAGAGACACAGGAGCCCTGAGCAATTTCAGACATACTCATTGACCATCATTCTAAAAATAGATTGAGTAGTGAATACACAGCAGTTAGCTGTCAGTTTTTTAAAGTTTTTTTTTTTACCAGTTTGTAGATATAATCATATGAATTACATGTGGACATGTTGGAGCAGTAGTTATCCAATACACTGGATTGCAGTGGTAGGTAATTTGTTGCATCACTTTTTTCCTCCCCATTATTTTATTTCACAGAACACTCAGTTCAAACCTGCACATGCAGCTCCCACAGCTTAGCTAATTGCAAATATATAAAACCAAAATGTTCTCTACATTGTGTATAAATATGTCTCTTTCATCTTTCCAAAGACAAACCACCAACTTGTAAATTTTAATGTAAGAATGACAGGATGTACTTTTAGTTTGAGCAATTGCTGTTTGTTCTGTGCAGGCATGAAAACAGTAGGAAAAGTGAATTGTTCTTACCAGATAGGTATCAAATTGGATAAGTAATTTTACCAGGACTATTTTTAGGCTTTAGTGTCATGCATTCCTTTATTTTTGTATGAAAACTAGAAGTCGTCTTCAATCCTATCAATTGTGTAAGTGTTACATTAGGACATGCGCCATCAGATAAATTAACCCACATCCTACAGACTCAAAATATTTATGTTTTGCTCCTGTTTCTTGCTTGCTTTGGAGTTGTAATTGATCTGTCTCTGGATTTTGCACTCCACCCATCTTGAAACATGATAAGTATCACAGGCCTTTTTTTTTTTTTCTCCCTCTTTCGTTCCCTTCCTGTTTCACAATCTTGTTTGCATCCAAGATGAGGCTCTGGTGCTCTGATAGAGTAGCAAACAGACCATTTGTCTCAGCTGTGAGCTGCGGTTTCCTGTCCTACCCTGTTCTCTGCCTGTTCACCCTCAGTAGATACAGATAAACGCTGATTCTGGAAGGTGAACCATATGGTTTGGGTAATGTTGCTCCTTTATTATGAGACAGCTAAAAGAGCATTTGGGGGAGAGGAAGGAGATGGGAAAGGAAGTTGTTTGGAAGTGATCTAAATTGGCTTTGCTGTTCTATTATTTTGGGTCAGTTGGTCACCTATAGCCAGTTGTTAGGACTGCAATGATCAAGATATTCTTCTGTTTAGTTTTAAAGTCACAGAGCATTTTTTAAAAAAGCCTGGTTCCTGATGTATATAAATTGAGGAAGATCACAGCTTTCGTTTTAAATGACATGTTTGTAGCACTTCTGGTTGTAAAGCACAAATTGAAGATAGAACATTAGCAAAACAAAAATGCTCCTGAGTTTTTAGGCGCTTTTGTTATGACTCTTGAATTTGGGGTTGGCAATTCTGCTTGTAGAGTTTTCTATTTAAACCAGGCGTAGTGCAAAATCAGCTGCTAAAGGCTGAAATGCAAATGGACTAAAAGGTTCTTTTGCCACGGATACAAAGAAAGAAAGTGAAGAAAACAGTACGGATGTAGAAAGATGAAGCAAAAGTGAAAAACTGAAAAGCAAAACAAAGCAAAGAGAAAGCTCTGAAAATATTTATTCATCTGAGCCTGTGGTCTAGAGAGCCCAGTTTACAGCCACAGGTCTATGATCGGGGTGGAGGATCCAGATTACCCAGGTTCTCTCCTGCTCCGAGATGTGTGAGCTTAGTGTGTCGCTTTGAAAATAATGTGCTGAGCCCATGCCTTTTGTAGTCAGGCTTTACAAATCAGAATTATGTAGGAGCACAGCAGGTTTTTAATATAAACAAAGGTGTTTATTCTTTTTGCACTCTCACAAAATTTCCATGGTGAGAAAATATCAATAAATCTCCTGTGTAGTTTCACCAGTTTACTGCCATACAGGTGAGAATTAAAACTACTTTCTCTTTGCTTCCCTTAGCTCATTCCAGCTTGGTGTGCGTCTGACCCCTCTTACCCTTTATCTCAGACCTACTTTGGTCTTGTTACATCCTTCAGAATGAGGTGTCTGACCTCGTTCTGGCTCTGCATCTCTTCCTCTTCTTGATTGCTGTGCTGTGATCAATCAGCTCTTTTGCCGTTTGTCCCTCCCTCTCATTTCAGGCATGCCAGTTGTTGTTTGAATATGTGCCATGATCTCTGGAGGAGGAGGGAGTGCTTGGCTTCCCTGGGCTTTCCCAGAACCACACTGGTGCCTCTGCAACAAAACTCTCTTGTGATAGCACTCTGGGAGCTGAGGGAAGGGAGGGACAGAGACCCTGGGCTCTGGTAGAGAAGGGCATGGGGATCAAAAAGTGAACCAAGCATCACAGAGAGCAGAATATTAGAGTTGCTTGGTATATAGCTGGATGCATGTTTGCTTTTACAACATTTTTGGCTGATGTTTGCAGGAAGCAGACCCATTATGAGAGCTTGTCCTTAAATACAGGAAGCAAAAAAGTTTAAAAGTTTTGATAATTTTCCACTCCCCAGGTCACACACTATTTCTGCCATAGGCTGGAGTACTGGTTTGCAGGGGTGGGAAATTTTACATCATATCGTAGAATCATGAAACGTAATCTTGGAGAGGATCTTGACAAACCATCCCATCATGTTCTGATATGAAAAGATCTTCATTTCTGATGGTTTATCCTGATGTTTAGATGTTGTTAGTATTAGAAAGGTCTTCTTCATGCTTAACATAGTGTCTAATCTTTTTTTGCAGTGCTCTTTGTTTCTCTGTGTCAATCCCTTAAATATTTCAAGAATGTTTTCACATTTTGCTTCAGATTATGCTAAATTGTCAAATTGTTTAACTTTTCTTTCTCAAAAACTATTTAATTTTACTTCTGATAATTCCTGTGGTGTTATCTGGATTCTCTAATGTGTGTCCTGAACTCTAGTGCCCAAAACACCAGGTGCAAGACATTCCCAAGGTTTTAGCAGTACCAAGTGGGGGAGTGGATTACTTCACAGGTTTTGTAGAGTATACAGAGTATTCTCAAGGTGGGAGAGCCTTGAGAAAGGTTTGTCTGAGTTTGTACCTGCATTTGAGGACAACTCATCGCTCATACCAGTGACTGTGACTAGGTGTTGGCATAAAGCATTTACGGGAGCAGTCTAGTATTCAGACTTCTGGGGAGTACCCTGGAAGTGCAACACTGAACCCTCCTAAGGGGAAGAGAGTAATGTGTTTGCAGGCCAGCTTTCCTATGTGCACATCCTGGCAGTCCCGGAGGCATCTGACACAGAGGGTATCTGAGGCTTGAAAAAGCAGGATCTCCCAAGTGCAGTGTCTGCCTTCGGGCACCCAGATGAGTCTGTGACAGATGAAGCTTTCAAGAAATTACTTATTTCTGTTGCCTGCCTATTGTTTGCTTCAGGCACTTGCAAGAAAATAAAAAGGAACTGTGTGAATTTCTTTCTTCTTTCCAGCTATAGAATCCCTTTTCTGTTTCTGTCTCCTCAAATGGATTTCCAGCCTGCAATGGTAAAGGCCTTGCACAGTTGTAGTGTGGTGTAGGATGTAAATGGTGATGTATCTTTTGATTTTGATGATGCTTGAAATTCCTGTGCAAATGACAGCTTGTCATGGTTACCAGGAGTGAGTACAGTTAGAGACAAGAAAAGATTTGAACTAAGCAACCATGTTGTTTCTCAGTTGCCCACAAAGACTTCCTTGTGGAGCAACGCAGTTCGTGCAAAGCCATCTCATCCAGTCTGAACACCCCCTTTGACTGCTTTTCCCTTCTGTATCACAAGTTGAGGCTTGGACTGGGGATTGCACCAACAGCATGCCTGAGATCTGACCAAAATCTTGAATTTAAATACTACTGCAGATGAAGAGTCCTGCTTAATTACCCAGTCAGGTGTGATTAAAGCTTTCATACTACCTCTGCAGGTGTGATTAAGTCAAGCAATAGCAGACATAGAGAACTGCAGTTGATCTGTACTGGGACAGAACCTTAGGGTGGCTGGCTGGTTAAAACACCTGACTTCTGCATATCACCTTCACCTTCTGTAGATTCCACTCATCTGAAGAGACCTTGGCTCCCTTTGAACTGCAGATCTCAAGAGCAGAGTAAGAGAAAACAGCTCTGTGACAAGAAAACAGTTCCTTCACTCTTCCTAATGAGTCTTCCTCCTTGCTTACACAGCTGGATGCCATATGTCAGGCCATGAGACACTGATTGCCCAAAGCTGAGTGTTGCTCTGATAGGCCCCTTCAAACCCAGGGACAGAAAGACAGATATTGACTGTTCTGGTGTTGTGAGGCTTATGTCTTAGGCCTGTCTGCCCTTTCACCCAGTGTTATCAGCACAAGAACTTGTTATAAACTGGCTGGCAATGTCACTTCCTACAGCTGTGGAAACAGTGACAATTTTATGTCATGTATCTTTGAGTTGCAGAGCGGGCAATAGATTTCTAAACCCTGATTATTTAGAAGTAAGTATGGTTACTGAGATGATGGGACTGTGGAACTGAGTTACAGGAACATTTAGGTTCATGTGAGGATACTGGGTCATTCTTACTGCTGTTCCCATTGCTGAAATTATTTTCATGGAAGCATATCAGCCATACAAATAATACCTTGTTGCAATTAATCTGATGTCTCATGACTCATGGAGTAAATGTTGTGACCATTCTTAACCTGACTTTCATTTTGTACTTCTGGTTTTGCTGTGGTCAGTTCTTGTGCCAAGAGGTTAATTTGTTGGTTCCCAAAACACTTTGCTTATCTAAAATGAGGACACTTTTTTTTTAAACAAGTGCAGTTGTTTAGTCCTAAAAAATCTTTCCAGACTAATCATAATTTATTTGGCTCGGTAATACACTTTCAGTTAAAAAAAAAAGAAGGAGCAAACAATCTGATAGGCAGCATGCTGGTTATATATTCCCTGTGGATTTGTCAGTTGTTAAGTTGCCGCTAGCTAAGCGATAGGACCAAATCTTCCAGGGCTCCTGTCTCAAGCATATATTAGGAACTGTTTGACTGTATGTTTTGGGTGTGAAACTTGATGTGATTGGGCCAGGAGTTTGCCTTGCACAAATGAGGCTGCTGGTTTAGTTGTGAACCAGAGCCACTGCCAGTGATATCAAACCCACATCCTTTCTGCTGACATGTCTTGGCCCAGGGTGTCAGAATGAGCAAATGCTGATCCCTGAGAGGCACAGTGCTTGCCCCTTCCCTGAGAGCACCTCTTCTACAGAGAGGTTGCTGCAGTCCTTTGCACCAGTGACCCTGACTACTGAGCTTGCCGCCAAGGAGTGATGCTTTTCTTTGGGATCTGAGCAGTTTACTAAGAAACAGCTTTAAACCCATGAGTCTCGTTTTACTGGATGTCTGCCAGATGTTTACTACCTTTGTACACAACAGAATGGTCTTAGATTTTAAAAAAGCCAAACAACATCATCCGTATCCTCCTATACCTTCTTTTATCTACAGTAAATCACATTAGTGATAACACTTTTGTCTTGAAAGTTTTGCCTGCTCGTGCTTCTGGCATCCTAGCATGGTTTGGGTAATTTGAGACAACTGGTCATGGGATACATGAAAGAAATACTTGTCAGGAAAGCAGGGAAAACATAAAAGGTTGCATTCAGGGATTATTTTGGATGCTGAGGAAGATGACAATGAGAGGAGTTCCCTGATATTCAAAGTGCGTGTGTCACTGGTGGAGGGCCTTGCTTTGGCGGCAGACTCCTGATAAGAACTCACTAAAATGCAAATTCTTATCTCAGATAGGTGGGTGGGTTTCAGCTACACAGCAAAGTCTCCGGTCCCATGCGACTTTCTGTCTAATCTGGCAACTACTTTGAGTGCATCACCTCATAGGGAGCCTTGGCTGTTAACCTCATCACTAGGCAGCTAAAGAAGCCCCTTCCATTTTGTATGAAGGTTTGTATGTAATGGAAGGTTATAAAAGTTTTTTGGACTCTCAAACCTGATTCTTAAATAGCATCCATGTTGTTGTGGGAAAAATGGACAAGCTTAATGTAGGTATACATGAGTAGGCTGTGTGCTATTTAATATGTAGGTCATAGAGGAGAAGGCATGGATGCCAAAGTTTATCTGTGTTGTTAGAGCTGATCAGTGGTTAATGCCCTGTATTGTTAAGCAAGAGACTTAAGCTACAAATGTAGTAAACAAAACAGCGCCAGGCTTTACTCTTTGGCCCTGTGGCCAACTGGCATGATCTGGTCCTGTCTTGTACCATTGAACTCTGAGTCTCAAAGCAGGATAGCTGCATTCAGACTGCCTCCTGGGAATGGTCCTTGGCCTATCCTAACTGGCACCATGCCTGAGAATTTTTTGGGAGAATGCTAGAAGGCCCAGGCCAGAGCATGCCAGGAAACATTCTCTCAGTTTTCTCCCAGAATTGCAAGGCTCAGGCGTGTGTAGGCTTACCTGTAGGCCCTGTAGGCTTACCAATGGAGGCATGGCCCCAGGTCCCACCCTAGGCTCTGGCATTTATTGCTAAAGCAGGATTCTGGAAGATGGGAGCTCATACCCAGACCCAGTGCTAGCTTTTCCTTGAGGGTGGTTGATGTGGATGGTTTTATTTCTGATGCTTTGTTGTTATGTGAAAGTTCGAGATGCCAGGCTAGAAATACATTTTGTCAGCCTTCCTTAGATTTTTGTCATTACTGACTCTTGCCATCATTACTTGAGATCTTTTATTTTGTTTAATCTGTGGAGGAGGAGACAGAAAGGAAATACAGTTTGAATAGCTGTTGACTACTTCAGGACAGTGTGAAAAGGAACTGGATGTTAATTACCTAATTCGGTGTCACTGACAGTTGTCAGCTGAGATATTGTAGACTGAAAGTACTTTGGTCCTTCATATGAAGGGTGCTTGATCATTTCTCTTTTATTTACTTCCCTTTTTATTGAAGAAAATCAAAGGCTTCAAATGATAATCACTGGACACTTGCATATAATTTTTTAGCTCATATCCCTCTGGGTGCTGGTGGTTCTGTTTGTTGTATTACTGAAACTGTGCTCAGAAATCAGTTCAGATGGGAAGCAGCTGTTTGTGAGGAGAGGGTGTTGACAAATCAATAAGGGCAGAACAGTGGGGGAAGTTTTCCAAAGAGAGCTGTGGAAGTGTGTTTGCTTTGAGCACTGGTTTGTCAGAGGCATGATCCCTCAACAGGAAAAGGAGAGCTGCATATTGGGGAGACACTTTTCACAGAGTTTGTCTCCTTTGTTGGCTCTTAATAATGTACGTAGGAAGCCACCACTGTTAAAAATACATGTCCTCTCCTCTGTGCTGGCACAGGTCGTCTGTTCACATGAGGAGAATGTGTTCTGAAAACTCGTTGGTAAATAAGTAATGATTTTCAGGCTATAGGGACCAAAAAGTATTTTTGGGAGGTATAGTTGAGAAGTGAGATTTACCAATTAAGTTATTTGTACAAGACGAAAGTACTGCAGGAGTTTTTAACTTAGCCATTAAACGGTAAAGGGGACATGAAATACAGCGCACTGAGTGTTGCAGTACCTGTTTTGCTGGGCTTTTTACTGAGTAGGCCTTCAACTTTGCCAGCACTGAACTTCTAGGGTTGTGCTGTATTCAGTCCTCTGGCTGTGACATTGCCTCCATGTTCTTGCTTGCTACTGCCTTCCTTTCCAATGATTGCAAAGCCCTTGTGCAAGGACAGATAATCTTACTGTAGATGGGTTTTTTCACTTCTGTGCATTCATCTTTCAGCACTTAGAAGAAGCATTTTCCGGAATAACTGCACTTAAAAGTTAGGAAACAAGAGCAAAAAGCATTTAGAAACAAAATTAGACCACTGAATTGAAAGTATAGTCCAGGCTTTTGAATTAAATGCAATTGGAAAGAGTATTGGTTTTAGATGAATGGAAGGAGTCAAAAAGAAGCACAGATCAATACTTCTGTATTGAAGTAAATACTTCTGTAATTAGAACAGGTCACTAAGACGTGTGACATCCTTACATAATCTTTCACTATTCACCAGCTGTGGTGGTTCTCTGAAAAAATCAGCTGTGGGCAGTTCCTGTTGTTGTAATTTAGCGACTGTGCACAGTTTTTATTACTTTGCTTTGATTTTTGTTGTTTGTTTGGGTTGGGTTTTTTGTATGTTTACCAAATGGGGCAATTACTCAGTGAGCAAAACAGTCCCTGAAGAAATGTGTTTTTTCCTCTTTTTGACTGGTAAGCAAGCCTTTCTTTTTCTAAGTGTGCTCAGCTTCATTTTGATTTTTTGGCATGGTGACCAGATCAAGCTGATGAAACTTCGCTTTATGGATCGATCTGTTGGTGAAGGGTGCTGGAAGTTTTCTGCAGTTATACCAAGTAGCAGAGGAAAATCAAAAGAGAAGGATTATGTAGGGTGATACTCTGTTTTGCATGATGTCTGGTAGAGCACCTTTTGGGGATTCTGCTACCTCTACAGACTTCATCCTGTGGGGTGCAGAAGCCAGGAGGAGCTGGGAAAGCTCAGCCTGTTCTAGCAGGTGCCTCTCACCTTGCAGTATCAGCACCTTTTGCTTGTAGAATGTGAACACCACAAACAGCAAGGTACATCTGGTATTTCCACTGTGACCTCTGTTTTCTTCCCTATTGAAAAACAACTTAATATGCATCTTGACGTGAAATAAAGCTAGAAAGAACAGCCAGGCTCTTAATGGGCTTTGTCTGTTATACTGTGCATGTACTGTGTCATAAGAGATCCTTTTGCACAATACAGGCCATCTTTCTTAAGCATTGCACAAGAAAAGCCACAATATTTGGAAAGTAAAGTATGAATCAAAATTTTTACAGCATACAACCAGAGGAACTGAAATTTGCAAACAGCAAGCAAGAACGAAATTGCAATGGCAGCAGTTACCATGTCCAGGTGGTGTGTGAAGGCAAGGCTGCATGACATCAGTTCTCTTTTAATGTGGCTCTGGGTGAGCTGCTGGGGCAGCGTGGTATCAAAAACCAGCTCAATCCAGCGGAAAGAAACTTTTCAGACTATTTCATTTAAAGAAGAAGAAAATTTTGTTTTGAAGTTTATTAAGAATAAAGATACTTGTTCATGCAGCACTTTTTTGGCTGGATCATCTCAAAATAGAGCACCAGTATTTAGCAGATGGAGCAACTGAGGTGCAGAAAGGCAAAATGAGTTGTCCAGACATTGCAGGTGAAGTAACTAAAAGAGCCTTGTCTCCATTTCTTACCTCCATTAGGAGAAAAAGCTGAGCAAAAGATGTCACATAAACGATGTGACTTTTTTTTGTGAAAAAGTGCAACAAAAATGTTAATTCTTTAATTCAGTCTTCTGTCAACCTGCTGACGCATCCTTGGCAGTTAGCGCTCGATGCATTGGTGGTCTTAGCTCAATTCCAGGGGGACTGTTAGGCATAACCAGAAGCAGTCTCTGTGCACAGACAAAGAATCCATGGGGATGGGAGTCATTAACAGTTTTCCCTTCTGGGAATACTTCTGCTGGATGGAAGAGACTGTGCTGGGAGAGTTTTCCTGCCAAAGTCCTGTGTGAACATAAGGTGTAGAATGTAAGTCTTGGCCCATCAGGAACTGCCAGTCAGCACTTTCCCAGTACTCTCAGGGAGTAGTAAAAATGTAAACAGAGAAGCTGTGTTAGGTCTCAGAATTACTCAGTGGCAGTTGTCTGAACAGTTGTGCTCATGCTAAAATCTCGGCAAGTCCAAGTGCAAACACTTGGACATCTGGTTTCACACTTGCCTAGTCTGTTTGTGTGCTAGCTGCTGAAACAAATCCTTCTCAACACTATGCAGAAGTACTTTTTAAAGCAGTAAGTGCAAGCCTGAGTTCTGCAATCAAGCACATATTGAGCACAAAGGGTGTAAAAGACATGAAGTGAAAATGTCAGTGGTTTGAATGCCTCTGCATTCACTGGAAAAAACCAGTCTGGTCAAGCAAAGTAAAACTGTCTAATGCCAGGCTGAATCCAAGGTGAAATTTTTAAAAAGTTGTTACAAAAGTCAGTATCTAGAACATTTCACTTGTGTGGCTTCTCTGCACTTCTTTTTTGCTGAGGAGCTGGAACTTCAGAGATGCCGCAGAAAGGAAGCTTCTTCCTCTGTAATTTTCTAGCTCCAAGGTTCAGACTTGAAGTTTGAAGGCAAATTAAAGAAGTATTTTAATCCTGAAATTCACGGCAGAAACCTGTCCTGTGGGACAAGAGCATTTATTTTTTGTAGATTTTGTACTCCTCTGCACAATTCTGATCTTCTAAGGCTTCACCTGCTTCCTCTCCATTCATTTTGAAGACACCTCTTCAGTCAACACTTGTTGGGTCCTTAAAAATTCTCCTTATTTTCATATAAAAAGATTTTTGTTTACCAGTTCTGACTCTGAGAGGCCATGACTAATTTGTTCAAACTAACCCAGTACCAAAATAAAAAAGTTAGCATGATACATCTCTGCAAATTGTGAGACTATTGAACCGTTTGCGTAAGAGATTGGTGAGATTTTCAGCAAGAGTGGTGTGTGGAGAGGTGGAGTAATGCCCTCCCAGGAACACTACTTGCTTTTTCTCACACACCAGCTGATGTGATCTGTCTAGAAAACCAAGACTTATGCTGAGACACCTGGTCCGGTGGGTACTGTAGCACGAGGTGGGGTTGGACTTCTTTCCTCAGTTCTGCATCCCTGCACCACTGCAGCATCCTGTTGCATCTTCTGTCCCACATCACAAATTCTCGGTTGTCCCCACAATATATTCCTGTTCTGCTTCACTCCAGCAGTTCATGAGGTGGGGTGCAAGTAGCTTTGTACAAGGGGAAAGAAAAGAGAGAACAGTGTTTTCAGCTTCCTGCTGGAGCAGGGCAGTGCCACTGTTGTGTGGCTCAAAGGAGATGGACAGGTGAAGGTCCACCAGGACTGGTTGATGCAGAGCAACATTAATACTGTGCGTACTTTGAGATCATAATTTCAGTATTGGCCATTGCAAACAATTGGAAATGCTGGTGTGTGTGATATGCCATTATCCTGGAATCCATATTTCACTTAATTATCTTAGGGTACGGTAGACCAAACCAGAAGATATTCCCACCAATTTCACTCTTACTCACTGTTTAGAGCTTTGATTTATGTTTGCAAGCATGTCAAAGTGAGGTGACCGTGCCAGTTATTGCCATGCCTGTTTGCCTGGCCCCATTGCTTGGAGGTGAAATCCCACAGTGTGAATGGGTGTCTGGGTTTGTATCCTCAGCTGCTACAGCTTTCTATATAAATGCAGATTAAAGGCTGCAGTGGTTTGTTTAAATGTTGAGTTGTAGAGGGCAGTGTTTAAGCAACAGATGCACATTCTGTGCAGTCTTGTCAGAAACAGAGGCCTAACCTTCAGGAGAGGAAGGAACAGAATAGAGGACAAAAATTGCTTCAGTTATCTTGTTTGAATCAGTTTGCAAATGAGAGTCACAGTCCTTAGCCCAAACACACATTAATAAACAGTTTGTAGTTGACTGTGGGATGGCAGCTGGAGTGTCTGAGGATTAGGCACTTGCCTTGATTTTTAGAATCAAGAAATGTTAAATACAGATGATATTTGAGTGGCAGTTTCAAAGGAGGAAGAGAAACATGCTGTCTTAGTCCGCTTCTGTTTTCTAGGCTTATGTTATTTTGTTGTATTTGCTGTGTAAGCAAGTTTCAGCTGAGCTGGTGGAATTGGTCAGAAGGGTTGAGACTTTTGGATGAAGTGAAAACAGATTTCCTATGTGGGTTTGTTGTTTGGTTTGGTTTGGTTTTGGTTTTTGTTTTTTTTTGGTGTATGGGGAGTAATTTGGGCTTAAGTGTCCTTTTTTTGTTTAATGATACACCAGCTGTGGCACCAGAGACAGAAATCTCACAATCTTTTCATTGCAAAGCTTCTTATTTAAAGGTGTATTACCTGTCTGCTCTAATGTGCATTTAAGTGAAATTTGGCTAAGTGAATAATTTCTGCCTTCACTCATCATTATACAAATCTTTTCTTAAAGAAAAAGAAGTCTCTCTTTCCCAGCAGTCTAAACATCAGGCAGTGACAGGAGCTAGTTAGAAATCTCCCTGTCTGTTGTGTTTCTAGGTACTATGATATTCAGTTGTCAAACTTGTCTGTTTTTCTGGGGCAACTCTGCTGCCTTTAGAAGCTTTTGTGTAGGACACACAGTCCCGGACACTCAGCATGATTTCCTGCACATACCTCATGTGAGGCTCTGTGATGCTGTCAGAATTCTGGAATGCCTCTCCAAAAGGGTGATCTGCTTTGGAGTACCTGAAAGAAAAAGGTTTGGTTATATGTAGATCTCCTTAACAGCACTTCTGAAAAGGGGCACTCGGTGCCTGATGAGGCAATCTTTCTCTCACATCTTGTCCTCTTTGGTGGAGTTATTATGTTTGCAGAAGTGAGGGAGAAGGAAGGGAAAAGATGTATATCAATTTCAGATTAGTTTCAAGTGTGAAGTTCAGACATGGCGAAATGCTGTTGCAAGTTCTCTCTCCACATCTTTCTTTAATCAGCACTGACATCTGTGTGAGGTGTGCATGTTGTGCATAGCAATATTTCATACCCATTGAAGAAGTTCTCATTGTTTTCAGGAAGAATATATTTCAGGAAAGAGATGGAGAGGAACCATGAAATGCCATTTCTCCATGTTCTGTCTGTTCTTGAAGAAGATATGGGTATGGGCAGGGAAGTGTTAGTATGAGAAGAGAGATACTAGTGTATCTGGTATAACATCAACTGGGAAAGTTTCCATGGCTCCAGAACTTGACGAAAGTAATTGTACAAAGGTTTCCTGATTAAGGATTAAGGGGGAATGCTGAAAAGTTGTTAATTTAATTTTCAGATCTATGTGGCAAGTGTTTTTGTTATTTTTGGTGTTATTTGCACAAAACTGCTTTTTTGAGGATTCATCTGCACTTACTCTTCATTTGCCAGCTTTGATTTGAGCTGCCTTTATAGCGATTTTAGTATAAAATAACTATTTTCAAAGTGACTCTAGTACTTATTTTAACTTTCAAGGCGATAAACAGAAGGTTATGAGCTGCTGAGAAATAAAGTATGTTTTCTTTCCCTTTATATAAAGTTTATCGGTCATTTGGCTTACGAGGGAATTGTATACCCAAAGACATAAAGAAGACGGCAAGAGAACAGATTAGAAGAATAATGTCTTATGTATTTCAGATTCAGTGGAATTTATAGTCTGTGTATATATGTAAAAACTTAACTTTGCAGGCTGTATTGCAAACACAGGAGTGCTAATACTTCTACAACATCTCTGAAATTTGATTTCTGTGCATTAACGGAGGAATACGCAACAGCAGAGGAATGAGATTCTGTTAGGTTTGTACCTGCACAATAAGAGGTGCTGTGTGCAAGTCCCAACCTGCACAGGGCCTGGGGGCTGCATGCTCTGAGCAGAAGGGTCTGCATCCTGCTTACTGCCCGGGAAGAGAAGCGATGAAACCCGACTACAATACTTGCACAGTCCTACCTAAAAATCTTGTTTGGCGGTAAATTGCTGCTAGTTTGGAGCAGTTTCGTGCTTTCTATGTGTTTCAGTTTTTAGTTCCTAAAACTTATGCCAGAATAGTACCTCCCCCATGCACACACATATATATGTACATGTATATATACTTTGCCTGTTTATTAATGGGAGGTACCTTCTAGGCTATAGCAGAATTATGGGGTTCTTGGTTTTTTTGTAGTGAATTCTTGTCTATTACTGATTTGAGTGGAGTCTTAATGAGTTTACATAGCAGTGATAACTCCAAACATATAACTTATTGATGTGTGGTACAACTGCTAAAGCATGCATGAGCTGGAAGTCTTGGCAGAATCTGAAGTGAGTTATGTAGGGTATTCTTGCATAAAGAGCATGATGCTAAATATTAGATGAAGCTGCTCCTCCTTAGCAGCTCATATCTGCTTTCCAGGTTTTGAATTCTACTGTTGCAGTGGCTGTTTCTTCAGAAAAACATCAAAATGAACCAAGAAAAACCTGCTATTTTTTCATACCATGCAAATCTTTCATTAAATAAAACGCCAGAGAGGTATGGATTCGCTTCAGTGGTGGGAACACAGTAGAAACTTCAGTCCCTGCTGCTTTGAATTTTAAGAGGAAAAAATGTAATCTATAAATGAGTGGAGGAATCTGAGGCCACCAGTTCTTCAGAGACAAATAATTCAAACAGAATACGATGCTTGTTTTAAGGGCCATGTATGAGGGAACAACAGGAACGCATTTCTCTTGATTTCTGGGTGACAGCTTGCTGTGTTGGAGAACAGTTATGCTCATAACAGAGCCAAGAGTAGGCACAGTAAGGTATAGGCAAGCCCTTGGAAGCAAACTAAAAGAGAGGATTTTTGAAAAGAGAAGAAAAAGGCTAAAAAATCCAATGAGTAGACTTCAGGAACTGAGATCTACTGTTCCCTTCAAAAGCAACTGAAAAGCCCTTTGTCTGACGTGCTACTTCATATCCTGTCCTGTTTGTACCCTGAATGTTTGTATACAAAAGCAAGGAGCCAATCCGTATTTCCCTGTCTGGATTTGCCACCAAGGATGTCCTGCTTGGATGCTGGGCCAGTCGGTGTACGCAGCCCTGGCTCCGCTCCTTCAGAAACGAGTGTGGGGATCGCAGCGTACTGAACAAACCGCTGAGTGCCGTAGTCTGGGCTTCATGCATCTCTATGTGTGACAGACATGGGCATCATGTATGAGGACAAGGAAGGCAGGACATGAACAACAGGAGTGTTCTAAAGCAAAACTTGAATGAATTCGGATTGCTTCAGCTGAAAAGGTGTCTGAAACTAGTTCTTGTTGAGAATGAATGAAATGGACTGATGAAAGAAGTGTCAAAGATGCTGTGTGCCTGCCTCAGTTACAGAGTGGCTTTCTGGTCTCTCTTAGTCCTGATTTCCTTCATTCTTTGATTTTAAACAGTGGAGAGGATTAGTCAAAGACTCTTGAAATTGCTTTTAGGCACCTTTCCTGACTGATTATTTCCTGTTACCTGATTTTATGTATTCATAATCCTTATCCTTTTGGTCTCATTGAAATTTGTGAGGGCTCTTTAATATATCTGAGTGAAAAGTTAGGAAGTTTAGTTTGAGGTGTTTCTTTGGTACCTTGAACTGAGCAGGCTGACACTATGCTGAAGCAGAGGAAGAGCTCACATAAACTGGCTGAGAGCAGGGAGAGTAGCTTCCAGCAGCAGAGGGATAACCAAGAAAAGAAGTGTTGAAGTCCTAAATCATTCCAGTTCTTAGCAAAGTAAATGTGACTTATTTTAGTAAGTCAATCCAAACAATTTACCCTGACTTCTCCAAAAGCCAAGCATATTTAAAACCAGAACAAATCCCTAAAGACACATAAAAAGTGTGGATTCTTTCTTAAAAAAAAAAAAAAAGTGAAACAAAAGTAATCTTGGAACTATGAATTTCACTAAGGTTAAAATGTGAAATCCAGTTTTATGAGGCTGTTACCAGAGGAAGGAAAGGTACCATGGGGGACATCCTGTGATACTGGGTGGGTGTTTCACATTTGAGAGAGGTTAATAATGTAAAATTACTGCCTAAGTAATCTTTTTTTACCAGGTAATTTGTTTTATTTCTGGGTTCCAAATATGTCCTGAAAATACAGTGACTTGAAGATTCTGTGGAAATCCAGAAGATGACAATACAAATTTGTGACATGACTCTCGGAATACTAATATCCTCTGTCATTTGAAGCAAAATGACCTAACTTGTTTAAGAATTTTCTTCTTCTAATTGGGACAGCGTGTAATTCCCCCACATTTCTGGCTAGGCACTTGGGCCAAAAGAATAACAGTGTGCTTTGTCTGCCTGGATTCTCAAAGATATAAATCACTGGACCGTTTTCAGTTGTACATTGAAATTCTCTTTCTGGGTTCTCCTGGGGAAACCAGACACTCTCAGCTTTCCCTACATGTCTGGCTCTGCTATCTCTGTACACAAGAGCACCATAGTAGATAGGAAGTTTGCTGTGCAGTCAATGGAGTTTTGCCCTTGTTCATAAGTTACAATTTAGCTGAAGAACCTTGCTGGCTTCACCTTTTTCTAAATTCTTGGCATCCAGCTGCCTCATTTCCACTTGTCTTTGTCCTGGATAGTTTTCTTTTGCTGAGAAGTGGCTTCCTCACTCCAGTTCCTTAGTGGTTCACCTGCATTTTTCGCTCCTGTAGACACTCATTCCCCCTAGCACTCTTGCCTCACAGCCCAGTATTCCCACACTTTATAAATATGCTTGCAATGGTGCCATAAGCTGTCCCTTCTTATTTATGGATAGAATTGCAAATTTGATCCAGATGGTGCTGTTTTTTAAAGTCTGCCTCTGAAATCTGTTTGCAAGATATGATCTGCCTGAGCATATGCCTGATCGTCTGTTTTTGGGAGATCTCCTTTCAGGATTCCTGGCTTATTTTTGCTGTATCAAAGTTGTGCTTCATTAAATGCCATGAGACAGTGGAACTGGATCCTTTTGTTTGCCACAGCAGCACAGGTAGTGTCTAAAATCTGCTTAGACTTACGTGCTATTTTGTCAGAATTGTTTCCAAAGACTTAGTGCTCTTTGAGCCTAATAAGAAAAAAAATACTATGTTATGATCTGTAGTAAATGACAATTAATGATACGATCAGTAGTAATTACTAGCTTTGTATCAAGAGACATTTGATAGTAGTTCTAGCTGTACTAGGGGATGGGGTTTCTCAGTGCCAGTGCGTTTGATGGTACTTGTACTGCCTGGGTGGATCCCAGCTACCCACTTGCAGCTTGCACACAGTCCTTCTTGGTTTCTCTTGGGGACTTAATCTCATGCAATTTGTATTGCCTCTTTTTCTTTTCTCTCATTCTGTTGTCTCTTTATGTGCTTACCTTCCTTGTTTCTTACAACCGGCAAACAAAAATTCTTTGGCATTTAGTGTGCCTTAGCATTTTTTCTTAAGCTTGCAAATTATCACACAATGCCATAAGGAGGTCTCTGACAGCTTCAGTTTCACGAAGTTGTATTTCTGAATAAAGAACTCCACAGTTGTACTCCACAGCAGAGATGTGTTCTGGAGTATGGTGAAGTCTGTGCTTCAGTCAAATTGAGACCAGCTTGTGGAATCAGTGCGTGAGCACTGAAAGTTTCAGAACTCAAAAGGCAAAGAATTAAAATACCTCTGTCCCAACCCCCACTCCCACAGACACTCTTATGATTTTAAAGGCAGCTAAACTCTCATGGTTAATAGGCCTCTGCTTGGTATTATTTGTCATGTAGTTCATTTGTTGGTCCATAATCAACAGTTTTAACACACTCAGCTTCTTGTTCTTCCAGGTAGAAATCATGCTGGCAGATTAGCAGGAGGAGCATGGGTGGCACTGTCATCTTCTGTGGAATGCCCAAACTGTGCCTGTCCAAGGGACACAGCTCTGGTTTGTTCGTGCATTTAAGTCCATTAGTAGCTGGCTTTGAGGAGACTGAGTGACTAGTGACTGTGGGTGGAAAAAATAATGCAAATGGCTTTTGTCCTGAACTTTCAAATCACGGTGGTTGCAGTGTCAAAAAGACTTGCAAACCAGAAATATTTTATCATCACCTTCCACAAATTCAGGGCCAACAGAACTTGGCAAAACCTGCTTTTGAGTGTTAGTGTCACACTGCACAGAACATGTAGGACAGTGACCCAAAGCCTCCTTGAGGCAACCTCTAGCCACTGTTGACAACTACTAAACAGATACATGCTTTGGTGTGTAGGATTGTTGAGGCAATTTGGCTTCTCTGTTTCAGTGGATATAAAACTTCAGCAGTGTGTTAGGTGCCTGGTAAAAGAGGCTGGAGCTCTCTGCTGCAGCAGGATAGTTGTTCTGTTGCTTTGCTTTGGTGTTGCAGCTTTTTGACAGTTGTTTCCATAACTTTCCAACCCATAGCAATGCATGTATCTTCAGACAACATGTTAATAAGAGTAGCCTCTGGAAGAAGTTGTGACACCAGAAACCATTGGTATTTGTGCGCTATTACTTGAGTATTTGATAAAATTGGTATGTAGGACTGGGAGAAGTTAGAACTGCCTCATCTGTCTTACCAAGAGTCACCATCCCAGCAGTAACAAGCTGTTAAAAAGTCACTATTTTGACAACTAAATGATGTTAACTGTGAGCAGTTTTGAAGTTTGTTCCTTGGAGGAATTTGCTGTTGTCCCTGCCCTCTGTGTGCACTTCTGAAAATGTGAAGACTCATACGCACGTCACGAGCACTCGCAGTCCAGAGAGGTGAGTGTTTGCATGCACAGGAAGCAAATGGACAAGCACACTGATCATCCTGCCTGCTGCTGTTACCCTGGTGTTTGTGCTGCTCTGCAAAAGGACGGCTCTACTGCCTCAAGTTGTCTTCAGGTCAGCAGAGTGCCAAGATGGTTATTTAGGATGCGAACTTGTCCTTTGTATCTTGTGCATGGTAGTGCTGAGTGAACTTTGCAGAGGTTTGTTTTAAATCACATAGATTCCTGAAATCCAGTAGAGTTTTTTAATTCCATGTCAATATTGGCTCAAACAGCCACATTCAAAATATAAACCACTATGTTTTCTCAAAGCAGAACGCTCACTATTATACTAACCCTTGCTGAGAAGGCCTCCTCCCTTCCGCACTGCTTTTTAACTAATTGGAATAAAATACAACAAAAAGATAGCTTTAATAATTTTTGTTCTCATTGGCAGGGAGGTCATAGCTGGTTTCCGAACTTCCGTTTCCCACTAGTTTTCCCTTCTGCATAAAATCATGGTATGTAGGTGTCTGGGGAGTGTGGAAAGAGGCAAGAGGGCAGAAAGAAGTGAAATTTTGCTTATCATATGGCCCAATTAACTAAAGAAAAATGGAGGTTTGTCTCTCAGGTTTCACGGGGCAATGGTGGTTTTACTATGGCTCTTGGTTTTAGCACCAGATTTCCCCCTTTTTGACATGGTAATTGTCAAAACCAGGCCAGCACGGATGGTAGGTTCTTTCAAGCCGACACCTGTTGCCATCTTTATTTCCTTTTTTTTTTCTTTTTTGCATGCTACAGTGTTAATAAACTACTTAAACTACTTTTGCCCAGTGAGTGAGAACAGGTGACAGCAGTGCAGTCAGAATTCATATTGTAATGGGGAACTCAAGTGCAATGTTTATCTGTGCTGTTGCTTCCTCACAGTTAACTGATGCGGAAGTTACAGCTTCAGTGTACAGATTTTCCCTTGAAACTTGCTGTACAAGACAGAGGATCTGCTACCTTTGCAGAGGTATTGTTATCAGAGAGCTCTGCTATCACGCGAGCCGTCTGTCCATGCATTCAGCACGAGGGGCAGTGGGGGGTTGTTCTGTTCTGCAGACTGTGACGCAGACTAGAAATGGCTGCAGAAGCCTGGGAGCTGTTTTAGGGACAGGTGCCAGTGTTTGAGAGTTTTGCCTTCCCTTGCCTGAACACATCAACATCTCTGAGAAGTATCAGTTTGATTTAGAGGGAGACACAGAAATACAGGATGGGAAAGGGAGCAGGAAAGAGAAAAATTGCCGGGTTGGAGGGGGAAGGGGAGAAGTGGCCAAGGAAAGGGAAATGAAGACAGACAGAAAGACAGAGAAAGAACTGTTTCCCCTTTTATGAGGAAAGGGAGCCTTCAAATCAGGATGACTGAGTTCAGCTGTTCAGGCCACTTTATACCCATGAACTTGCAATTAAATGCGGAAGTGGCAAACAAAAGACGAGCTAAAAGAAGAAATTGTTAAATAGTCGGCATTGGAGGATGTAGAGGGAAACTCAGAAAATGGACAGAGCCCAAGTCATGAATAAGCACTCAGTTTCCTGGGATTCTGCTGTGGGTGGGAGGAGTGCTGGAGGTGCTGGAGGCCTCTGTCATTCAGAAGCGCTGCAGTGGCAGAGACCCTTTGTCTTTCTCCCCTGGATGCTGCCACAAAGAGAGGTTTTATTCAATTTCATGGTGCTGAGTCGACAGGCCTCTTTCTACTAAGGAAGGGGTTTATTCCCCAGGCCAGGCTCTCAGAGAGGCTCTGTGAACCTTGATTGTTGTTTGGCTTAGAAGTACATTGTTTGCTGCTTGAATTTTTCTTGATCTTTTGCCTAGATAACCTCAACTGGTTCCTGTTCTGCTTTGGAAAATTACACATGCCTGATCAGTTTTTCCTGGATTATTTCACAGTATGGAGACATCCAAAAGGCATTAGGACTGTTACCTTTGGGCTGGCCGGATGGTTCTGAAGTTTTTTTGGTGTTTTTATTTTTTTCTTGGGTAAGACAGAGTAAAATCTTGCCTACTCTCCTAACGGCAGACACACTCTTTGCACACATTTCTAGCAACCTGTGCTGGTGAGAGGTAATCCACACTTATTCCTGTGAGCCCATGTGCTTCTTTCTTCTGGTCAGAAGTTAAACTAGTATAATCAAAACATTATCTAGAGTTTTGAAAACATTTTGGAATTCTTTTGTCTGGAAGATGGGAAGGGGTATGTGTGTGAGGTTCTTGGGAACCAGAAGCAAACAGTGATTTGACAGGTTAGGATAAGGTTGTCACGTTTATTCCCTTGCCATATACCTTTTGAGTAATGGAATGGGAATAGATTTTCTTGATGTTTATGAAGACCTTAGTGGAACACAAAGGATGCATTGTTGAATTTAACAGCATCAGATCTACAAAATTCAGAACCTGTGAGAACAGAATGGGGGTTCTTGTGCCATAATCCCAAACTCACTCAAGTAAAGGAGATTTAACTTCGGTAAGGAGTCAACAGAAAGGGGACACATTCTTTAGGATCAAGCCTCATCTCATGAGTCTGTGGCAAGCATCTGAAATGCCTCATGTATTAAAGATGGTTCTGTAAACTAGTTTTTTTGGTTTTTTATTGCTCTAAGGACTGAAACAATGTTCAGATTATAGCACATGATTTAAAGTGAAGTGTGTATAGTATTAGTAGGGACTACAGTGTATCTTAGCCTGTAGAGAGTGAAAGTAGGTCATTCTGAGTCCTTTGTAGCATTTCAACTCCAATACCAGTTTGCCTCAGCATATAAAATCAGGCTCAGGGAAGCCCTTGAATGGGGTGGTTATTTTGATAGCTTCTCTGAGCGATACTGTCATAACATTCTGCTAGTTCCTTTCAGCTTCCTTCAAAGGCTGAGTCTGTTTGATGATTTTGAAGGTTATTTTATTTCTTTCACATGTACAGGGTTGGATTTGAGATGCTGACCCGTGTTGGTGCTGCTGTGGAAGGGACAACAAGCAGGTTTTTCTGTTAGTATTTGGCAGAGCAGAGATACAGAATGCTGATGCAAAGCTTGTAGTTCCTTTTGTTGCCACAGTGCTGTGTGGATTAGACATTGTTGTAAAGGAGACATTTGGCTGCCTCGTGCCAGTTGTCTGCAAATTGTCTCTACCATCAAATGTAGTTGTTGCGTTTATGACTTCTTACAGTCAAGTATGCTGGCACCAGATCTGTCAAACAGATTTCTACAGGTGTATGGTGGGACCAGTTTTGTGTGGATTTTGGGTTCTGTGCCCAACACACCTTGCTATCCACATAATATACTCCCTCATGCTGCAAGGCATGGCCAGACATCACTGGGAAACCTACTGAAAATTTCACCTTTTGCTGATATCAATATAAGCAACTGCTTTGATGATGAGCTATGACATGATTGGAAGTCTGGGAGTGACATGCAGCCTTAAGTACGTTATCACATTTTCTTTGGATTAGAGGAGCCCCTAGAAGTTTTATGGAGCTTTCCAAGTTGGCAGAACTGGATTAGCAATCACAGAACAGGATCTGTCCTAAAATACGTGCTATCAATATATGCCTGCTGCTTGTAGTCAACATTTTCAGGCTTGAATGGAATGTGAAGTAAAGCATCTCCCCAAACTGAGATTGCTTATCTCTCCCAAAGTTTTGTTTGTGGTTAGGGAAAGCATTGCTGTGAGTTTTACTCGCAGTAGTTCATCTATCCCATTATTTCCAGCTTTCAGTATTTCTGGCCAATTTGGTGATTTGGCCTTTGTGCAGAGATTCCTGTCTAAGGCAAGAAGTGCCTGTTTATAATTTTTATTTCTTGCCTCTCTGTTTTCTAGCATGTGGAAAAACTGTGGAATAAGCAATGTTGATTAAATTAATTCTGCATTGTCATCTACATGATTTAATCAAAACCTCTGGGGCTGCATTTTGCTTTGCTGGCATGAACGTTCTATCTCATGAAGCCTTTCAGGCTGCTGCATGAGTGGTCTTTGCTGCCTAACCCAAATCCCTGCAAGGACCGTTGCCCTCTGGCAGGCAGGCATTTGCCTGTTTCTGAAAACGCTCGCTTCCAGCGGCATTTCTAGTCCTGTCACTGTGACCAGTTGGCCTGCACATAACCCATGATTCTTTGAGCAGAGATGGGTGGAAATGGACAGCAGATTCATGGGAGGACAGGATGAACAATGGGAAAAAAGACAAGACTTTGGGTGCAAGTGGAAATCGAAGTCAGAGGAAATGAACCTTTCTGTTCTTAGCAAGATTGTATATTAGCAGCTGAAATTGACATGTGTCAATGATCTCTTTTGTTGCAGTCCTGCACGCATAGCCATATGATGCACTGTAAAGGAGTTACACATTAGAAGAACTCCAGCTGTCCCTAGCTTCAGATGAACTCTTGCCTCAGTGTAAACAGCCCCTTCCCATTTTTATTCAGGTTTCACTGTAGTTTCAAAAGAAGGAGACAGAAACTATTTTCTTGGTTTAGGTAATATTTCTTCTTTTCTCTGTAATAAGGGTTCAATGTAAAGAAGTAGTATCACAGTAACAACTTACACTGAGTGTTAGCAGGACTCTTGAGTAATGTAATACAGATTACAAACAGATGCAGCAGCTACAATGCCCTTGGTAGCAGGACCAGCATTTTAAAAATACATGTGTGCATGGGGAAGTAAGAAAAGAGAGCAAGGAAAACTGAGTAATATCAGCCAACATCTTGGTAGGGGTTGGGACAAGCTCTCAGAGTTGAGTTGTGTGAAGGGCTATAATGGATAGAGATTGTCCTCTGCTGTAAACTGGCTGACTTATCTCTTGGATTCAGTGCAGACAGGTGATACTGGTCCATGCTTTTCAGGAAGGAATCATTTCTCTCAGAGGCTGAAGCACAGTCATAATATACAAAGAGAGATCCAGCACTGCGAGTTAGTGTGGCTGAGAATGAGGGGCAGTGTTACAGAGGAAAGAAATCCTGTCTGTTCATGGAACACTGAGTCAGGGACACATCTGCCTCCTAACTCAGTGTGTCTGAGGTGGAATGAGTTACACGATGGGCTTTGTGTGTAGCTCAAGTGCAGTTGAGTGGAGCTCAGTAATGCAGCTTGTGGTGCATGTTATGTCTGCTGTGCTCTTTGGGTTTCATGGCTGCTGTGACTCCTTCATTTCCTCCTGAAGTTTTCATCCTTTTGTGTACGTACACCTGACCAGCCTCATTGACATGAGGTGGCAGGGTGTGGGAGTAAACTCTCCAAGCTGAAACACCTTAACCTGGTTCTGTCTAGAAAGGAGACCCTCTTCAGTGATTCCTCTGACTAGCAGTTCTTTTAGTATTGGTACAAGTTCAGGCTATTGTGAGACAGATATGTACGCCTTACCCTCTGCCTGAAGAATGCAGGGCTGCTTTGGATTGACTGGGCAGTCTTGACAGCTCAAGTGTAAGTGTAATGAATCTTATGTTCCCCTTTTGATGGATTTAATTTTCTAAGGTGTAAATCCATCTTTTCTATCAACAGTTGAATCCTATTTAAAAAAAAAAAAAAAGAAAAAAAAGGAAAATATCTCATTAATTTTGTTACCAAACAGAGTTTTCTCTAAGGATGAAGTAACCAAGAGTAGTAGAGTGGGTTATAAAAGTCAGGAGAAACAGTTTATTTACTTTGTAATGTCTGGTACAGGTTTTGGAGTTGCCTGGGTTTTAGTTAGGAAAACTGTGAGGAGAAGGTGATTTGGGAGTTTTGTTTCACTCCTGAGTGAACTATCAGGTGTTCTTTGTTCTTGTGGCACATGCATTTTTTTAACAATCTGAATCTTTCTTGACTGAGCGTCTGTTGTTCTGATTCCCTCAGAATGCTTGTGGAAGCTGGGGCACAGCAATGGGCTCACTGAGCTGCCGTTGGCTGGAGCTCCCTTGGCAATCACTGTTGCTGATCTGTTGTTGTACGTTATTCAGAAGCAGTCGAGTGGAGACAATTTTATACAAGTTCACAGGAAGAAAATGAGGGCAGATCTCCAGGAGATGGTTCTGCCTGGTGGTACATTCTCCCAGATGAGACCACTGCAGAGCGGCGCTGCGCAAGAGATTGCATTTCCTCTCACGAGTTACTTGTTATGGACACCAAATCAAAGTGAGCTCAGGAATAATGCAGAGGTGTTTTTAAATCCTCCTATATTCCTTGCATCTTAAAGACCTTTTGTAGTTGTTCAGTGCAGCATTTACAAGGTTTAAACCTTTGTCTGCAAAGATAATGATAAATAATAAAAATACTTAGCAAGACCGCAGAGTTTGGAAATGAAACACTGCTGCTCACAGGATTTATCTATCTAAAGTCTAAAGAAGTAGCCCTGATTACAGCCTGAGATCACTGGGATGTTCTGGCACTGATTGTCAGGTCACCTATAGGAAATCTGAAGGTGATATGTACATTATATCCTGGTCCAAAGACATCCCAGATTTGTTGTGTCTCTTTATGTGGTGTTATTTCAGTATTTTTTAATGTGTTGTCTTTACTAATACATATGGTAATACATGAGGTACCACAGTCTCGACAGCAACTGTTTTAGTGGGAAAAAAAGGATCATTTTGTCTCAGTAGTCTTCCTGAAGAAACTTTGTCAGCTATTGAATTAAATATTATTTAATCCTTAGTCCTTTGTATGATTGGAATACGGCATCTGAATTCAGTCTGGGATCTAAAGATCTTATCTAACAGCCATGAATAGTGAGGGGACTGTTTTGTTTAATAGACTGGCTCTGACCTTTTGCTGACATTCCCAGGTGTGCCGCTTTCTCTTGTAGTCACTTGGGCCAGAGTATGGCTTCCTAATCACAGCCTTCTTCTGCATGCAAGACAGCGTGGCTGCTAAATACTTACTGTAATGAAAGCATTGGCCTGTGCAAACAGACCTAACCTGTATCACTGTCATTTTATTACATATTCCCTATTTTTTAAAGTTTTACTCTTTGCAGTTGAATTAATTCCACTGAATGTTATTTCACTGGGTCAAATGAAATCTAACAGACTGGATGCTGCCCACACTAATTCTGGAGCTTTCTTACACCTCCCTTATTCCTTTTTCTGTGTTCATCTGTCTTACTAGAATAATTTCTGCATCAATCGTGTGTTTCTGGGGGCAGAATCAGAAAAGGTGTTTTGAATTCTAAATCATGTTGTGGCCCACAGGCTGCTTTTGTGCATAGCTTTGATTTCCTGGGTGTTGCAGTTCAGCACTTGTTTTGATTGCTGTATGTTGTTGTTAGAGATTACTAAAATGTGTTCTTTGCAGCCTAGTAGCCAGGAGAGAGAAAGACAAAGGCAGGCCCTTCTCATTAGGTGATCATTAGCAGAGAGCTGTGACTTACTGGAAAAAGGATCTGGTCTCGTGGTTACTACAACAAAAGAAGAGCCTAGGCTTGGTGTGTTCTGTATTTCCTCAAGAGAATTACACTGTAGTGTGGATCAGCTTTCTCTGCAGAAAATTTTTTTTTTCACCTATTGAGGCTTCATCACTTCTGGATAAAAGCTTATTTTTTTTCCTGGTTTTTTCTGTATTCCTTTAATTGGATCAGATGGGGTTCCCCAGAAGACTGCAAATAACACCTTTAGAAGGAGCTAGATGTGGCATTTTTGAGGCAACAGTTGGCCCAACATGTGGAACCAAATGGGCTGTGTTACAGTACTGACTTGGAGTATTTCCCTCTGCAGAGTAGATGCCTGCTTGCAGATGGCTGGAATAACAGTGAAACTGCGCTGAGGTATTAGAAGGAAGAAGCAATAGAGAAGGTGAACCAGTAAGGACTGGACTGGGAACACTCTCCCTTTTTCATACACAGCATTAGGAATAGTGGAAGTGATACAAAAGAAATAGGCTCAAGAAGATAAACATAGAGCCGTAGCTGTTGCTCATGGCCTACCTATTTTTGCCTTTTCTTCTGAACTAGCCTGTCTTAGTGTGCAAGCCAAGAAATGTGGCCATCCAGAAACACCAAGTTTTTGGTACACATGCAGTGTAGCCAGTATTTCCTAGGAAGTGATGGATTCTTGCATGCTACTCCTTGGCTTTGAAGAGGAAATTCTATGCTTCTAGGCACAGAGAAAAGATAGCTTACCTATCCATCAGGTTGAATATGTCTAACTTAGAGCATCAGAAAGTGCAAGGCTTTTGCAGGCAATCCTCTCACGTGCTGCTGCCCCAGCTACTGGCCAGCTGGAGGCTTTCTGTTGCTACAACAGATTTGGAATTGTTTTCCTGCACCTTTCCCTCCTATTTTGTGTGACCAATTACTGCAGTAAATCTCAGTCTTCTCATCCTGAAGGGTTAAAAATGATTTCTCAAGAACTGCTTTGTGTCTCTCTGGTTGGGAGAGTCTGTCTTTGTGATTTCTTGCACTAGTATCTCAATTCAAATGAAAAACAGGCCTGAAATCCAGGGCCCCACACCTATCATGTAAGTGTTATGATCCCCCATGGAGCTCTGTGTTTGAAATTATTCACAGGTTGGCCAAACTCTGCATGCAGGGAACCAGCTATCTCTGAATTAGTGTCTAGGCAGTGTCTAGCAGTCTAGATCTCTGTGTCACCTCAGTTGATAGATCTGAATGTTCTTGTAGATCTCATCACTTCACTGGCATCACAGATTTCCTGCTGAGACTTCTACATCACTTCACAGGGGGTGGAGTAGGTTGTGCTGTGTTGGGGGGAGTACTGCCCATCAGAGCTCCGTAGCTTGGCCTCCTTTCCTGGTATCCCATAGATGTCATGGTGCCGAATGGCTGAAGTGATGACTGGGTGTAGCGGGCCTCAGCATGCCATCTCTATAGACCTACTTGCATATGTTTAATGCCACATCATAGTCTGTGGTATATATAGAAGAGCTGTGATGCTGGAGTATCCTGAGAAGCTAACCCTAAATTAGAGCTGTGGTTCTGAAGCTGTTCTCATGGATGGGCAGAAGAGAGAAAGGTGTGATTTCCATACCATGCACTTCCCTGTTTAACCCTCACAGCACTGGTTAATGTGTTACACTGGAGGAAGTGGAGTGCAGTGTAAAGCAGCAGCAGTTTGAGGGAGCAGGAAAAGAGGGAGATTTAGATGACATTGATCAGTGGGCTGTAGATCAGAGGTATCTATAATCTCCATTTATCAGAGTGAAAGGAAGAGCATGGTGCTGACTTCTGGGGCCTATAGCTGCCTGCGTGGCTGAGACATCTTTGCAAGGAGTCAGATGCAAGCAGTGCTGTATCCTTTTGCAAAAGAGTCTAAACTTTAAAGAGCCTAGATCAGTTCTTCCAGTGTGCTATGGAAGAATCCAGAGTAGTTATACTGACTGAGTAGAAATTCTCTTCGAGGAAGTCAAGTGCAGAAGTTAGTTCAGAATGGTTTGCTTAGACAGATTTAATCTTTTCTCTCTTGGGGCAAATCGAGGTTATTATTCCAGTATGTTTTTTGGCAAAAGAGGCGCTGACATGGTGGCCATTTGCTTGTGTCTGTCCTATAGCAGATGCACACACAGTTGCATGATAGACCATATTTTTTTCCTGTATAGTTCCCCTGGAATCCTTGAAGATCCCATGGGCAGAATAGAGTGACATACAGAAAATCAAGCCTAGTGACCTTCTGCATATTATGTGAAAATTGAAATACTCCTTGCCTTGTTTGGTTCAGAGGAATGATTGTGGCTGCAGTGAAAAAAGTTGGGGTGTCTTGCAGTAAGCGTGTGGATGTTACTCATTTTTGGAGGCCTCGAGGCTCACTGTTTGCTGCTAATGCATTTAGGATTGTGATGCGTTACAGGCTGAACATCTGGCTTGGTTTTTACAAGCATCACTAGAGTGTCATCTTCTCCTGAAGTGTAAAATTTCACAGAATACTGTCATTCTAGCCAAGCCCAGAAGTTAACCTCTACAGCATCATGAAGCTTCCCATGGCTTCTTTCTTAATGCTGGAAAGCAAACACAGCATTAATTGTGATACCATTAGGAATTGTACAGGACTTAGTAGGTACATAGTAACTCTCCCTCACTGCCTTCCACTGTAGTGTTTTATACGTATCTGAAAATACGTTCCACATCAGACGATGTTGATATCTTACATTTCGCTTCCATGCAATTTTGGTGCGGCTGATGGGCTTGAGACTTTCTGAGACCGAGGCTTTGTGTTGGAGCAAGGCACTCTTTAATGTTTAGTGGAGTACACCTGATCTGTGTTTGAGAGGAAAGTTACGTTTCTCTCCTCTTAGCCCACCACCAAGAAGGCAGATGGGTGCCTACAGCAATGGTGGTTTTGGAAGAATTAATTTGTGACCCACAGAACTTTTTTGACACAGTTGCCGATTGAGAAAAGTGCTAGGGCATTACTAGAGAGAGCCAAATTCAACTTGCCCAAATTTTTATATAATCATATGAAAAGTACTTAAGTGGATAGATTTTAAATATTCTTTACCAGCTCCAAGCCCCTATACCCTGTCTTCTCTTCCCAAAACTGTAATTGATTAATAGCTATAGAGCAGCAGGGTGTATCAGCTTGTGTATTCTAGTCACATGTGTCTTGCCTCAGGTGAGAATTACAACTGCCTTGCTGCTGAGAGGGTAAGCAATCAAAGTAGAAAGGAGTCCCTATTCCAGAAGGAGTAAGGAGATCAAAGTAGAGTGTTGGACAAATGATGCTACAAAATATCCCTGAAGGTTTGCTGTACTGGGATAGTGTCAATGAGATCAGCTGATGGCTCTGGTACAAAGTTGCTTGTCTTGGCTCACCAGAACATGGCGGAGTCATTGACAAAAGATGACACTTTTCAAGTATGATGTCCATCAGTTTTATGCGAAAATCTTGGGAGTTACTTTGGCCATGCTGCTCATGGAGTTCTAATTCTCACTGTGGCAACTCATAGCATTATCTTACCTTTTTCTAGATAACCTTGCTTATTTTTTTATTCCTGACTAAAGTGAAGGGAAGTCTCATATTCTTAAAAGGGTGAAATCAGGTTACGTAGTTCTGTTGATGATAGCAACTGTGTAAACATTTTTCCTGAAATGTGAGAAAAGGGGAGGACTTACCTGCAGAATTTACTGTGAGCAGCATCTCCTTTGTACCATCAGACCATCACATGTGGAGTTCTCACTATTTATTTCTAAGCAAAGTCTGCTCCAGTTATTTGGGTGGTGTATTCCAGTATCACCTTTTAAGAGACAGAAACGTTTCTACTTCCAAGGCAGTACAATCTGAAGGCAGCTGATGTCTCGTGCTGGTTTTCTCACCCCCTAGCAAAAGTGTCCCTGGTGCGGCTGTTCAGGAGGCAGCGGATCATGTAACCCAGCTCAGTGAGAGCAAAGTCCCGCAAGGTGTTCCATATTAGAAGGGAAAACCACCCAAGATCTATCCAAGTAGTGCTACCTGAATTTGAATAATTTGGTGTCCAGCAAGTATCACTGATGTCACTGAGAAAATGCATACTCGGGATATTGGAAAATTAGTTAAATTTCTGAAGCTGATTGAAGCAACTGGAAGTTTTCTATTTTGGAAACTGCTGGCATAAACCCTTTTTTCTCTGTTAATATTTGTTTCTCTGTTAATATTTGTTTCTCTATTAGTAGAGCTTTGAGTATTAAAGAATAACATTTACAGGTCATCTTTAATACTGACTTCCAATATTTTTGTTATCATGGGAACAAGGTTTACATCTTGAAAATAGTCTTCACTTCTGATGTGCATAATGAATACTTATATATATTGAGCAATCTTATTACTGTCAAGTGAAGGCCCTTTCAGAATAAAAAACGATGTAATGGAAAAGTTTGTACTAGTTTCATACTTATTAAAAAATGTATCTTCTTGTGAAACGTGGCCTGAAAATGTTTTTAATTATGAAAACGTTCTGTAGCATTTACTGAGAGATGAGAGACTATATGTGCTTTCATGCAGATCCTCTGCTCCTTGTTAACTGCATTATGCAATCCTCTCCTCCCCAGAGACTTCTCCATTGTCAAGGGCAGCTGCATTTGCTTATTACAAGAACCTTGGTCATTAGTCACATCAATACAAAGCAAAGATCTTAATCCCAGATTATAATTATAAATCAGTCCAAATTTCTTTTTAAGTGCAGTTACAATATATAGCTTTGGATGCATTCACCCTGAGGGCTGCTGCTTATATATATATTTAATTGGTTTTCCCAAAAATTGTTTTCTCTAGTAGGCAGAAGAATAAGTAGAGTTTTGTGCCTAAGTCAGATCTTATTTATGTTCCAGATGAATAGATAAAACTGAGAATCCTACATCTGTGGAAATCTGTCTCTCTCTCAGCTGCTCTGAGGGCTATTCCAGGGCATTGCTGGGAAACTGAGTATCTTACATGCACAGCTGGTTGAAATTCAGATCAATCCTCTTATGTGATAACTTCAAATATTTCAGAAAGTCCTCTCATCCCAAATCAGGACTAATTGGCTAGCTCCAGTTATGAGAGCAGTGAGTTCTAACATGAAGGATTAACCAGCATTCCTTTTTCTCATTGTGGAGATGGATTACGAGTCAAGGCTGTCCAGGAGCTACAGCTCTTAAGGCTTTTGCAACGTGATTCCGTATCTGTTCAGTCCATAATGTTTTTTTAAATCATAGTATTTATATTTTGCAAAATCAGAGTTACTGCTACAGATAATTGACGCACAGAACAAATGCGCTGTGTAGTAACTAGGGCAACAGAGTGTGGGAAGCAAGCCTTGGTCAGGGTCCAGGACAGTGCACTGCTGTGTTAAGGGGAAAGCCTGAAGCCTCTCGCTGCTGCACGGTCACTCTTGGGTCGAAGGGGCTTTGCTTCTTGCCCACTGTGGAAGGAGGTGACACAATGTCACCAATCTTCTGTTGGTACAATATCCTGACAGTGCACTGAAATCCCTTGTGTACAGGCAAATTTAAAACTTCCAGGGAAGGAGACCCCTCACATTAGAACTGGATTCAACTTTCCAGGCTTGTTTCCAAGATTCAATTGCTGAATGCTTTGGGAAGAACTTGGAGCTGACATTTTTCTGGGAGATATTAATGGAAAGGAGTGAGTGAGAGGTAGCTGGTTTCCTTAGGAACACAAAGACCTTAATCATTCCTGTTCTGCATACTTATATTGTTTCCCTGTAACATTTTATCTTTATTTCAATATTCTTTTGCATCCACTGTGCTGCAGTAATTAAGAGATTTGTAAGCATTTGACTAACACTCTGTCATCTGATCTACGTTACCATTAAAAATCTCTGGACTGTTTTGCATGTCTCAGTTTGATTATCAGAATGGTTCATAGCACTTGATTTTTCTAGAGGCACCTGTGCCGATCAGTTGCTCATCTTATTTATAACAAAATTTAAATAGCATGCACACTTCTTCTTTTAAGTGCTCCCAGCACTGGTAATTTTGCTTGCATTTGATAGTCAGATTTCTTGTGGCTTCTTTTGTGGGTACTGAAGTTATAAGTGCATTTTTGTCAGTAAGATTGCAGAATTAGAGAAATGCAAGCTCTCAGGGAAGGTCTGCGGTGTGCAGAAATACTGCTAGGAATATTGCTTGTGATGGGAGACTTACCTCAGCCTCAGTGACTGCCTCACTCTACTTAGTGCAATGTAAAATTGATGCTTCTGGGTCAGTGACAGCTTATGTTGCCGTGTGACATTTTGGTAACTGAGCCTATTTCTCTTTGTGAGGGAGGCTTTCAGCTCCTCATATTTCATATTAGTGGGTGATACTGAAGAGAGCATCTTTAGTTAGAAGTACAGCTTGGGAGACTCTTGGGAGTCCTGGAGTTAGTCTGATCATGCCACTGTTGCTCTAGCTTGCAGAAGGGAGGGTTGCTGAACTACCAGGCACGCTGATGAGACCTTGCCTTTGGTACATTTAGGTTCTAGATAAATGTTCATGGTTGATCAGGCATGTCTGATTGTTCTGATTTTGTTAGGTAAATGCCCCAAGTCCTGAGAACGCTGGAGATTCAGGAGTGAGAGTTTCATGAACTTCATGAATCCTCAGGTTTTAGAGATGGAACATCCTTTTTTCGCCGTCTGAGTATGTGATCCGTAATGAATAACAGAAGAGCCTTGGAGTGTCAGTTGTAATAGTTGCTATCCGAGAGTGAGGGCTGGAATCCATCCTTGTGTTGCTGTGTAACATCAGCGTCACACTCGATACCTGAGCAGTAAAATCACATATCCTATTGAAAATGCCTTTCCAGATTTTAACCAATTAATAGAACCTTCATGGGGCCTTTTAGAATTGGAGATCCTCGACAGCCAGCATCATTGCAATCAGCACAGGCAAATAGCCATGAAACTGGGCCTTGAGCAGAAGCTTGACTCAAAGGAACTGTTGGCAATGTTATGCAAATGTCAGCCTGACAAAGGCTTATAGCTCTTGTGTTCTCATTGCGACTTGAAGCAGGTATTGAAAGGATGGATAGAGCTCGGCTATGACTTCTTTCATTATTTTTGTATGAAAAAGTATTAGTTTCTTCCTTGAATTGTTTCCTCCCATCCTCAACTGCCACTCTTTCTCCTTTATGTGCACACTGTTAACCCTAACCTTTACACAAACAGCTATGGTCATGGGACTTGAGAAGGGATTTTAAACCAAATTGCTACTCATGTGCAAACCTTTTAGCAGTGGTTGTTTGCAGTTGAGCTTAGATCAATGGGGAGCAGTTTCAAACTAACCTGATCTAAGATACTTCCATAGAAATCAAAGTGTCTGCATTGAGGTTTGCACCTGCTTAACTAAATCCTTTTAAATCAGCAAGATCAAAATACTGTCTTTTGCCTACATTTGAAAAATCCAATACCTCTTCATTTTCATGTTAAGTCTTGATACAAGTGGTCAGCTCTGAGGAGTCCCAGGCCCTGGAGGTAAGAGAGGAAGGCCAGAGAAGGGAAGATTTATCCTTGGTTGTAGAGGGTTGTGTTAGATCTCAGCCAGGCAGACTAAATGCCTATAAATCCGTGAGCCTTGATGGGATGCACTCATGGGTGCTGAGGGAGCTGGCAGATGTTGTTGCTAAGCTGCTCTCCATCATCATCTCTGAAAAATCATGGAGAATGGGAGAGGTGCCTGACGACTGGAGGAAAAGTCCCATTTTCTAAAAGTGCAAGACAAAGGACTTGGGAAACTACTGGCCAGTCAGCCTCACCTCCATCCCTGGAATGGTGATGGAACAGATCATTCTAGAGGTTATCATCAGCATGTAAAAGTAAGGCAGGTCATCGGGAGTAGTCAGCATGGATTCATGAAGGGGAAACTGTGCGTGACCAATCTGATGCCTTTTGTGATGGCATGGCAGGATGAGACAGCTGGGGGAAAGCAGTGGATATTTTGTACCTTGACTTCAGCGAGGTTTTTGACACTGTCTCCCGTAACATCCTCGTAGGTAAGCTTGGGAAATGTGGGTTGGAGTAGCATCCAGTTGGAGGCCTGTAGTCAGTGGCATTCCCCAGTATTCAGTACTGGGTCCAGCCTTGTTCAGCTTGTTTATCAGTGCCCTGAGCAAAGGGATAGAATGGACCCTCAGCAAGTTTGCAGAGTATACGGAACTGCGGGGAGTGGCTGATACACCTGAAGGCTGAGCTGCCATTCAGTGGGACCTTGATAGGCTGGAGAATGAACCAGAGAGAAACCAAATGAGGTTCAGCAAGGGCAAGTGTAGAGGTCTGGAGCATCTCTGATGAGGGGAGATTGTGGTATATGGGCCTGTTTAGTCTAAGGAAGAGAAGACTGAGGGGATCTCATTAATGCATGTAAACATCTCCAAGGTGAGTGCCAAGAGGATGGTGACAGACTGTTTTCAGTGGTGCCCAGTGACAGGATGGGAAGCAATGGCCATAAACCAAAACACAAGAAGTTCTACCTCAACATGAGAGAGTTCCACCTCAACGTGAGAGAGAACTTCTTCCCATGGAGGGTGGCAGGGCACTGGAACAGCTGCCCAGGGAGGGTGTGGAGTCTCCCTCTCTGGAGACATTTCAAACACATCTGGACATGTTCTTGTGTCACGTGCTCCAGGGCCTTGGCAGGGGAGTTGGACTGGATGATCTCCAGAGGTCCCTTCCCATTCCAGCTATTCTGTGATTTTGTGATTCTTACAGTCACTGGATGAGTTAAGGAGGTTTAGATTTTTGATAAGCGCTCAAGAGTTCAGTGGCTCCTAGCTGAAGCCTCTTTGGGCTTTGAATGGCAACATTTGACTAGAAATTGTATGAATTCTTACTTGGGGTCTTTTTGGGTTTTTTTTTTTTTTGGCATGTTGTCATATTTTTGTAGTTACATTTTCAGCACTGAAGTGCAGAGATATGCAGGCTAAAGGAGTAGAGAGTGGGAATAATAACTGACCATCATGCAAGCAAAAATAATGCTGACTACAGGCTCCACCTTGAAGTTTAGGTCTGCTAGCTTTTTTGGTCTTTGGGCCTTAATTTAATTCTCACACAGCTTTTGGTTTCTGAGAAGCCTACCCTGTACCTGTTTGTTGAAGGTGCAGCTGTTCACAAAACTAGTTCACTGGAATACTGGTTGTTCTCTGTTGTTGTTACTGTAAGTTTCCCTGAATTTGCATTATTTAAAAAGCTTATTCACAAAAATGTTGTGAAAATGCACTGCTGAAGGAAGATACACTCAACAAGTTGCATAATTGTGCTTTGTCTTTGATTCTACTTTCCTTCCTTTTTGATTCTTCTCTCTCTTTAAAAAGTAACATTTATTCAGGAGGTTTATTGGAAATTTTATCTGTCTATCAGGTCTTTTTGCAGGAGACGCATTTTTTTTTGAGCAGAAATTTCACCAAATTATTTCAGCTACATTTTTTTCATTCTAGAAATGCTGAAGTTATGTTCACTCCCTTCTCTTCCTGCCTGCCCGATTTTTCTTTCTTTTGCATTGTCAGGGAATTTAAGTAATTCCCTGAGTGTCCATACAAAGCAGTCATTCCAGCAGCTGGTATCACCTCTGAGTAATAATACCTGTTTGTATCTCTTCTGTTCTCTGCCTAGATGATAGATAAGATATTTCTATCTTCATTACAATGGAATAAGATGTGAATGGAGTTTGATACTACATTATCCTACCACTGCTGTACTTCGTGGAGACAAGAATATGGTTTTAGCAACTAGCATCTGGATAATCAAGATCATGTATCAGTAAGAGCCCAGGGATGCTGTAGAATTAGTGATATTTTAAGAGCACCTGCTCTATACAAAGAAGCTGTAAATCTCTGCAAGAGGCTTATCCTTTCTGGTGTACATTGTATAAAGCGTTCAGGTGTTTTGCAGAAAAAATGCCACTTCTCTGCTCATGCATCCGGTTCAGATGCAATCTGTCAGTCGTCAAAGATGTTTTACAAAAGCCAATTCTAAGTGTATGTCCTACCAAAACTATCAAAAACATGACATGGTGGAATGCAGGGTGTAGAAACAATAGCTTGTGAGATATTCAGCCAGTGCAGAATTGTCTCTGGAACATGCTTCAGTAGGACAAGATGTTCTTATGATGACTGAAGTTTTATCTGCCGGGTTTGAGCATTTAAAACATCCTTGCATGGCTCACTGGTGTTACCTGGAATAAACCTTCCCATAGTTAATGGTCACCATAATGAGCCTTTGGAAAATAGAGCGTGTCTTTTAAACGTTTGTTCTCTGTGTGACTTATGTGATAGAGGCTAGTTTATGCTAGTGTATGTGAACGAATCTTTTAAAATCCGGTAACATGAAAGTTTAGTTTTAGGAAAACAGTTGGAAAGTGTTGTTCCTCTATTACTGTTTTTTTACTGAATTTGAAGGGTATCAGTGACTGCTGTGATGACTCAAAAGGAAGAAGGACATAGGAGAGGCTTTTTTTATAAACTGTGCTCTTAGTTCCTGATTGGCAGGTGAGAGTCAGCAAAGAAGGTGCCTCCTTAGGCGAAATAGTAATTCCCTGGACATTTTAGGCAGAGAGCTTCTATTACCTTGCAGTTCAGCCGTATCGCCTTCTATCACTGTGTAGTCCAGTCATATAATTTTTATCTCTAAAAGCTTTGCTTTCAAGTCTGAGGATATTGCAATGGAAAAACAATGATGCAACTTAGACTTAATTGCTCTTGGTGAGTGGAGTGGCACAGAGACAGGACTAATATTTGTCAGTGTCTTTGGATGTTTCTGTGGTATATGCTGATTTATTTAATTTTTTGCTGAATAGTTTTGAAGAGCTCAACTTCCACATTGTGCTCAAGAAGCTTTCTGGTACCTACTTTCTTAAGGAGTGCTTAAGCTGCTCCATGCTGAACTGGTGGTGGCTGTCAGGAGTAGAAGGTGCTCATGTGCGAGAGAGCCCCATTAACAGGAAGTATACATTGTTGTGTCCATTTGGGAAGGTAAGAGTAGCTCTGTGTTGTTTTTAATTTGGTTCCATTAGGTTACCCTGGAAACACTTGTTAACACCCCTAACTAAAATCTGGTGTTTTATCCATGGCTAGGATGTGAGTTTTCTATTCTGCTCTCCTGAGACCCCATCTAGAGTACTTTGTCCAGCTCTGGGGCCCCCAGCATAGGAAGGAGGTGGACCTGCTGCTCTCTTTTATTTTTAACTTAAGAACTAGTCCTTACCACTCTTAAGAGATAGGATAGATAGGCTTTGTCTAAATCTGTACATTATTTATGTTGTCATGGCAAGGATGAAGACAAATGATGCTGTTTATGTTTTGCAAATGAAGAAATGCCAGTGGACAATCCAAAGGGATTTACTGTGGACTGTAGGTGGATTACTCCAGGTTATAAATGGTATCATTTTATTGGTGGGATTTAAATTCAGGAATTGCTAGTTTATCATTCTGTGTTTAAATTTAAGGGAATAGATTGTGACTAGAGAACAATAAAAATTCACTCCAACAGTGAAAGACAACTACTTTTCATCAATGCAAAAATATTTTTCTCTAAATAATCTCATGTATTCTGCCAGGGGATTAAGTAATTCCCTTCTCTTGGGCTAGTCATGTTGACTTAAGAAAGCTGAAGTCTCTAGAAACAATACACGAGACACACAAAGAATAAGAATAAGCTGGACTCTCATGAGAGAAGCAAATAAGAAAAACCGTTTCTTTATGCATCCTGTGAAATTCTTAGCCCAAACAAGTCTTGTGTTGGGAGGAAAGGGTTAAAAGCAGAAGATTCGGCAAGGAGGGAATAGTTTTGCTGGAAGTGACCTTACAGCTGAGAATGCTGAGTATCAGGGTGGGGAAACTCCATTTATTATGCCTAGTGTTGTTCATCCTCTGCCTGCTTTGAGAAGTAGAATTCCTGTATAGAGATAACACACTCTCACAGACATGCCTGAGCCTCCTGCTGGAGAGAGAGAGAGAGAGGGCGAGCTCATAAAAACATAGCCTTGTGATAAACTCTGCATGTGTGAAGCCCTTTATATTGGGGCAGGCAGGGCCTCCTTCCCCCTGCCGCTGTCCACTGGGATGAGCTGAGCAGAATGGAGTCTGTGTCTCCTTGTGTCTCTGCCCCAGGATGAGCTGAGCCAAACAGAGCCTGTGTGCCTGTGTGTCTCTGCTGCCCAGTGTTGTTAGCAATGTAATGAAATAAATCTACTCCTTGCATTTTGGCTGTGGTTTGGTGGTCACCTTGGTTACCTGTATCTGTCAATTTACACTTTCTTGGATACTCGAGAGAGGGAAAGTGTAGTGAGGGTTAGAGGAACTGAAGATGTATGCAAGTTTGTGTACTTTTTAATATAAGAAATTAAGCCTTGGTAAAAGCCACAGATAGTTTCTATAAAATCAAAATCCTTTTTAACCAGCTGTAAATTGTATTGGTGGTGTGACTTGCAAGTTGTGTCCCACAGGATCTAACTGACAGGAAGTTTCCATATTAAACATCTTTCTAAGAAAGAGGTAGGTGGTGAGTGCTTAGCATGAAATTTGGAGATCCAAATGCAGAGGCACCAAGACTAAGAGGAACAGATCCTGCCAGATCCTAAACCTAAGTGCATGTCTTGGAGTAATGTGAACCAAAAGACACAGAGCAGTCAAGCATGTCTGCTGTCTTTAGAGAGACCTCCATGAACTGGCACCATGGAGCCAGGGTGAGTTGTGTTCCCTGTCCTTGTGAGGCCTGAGAAAAATCTGTCCCATTAGGAGAAAAAAACACCTTCTGATATACAAATGATGCATTTGCTTTCCTTTTGCCACTAAACTAGAACAAAACATCCCATCACATCTTATAGACCTAAAAGCAGGGATGTTATAACTGGGTTTATCAAAGAGTGAAAAAAGAAGCAATGGAGTGCAGAAATCTTCACAAGGTGTGTCAGCATGTTCCTGGACAGTGCTCATACTGTTACCATCACTTATTTTATCATATCAAAGACAGCATTTAGTTCTGTCCTAGGTCAAAATTAATTAATAATTTCAGAGACAGCATTTAGGCATATTCTAAATTTTAAGCAAGGAACCTCTGCAGTCACTCCCCTGAGGTGCAGGCTCGTTAGCATTCCAGTGCTATCTTATGCCAGGGCAGCACTTGAAAACTTGTAAGGAAAAGCTAGCCTTCTGTTCACACACCTCACTTCTTCACAGGTCTGCCTGTCTCCTTCACCCATATCCTCTATTGTTCCTTCTGCTGTTTCTGGAAAAAGCTGAAGGAAAGAAGTTAGAATTCTGGGAAGGAAGCTGTCACTCGGGCTGTACCTCCTTTTACCCGACCCTTTTGGATAATTGTGAAATGTGTCTGTAGAAGTCATGAAGGTATTCTGATGAGAACAGTGGGCTTCAGTATCTTTAGCATGTCTTTGTTCATGACCAGCTGTACTAGGATTTCTTTTTACTTTGTTACCCAGTTCCTGTCACAATTGCCTGAAAAGACTTAGTTTTTGCCTATATTAATATGATCAATGTTCTATTTGTTTTACAGAGATGTTTGAAATAGTCTAGTGTTTTGCAGAGTTTGCTTGAACCATGCCATCTCTACCTTACAAATTAGTGGTGATTTATTAAGCTTTTGTAGGAAAGACAACAAATCCAAGTAGCACTCAAAGCAGATTTTCCTGAGATAAACCTGTGGTTATTTTGTTGCTTCAGCATTCAGACATGAAAGATTAAATACTTAGAAAATAAAAAATGTCAACATCATCTATGATGGAAGAAAGGCATTTCCTAGAAATTACTTCATTTGGGTAATAAGGCTTAATATTATTTGTTATAGTAGTAATGTTATATTTAATTAAAAACAATAGTTTTTGAAGGGAATGCTAGAATAATGGGATGGTTCTGTAAGTAATAACCACCATAATTAATCGCCTAGATTCAGAACAGTCATTGCTATTAGCTTTCTGCCTCCTGTATGAAGTGCCAGCATCATAATAATGCACAGGAGGACCTTGGATCCAGGGCCATGGGTTACATCTCAGAAGATTAATGGCATTGCTTCATGTGTGGCTCGCTCTTTTAAGAGTTCTGCCCTAAAGACGGAATTTGGTTTGTGACAGTTCTGTAATTAGAAGCATCGCTGGCAGCCCCGGGGCAAGGGGTAAGGTAAAGATGAGGTACCAGCCTGCCTTTCCAATCAGTAATTGACAAGGCATTGGGAGCGATGGGATAAAAGCCATATAAATTAGCACTATGATAGTGAGCCAGAAATCCCATCAGTACCAAGGGACCTGTCACCTTTAAGGCTGAGGTAGAATTATGCCCATTCAATCAGCATGTGCATTTAAAACAGAGATTGGTACTTCATTTTATGGTGCTAGTGATAGAAGAGCAACCAGCTGAGAGTCAATACAGTGAGCAGGGGAGTAATTCGCGTGGTCTGTTTCAAACCAAATGGTCATGCGTAGCTTTATTGTGGTATTCAAAAAATAAAGAGGCTCTGTACAGGTTCTTTACCTAGCAAGCAGTAATCAAATGCTTTGCTTTTACTGTTTTCTACTCCATTTGCTAGGAGTAATAAAACAAGGGGTAGCATAGAGACTTTTGGGTGATCACATCTTGCCTTATGTTGCTGTGTAGAACACTAAGTGAAGCTAACAACGTTTGGATTGCTAGCTGGAGAGAGCCAAGAGTCACTGAAAAGGGCTTTGAGCAGAAAGCAGCCCTTTCCCATTGAGGTATCTTGCAGTGCCTCGAGGACCGTCCTACTAGGGGAGAAGTAAAAGTCAAAACAAAAACTCCAGCCACCTTGCCAGTATATATAGAAAAGGATTGTAATGTTTATAGGCTCCACTCAAATCTGGAGGCATTAATAGCATGACAAACCATATTTTCCATTAAAACTGAAAAGATAATAAGCATCAGAATCCAGTCATACACAGCCACCTAGCTGTAGTGGTGATGTGCTCCCAGCTGTGAGGTGCTTTCAGTAGAGCATTGCCCTGAAGAAGATTTCAGGTTTTTCGGAGGTGAATTAAAGAATAAGTAAAAAAAATATAAATACTTCTTGTGACATCCTGTGCTTATTACTTCCTGCTGTGGTTTCTCGATGTTTCTCATGGGTGTTTTGTATTACCTGCTTTCAGTCCCAAGTGGCTGACAGCAAGAGCAAGGCCCTGTGCTTTGGCATGGCTGTTTTTGTGTTGTCAGGGATGCTGGTGTCAGAGCTTTGTGTTGGTTTTTCAAAGTTCAGTTAAGTGCCCTGGAGACTTTTTTGTCATTTCTTGTTTTGCTTCTCTTCTGCTTCCTGCTAGAAGACTAGCAGAGAGTATTGTAAGCTTTCCTCCCAAGAAAACCGCAGGACAGCTTTCAGTGTCAGTAGACTGAAAAAAGGAAGGTGGGCTCTTCCCGGTTCAGAAGAGTGATACCCAGAGTACAGAGAGGAGGACACTCTGCTTAGGCTGTTAGCAGAGAAGGGTTGCGGTTCCAGTTTTCCTCCTCTTTTTGCTTTGTCCCCATCTGTAGTGCATTTAAACACAGCTCCTTAATTTGGTACATGGCTAAAGTAAAAAAAGGTTTTGATAAAGGATCCTGTATTGATGTGACAGTTGATGGAACATCCAGAATTTCCTGGTACCTTTACTGTGCAAAGACTGAAACAGTTCACTAGAAAAGATGTTGCCTCTATAAGCTTCTAAACACTTATTCTTAAAATGCTTTTAGATTTATTGCATTTTCTGTGGGAATGACCAACACTTTTTAAGATGTCTGATGTCTAAATGCAACTTTGTGTGTGTGTTTTGCCTTTTAAGCTGGCTAATGCAGTTGTGCTTAGGTATGCAAATTGGGTGTGGTTTTTTTCTGAACAGTCAGCTATTTAGGCAGAGTAACTGTGAAAAGAAATCCACAAATGAAGCCTATTTATAATCCAGGACTTCACACTTTATTTTGTATAAGTAAAATTGGTTACTGTTGTAATGCAAAACTGAGTTGAAACAGACATTTATTTAATTGGCAGAACTTTAAATTCCAGCCTTATTTATGTAGGGAATTCCAAGCATCTGCATAGATGCACCACAAGGCACTGGCAGTCGGAGAGTGTTTCTTTTATTAAATTCTGTGGTGTTTTTCCTCTCTAAATATTTTATTACAAATAAAAGCCCTACTATGCGTGAGTACTCAGTAACTGGCAATCAGCTGAGTTCACGGATGCAGTTGGGACTCTTGCAAAGGCTAAATTCAATCCAGTGTGTAAATGTGGTAGATGAGGTTTAAACCAGCTATTGGCTTTGGCAGCATACTTAGAGATTTGTTCTTTGGACTGATAGAGATGGATCCTTGGTGGAAGTAGTGCCAGCAGTGTCTGAGGTGACTGGCAATGGACTGGGAGCTGCTGCACTGGCAGATAGGATGAATGGAAGGAGTATTGGCTCTAAAGGGAACTCCTTGTGTGAATTTCTTTGCTAGATAGTAGGTGCTACTATTCAGTCTCTAATGAAAAGGCAGCTGAAGGGAAAGTATTGGAGAAGAGAAGATGGCAGCCTGAATGAATGGTTTGCTAAACTCACCAGCCAGTGCTTTGGTGTGCAGGCAGTATAGTTGATGCCCTTTCTTCAGCAGGAACAATTCCTGTGGCTGGATGGAGCGGTGAACAAAGTCATACCTAATCCTTACTGCAGCTCTGCAGATATGAGATACCTACATTGAAAATAGTTGTTCCAGTTTCCAGAGGACTGTCCTGGTGGTAGGTCCCCAAGCTGCTTTAATAATTGTTTTTGTAAAGCAGGGGAGAAAGCCGTGGCAGTACTGAGAAAAGGGCAGGTTGCAGAAACAGACAGGATTGGAGAGATGTGCTTCATGTTTCCTAGCAATGTAATGCAGTTGACTTCAGAGGAAGGAAGGTCAAATTTTACCTGGTTTTCATTTAAAAGCATCATAATACTTTGAAAAAACTATTTTGATCACTAAGCCCCTTCTAAAATTAAAATTTTAGTAATTCCTTTTAAGGTTTCCCATCTATTTGCACCTCTGTAAAGAAAGAGCAAGTGTATATCCAACCTACGTTTTTAGCTTTGCTCTAGACTATGCATAGATTAGAAACACAGCCACCAACACCGCCCTCCTGCCACAACCCAGAACACTGGACCCGTCAGCTGTGAATAGCTCGGAGTGGAGCTGGCCTTTTCCTGCAACTTGCAGGGCCCGGTGGTAGCAGCATGGCCTCGCAGACCCTCCAGGCCAGTCAGAGGCCATGGGAAGGCTGGGGAGGGTAGTCTGCCTACTGGAGCCCTTCCGTTCAGGGGCTGCAGCAAGCTTCATTAGCTCAACTTCCCCTTTATGTTTAAAATACAATGGTCTAATTCTTCACTGTGTTTCACAGGAAGCTGGAGTTTAAGACTGTGTGTGATATGATTGTGTTCTGCAAGAACATGTGTGCAGAGAAGGAATACCACAATGAGAGAGAGGTTTTCTTCAGTCTGTCACAAGAAAACAAATGTATTTGAAGGGGAACTACGAAACCTGGCTCTGGGCTGGCTTGAGGCAGTGGGACAGGCGGTATTTTTAGACTCATCTAGCTCTTAGACCTGACAAAATGGCATAATTTTCCACTTGTCCAAGAGGAAATGTGACTGGTTACCATTGAGTATGGGGTGAAGAGTTTAGGTCTGTCTGGGCACCCCAAATGGGTGCGTTTTTCAATAGCCTAAATGTTCTAGGTGTGTAAAGCTGGGCAGGAACGCTGACATGAATAAGCCTTCTGAGGATGTTTCTGAGGTGCTCTGTGGCCAGAGGTTGGCTCTAGACCACTCTGCAGTGGGCTTTAGGGCTGTAGTGCTGTTTCTGAAAGAGAAGAAAAAGACCCCAAGGCCCATGAATGACATTGCCTTCAGAGAGATTTCTGATTTTGTTAAAATTTTGGCATTATATTTCATAATTAATTAAGGATTTTCTTATGCCTTTTTTCCCCAAACAGTCTGTGCTTTCCACTGTATTGCAGTATAGGCAAGCTGGTGGGAAAACTCGGAGCCATTCCCATGAGCAGTCAGGTGGTGTGTACTTTTAAAATGGTGCAGACTGGTTAGGAAAACCAGCTCAGAGCAGCTGCTGGACCTTCAGCCAAACCGTTTGTTCCTGCTCTGGGGTAGTAATAAAAATGTACTTGTGAGGTTCATTTGTCCAATTCTTTTTTTAAACCAACATGTGAAATATGCTATTTCTTTTTTTTTTTCCCTCTTTTTTTGTGTGTAAATAATTGCAAATACATCAAGGCAGATTTTGCAAGTGCAGCTGTGTGTGCAACCTGGTCTGTGTGTGCAAGCGCATTAAGCACGTGAGGGTGAAGCACATGCAAAGGAAGTGTCAACTCAAAAGCTGTGTTCCTTTCTTTCCTGTGGTAGGAAGTATAAATCCACTGTGTTGGAGGTTAGGATTGCTCTTTCTGTTTTCTTTCTCTTAGGGAATTGTCTCCCATCTGTTGCTAAGAGACAGTAACGACCGGTGCTTAAGAGAGACAAAAGCAGTGGCCAAGGTTCAGGGGAAGGGTGAGGCTGGCTGCTCTCTTATCTGAGGGGTTTCTCTGCGAAGGGCAGAGATACTGCGAGGTTTGGGCTGGGGGAAAGGGGCTGGGCGCAGCCTCTATCTCTCTCTCGCTCGTCGCCTTCGGAGGGGAGACAGGCTGCGGTCGCTGAGGGGAGAATTCGCCACCACTGCGAGGGTCCGTCTCCTGCTGTCTTCTACCGTAAGTGGAGCTCTGCTCATAAGAGCGGCCGTTGTACTGGGACCTTATTAACTTGGTGAAAAAAAAAAACAAAACAAAACCTCACCATCTACTGGGGTGCCTCAGGGGAAACCCGGGACCCCGAGCCCATTGCCGCTCCGAGGGAGCCTCTCCCGGCCATGTTGGGGAGCTGGGCTGCCGCTGCTCAGCCCCCGCTGCTTCTCTGCTACTGCTCTGGGTTTTTCGCTACACTGTAACCCCACACCCCCTGCCGGCCGGGATGCCCCGCGGTTCCAGCTACAGCTGCGGAGTTTGTGATAGATTTCATTTACTGCTCCGGGATCTGTGGTCCCAGACGCTGCCTTGAGGTTCCTGCTACAGCCCGTTTTCGCCACCCAGCCCGCCCGCCATTGCCACGTGAGGGAGACGCGACCGAACTCGGGCCACCGCGCCCCCTGCCGGGGCGGGGGAATCACCGCACCCGCCCTGCCCGGCCGGGAGCCGCCAGCGCCCCTGGCGGCCGTGAGCGGAACTGCACCGAGGGGAAGGGGCCCGCGGCCGAGGGAGGCCGGCGCTGGGCTCTGGTTCTGTTTGGTGTCGCTGCCGGTGCTGTTTGTTTGCCTTGTTATCCATGCACATACTAGTAAAGAACTGTTATTCCTTTTCCTATATCTTTGCCTGAAAGCCCCTTAATTTCAGAGTTATAATAATTCGGAGGTCGTGGTTTTTTTCCATTCCAAGGGAGGTTTCCGCCTTCCTTAGCAGACACCTGTCTTTCAAACCAAGACACACTGATTCTTTGAAAAAAAACCAACTAAACCAAAGTATACATTAGCAGCTCTTTTTGACTAGGTGGATTAATAAAATGTTGAAATAGTGGTGTAGCTGAAACCAGACAAAATTCCCCAGGTTTCTTTTGAAATCAAAGTTGACCGAAAAAGCCTGAGTGCTTGGATAGAAAAGATGCATTAAGTGCTGGGGTGCAAACCCAGCAAACTTTTTGCAAACTTATTCCCTGTACTTACAGAGAGGTTTGTGGTCTGATCAGAGACCAGGGACCTTTCATTCTTGTTTACAGCATATTGTTTTGTGAATTACCAAACTGCAATACAGACAAATATTTACTATGTTGTCAAAATATAGAAAAGGATATCTCTGTAAATAGCTGCTTTCTTTTCTGGGAAGACATATAGCATGGCCTATCTTGCAGTTTGTATAAAGACAGTAATTCGGGGACTAAACTTGATTTCAAGGGATGGGGAATGTGATGTCACATTGCCTTGTGGCCTTTGTGTGGGGAAGATGAAAATTGAGATCATTGTCCTTCTTGAGATTAATTTCCTTCCCATTTACCTGTACAAGGTTAATCGTTAAGCTCACAAATAGACCTGCCCTCACTGCTGGTTTTAGGGGGTGGGAGGATTCATAGTCGGGAGAGTGGTTCACCTCATAAAAGCAGCTCAACTTGCACGAATCACATGTTACCCGGTATGCTCCAGTAGGACAGAAAGAGACACAATTTCACAAACATCAGCCCACTCTGTCTTTGAAAGAAGAGGTTTGGAGCAATCAGAGGTCCCTCACTCAATCAAAATTAATAGCAATGAGGGTGAGAACCAAAAAATGTCATGGCCTTTGCACTGCCTCCATGGAGAGCTGCCTTCCCCACTCTCAGACCACAGGCACTGAAGCTGATTTCTCCCAGCAGGAAATATCAAGCTCCAAACGCCAGCAATGCTAAGGCCTGTGTGCTGCACCAGAGCTCTGGCTGCTGCTGACGGAGGAGGAAAGGTTCCATGAGAATGCACAGCCTTAGGCCCTGCAGACACTGCTGCATGTCAGGGGAGCCAGCTGTGGCTCCTGCACAGGCAGGTAGCAGGCTAGTCTCCTAAACTAGAAATAACTTCAGAGTTTAAGTCCCTTGACCCATGACTGCACCTATAACTAGTATACCTGTATGGATATTCCTAAATGCAGTTATTAGTACTTGCTGCCAAAAATCTGATGGCTAATTTGCTTAAAATTGAGAGATTCACTGACATTTCTAGTAGCTCCTGTCAATTCCTAGACTAGATTTCTGGAAAAGGACCTACATATTTCAGTGCTCCCCATATTACCTCAGTTTTGAAGACTAATTAATAGGAATCCTGTGAGTGCACGAAGAGATTTGATGCAAATAGTTCTGAGGGCCTCTCTAAGGTGAAATGTTTCGTTTTGACATTTTGATTGGTTCTTTTGTAGCCCTGATTTTTATCAGTGGAGAAGGTACAACTCTGTCGAGCCATCTTATACTCTTGGGTCCTTTTAAACTTAAGAATCAAACACAAACATTTATATGTTGTATGTACATGTGCAGTTTGATTTGATCCATAACCCAATAGAAACCCAGCATGTGTACATCGGCACGTGGGATGCTGTTGCCTCAGCTTGTTAGCCACTTGTATCTGTGTGAAATGAGGCCAGATAGACCTGCCCTTGAGAAGGAACCTGTGGAAACAATCTCAATATTTAGATCCGAAGTCTGATGCTAAACTGGCTTATGAGAGACAATCTTAAGTACATATCATCAGGGCATAGACAGTGTTCCTAGGGAAATAAGATCCTGGGATTTTGTTACATGTTTGCAGTGTAGATCAAGTTTATGGGTCACCTGAGATCATGCTATTTGGGCCTAGTGTAGATTCACAGGTAATTTAGAGCAAGTGTCAGTGAACTGATGGCAGTCAGCTGAACTGGTCTGCTTCAGTTAGGTGAAATCCTAGACTGTGTTGCAACTAATGAAGAATATTCCATGGACTTTAGGGGACTAGATTCAGTTTTAAAGTTTTCCTCTGTGTTGTCTATTTAATGCTTAATGTATTAAAACACCATCACTGGAAAGAGAGTAGAAGAGGAAGAGAATAGTCTTTCTGATATCAAAGTTCTTCAGCTTAGATTGTTATCTTGAAATATTATTTGAAGAAATTCTAATTTTTGCTACAGTTTCGTTCATCATCTTGGTTTTACTTTTTTTGGATACCACTTGGTGTTTCTAGTCTCTCTGATGCTTCTACCTCCGTCTTGAAAAAGGAGTAGCTGTGTAGAGCCCGAAACCTGAGTAAACATCCCCTGGTGCTGATAGGATCTTAGTAGTTGGAGCCACCTCTAATCTAGAACTGGTTGCAATCTGCAAGCATCTCTCCACTGTGAATACAGTGAATGTAAGTAATATGAGTCAAATCCTGAAAAATTCATGTGTTGTTTACTGGGCCCTTACTTCTGAAACAAACTTTTGTTAAAGTACCACAAAGACTAAGCAGACATAGACTTGTCCAGATTTATTTCTCTACATAAAAGTGGAATGAAGTAAACCACACTGTTCAACCAAACTGTGTCCCGAAAGCATTTTGAAGAATGCCATGCTACAGTAAGATGATTAAAATCATCTCATGATTGTAGAACAGGGAAAATGGCATGAAGAGGCCGGTAAAAGGGAGAATATTCCAAAGGCTTGAGAGAATTGGGCACGTAGCTTTCTTAAGTTCCTTTGAAAATCCAAACCAAATACATTTTATATTGATATTAGAATGGGCTGGAATCATCCAGGGGTAGATACTCACAAAAGGGCATGCTTAAGCAAAGAAGAGGAGGGGTTTGGTTCTTTTTTTTAAGTCTACAGTAATGAAATGACTCAAAGTGACGTACAGATAACATTTTACAGGAGGGAGAGCATGAAGAGGAGTCAGGAGAAGTCAGGGTACAGAAATTAATAGCAATGAGTCCTGAAGGATTTCAGAGGTGAGAAATATAGCTTTTGGGGCCCTGAAGTGAATTGGGATCTTCTGACCTGCCTGAGAATGCAAATATTAGTGACTGAGGGGAGGAGGGGCTAGCAGAGGTCAGGGCAATGGTAGAGAAGAGACGATGGCCCCTCTGCAGCACCAGCCAGTCTTTCACTTCACAACAGGTTTTTTGTAATTCAAATCTAAACAACTCCTGCTTAAGAAAGGAATCTCTCTTTGGAGTGAGAAACAGGGCAACGTATTTCTCTTATGACTTCCCTTCAGTTCCACCTTCCTCCATCAGTCAAAGCATGAATTTGGTTTGACTTTTTTTTTGTTGCAGAATTCCACTGTGAACAGCAGTACGCTGGAAATGCAGATAATGGTCCGGGATCTTTTTAGAGCTTCCTTTTTAGAAGACTTTTTCTTGGAAATGCTGCTAGATCAGTTCACTTGTGATTAGTGCCAGAATACCACCATGCTGAGAATGTCCGTGCATGTGAATTTTGCATGTGTCAACTTGGAGTGCCCCCAGGTCTCTAAGCATCCATGAGTGACTGAGAGACAGTCCTGGTTCACTTCTAGAGGCGATTCAGTAACACTCATTGCCCTGGAATTTGTATGCTGTGAGAGGGGTACAGGAAAGGAGGGTGGTCTGTGCTAAATTTGTCACCCAGGCTCACTCTTGATGGAAAGAGAAAACCTTTCCAGATGGTAATTCAGCCTCTCTTCTTAAACATCCTCCTAAAGCACAGTGACTCATCCTCTTAAGTTGCCTGCTATGCTCTGTTGTAGTGGGAACCTGGATCACTAACTCAGGGAAGGCTTCAGCTTCTGGGGGAGTGTGAGTAGATGAGATGAATCCTCATTTAAGCCTCAGAGATTTGTTGACAGAAACCATTTTGTGCTGGACCTCTGTCAAGAAATTCAAAATGAGAAGAAAGCAGTTGGAATGTCTGAGTCCTTAAAGCACAGCTGAAAATCCCTGTGCTGTGCAATGCCAGTATTTTGTGATTGATTAACTTTGATGTTATAGAAAGTGTAACACTCAGTGACAAGATAGATGTAAGATGAATCAGCCAAGAGTGGTCATAACTGCATGAACCTTAAAATTCTGGATTGGCTAAGGGCAAATCAGATTTTTGGAATTATCTCAGGCATGTACTTCATATTAGCAGTAGCTGTTTCTCTTATCTAGTATTTAAAGAAATAGTCAAGTTTATGTATTCAAACGTTTTATTCATACGTGGAGTTACATAATAGCAGAATTTCTGAATGCTCCTCTTATATTTCATTTACTGTTTATCAGCATTCACCATATGTCAGACTAAGAAGTGGGGAAGAAGTTTCAAATTGCCATAATCAGTGCTTAGTTAATGTTTATTAAATTGCCAGTATGAGTGGTGGTTTAGTAATATGTGTACATGTATTTATTTATTGTTTATGTATCTATACAATTATAAAAAATACCCATTGAAAGTGTGCTTCAGGTCTCCCTTGTGACACATCTAAATTTTGCAGCTGAAGCTGCATTTCTTTTTTGAGAGTCTTTACAGTCTCACCTGACGTGTAATCTGCTTTTTTTGCAAATGGTCATGCAGTCTGCTGTGGGAAGAGATGGTGCCTGCTGTAACACCCGTGTTTTTGTGTGTGTGGAATGATTGTTATTCTAAATGCAAAACTGAAATGAAAAGAAACTCCTTGAAAGAAGGAGGTGGAGGAGTGGAAGTGGAGTTGGAGCATATGAGCGAGAAAGACATTGTCCCCAGGGATATGGGAGTCATAGTTCTGAAGACACAGGTCTTCATGCTTGTTTTCAAAATCAGTGAAATGAATATTCCAGAGCATAGGTGATCTGTGTAAGTAGTATACTGCTTAGTAGTAGCAGTGATGCAGCTTCTACAGCTCAGAGTGCCTGAGCTGTTTGCAGAGAATGTGTTTGATACTCTGTGATGTGCGTGACTTTTTCGTTCGTTCCTTCTTTCGTTCCTTCTTTCGTTTGTTCTTTATCGTCTTGGTTAGCTAATAGTTTAGTTCCTCTTCAGGGGATAGATAAAAAAAAAGTATGTACCAATAAGCTTTGAGGCTTTAAAGCCAGTTTGATACACAGGAAGCCTGAAATTAGGGCAATAAAAGATATTTCTGGTGCTATTTCCTCTTACTAAACACCTCTGTCTTTCAGACAAGTCCCTGTTCAGCTGTTGGCTGATGAATTAATTTGCCTGTAGATCTCAGCTACAGCTACAATCTTTTTGCAGAGGTGCTCTCTCTCACAGCTGTGGCTCTATTGTTTTAAGAGACTATAGAGAAAACATTCTTCATAGGTAAAATCCTCTACACAAGAATTTTAGTATGATGCACTCATCTGATGTTTAGGTTCATCCTTCCTTCTCTAGACACTGATAATTTAAAATGTGTTTTTATAGAAATATTAATATAGCAGCCAGTAATTGAGCAATGAGGGAATACTGGATTGCCAGTAAAAAGTACAGTAATAGGCTCTTTAAAAGTAGTACAGTTGCTTCAGTATTGCTCCATTTTACATGTGTAATGCTAGTAATGTCAAAGGAGTTGCTTCTGGTTTCCAATATTCTAACTTAAATTTCACAACTGAAAAACCTGAGTCAGGCCCAGTATTCTACATTGTGTGCTAGTGTTTGCCCAGGAGAGCAAGGATGTTGGAAAAGCACTCATCTGTATTTACTCAAGAATTACTTCGTCTGTCTTTAAAATCCAGCTGCCTCTAGGATGGACGTCAGTAGATCTTGGTTAACAGTGCACAGCACTGCGGGCCATGCCAGGAGCAACAGAACTGAAGCAGGTTCACCCCCAACCGAGGTGTCTTGATTCCCAGTTGGGTGGTGACCCAAAGCTGTGAGCAGTCAGTCAGTGGAAGTCCGGCAGTCAGGTAGTTACCACATGCTTGAAGGGAAATGCTGGAAGGTTTAAACCCTGTGCAGTCATTGTTATGTTACTTTGAGATTATTTATTGCATTGTCTTTCAGACTTCAGTGCAAGTGGGAACTGCAGTTGACATGCGGAATGGGATGCAGGGTATTTGTTTCCTGTCATTTGTGTAGAGCTTTAGCTTATGAATGGCATATCTGATAGAAAGCAAAAGAACATGATCAGGATGACAAGGTTCAGCGAACGCTCATTTTAATTCGTCAAACTATTTCAGTAAAGCTGTGTTCCCACAGGATCTTCGAGCTGCTTTGCTGAAGACAATGGGATTTTTTGGTATGGAGGCAAAGACTTCTAACAGCCACATTTAGTGGCAACACTAATTCAAGTGATGAAAAAAAGAGAAATTAAAATTACACTTGGAAGTTCTTGTTCATATGTATGGCCCCTGTGCTGTAGTTGCAAGGTGAAAATGCTAGTGATGGTCAGATGTTGGAATTTGTTGTTCGTGTCACCTCCTAATTTGTCACTGTGAGCACACTTTCTTGGAAACAATATATGTGCACTTGCAAGAAGCTTCAAACAACTGATGGCACAAGTGTAAAGCAATTTATTAATATTAACCCTGAAAATACTAGGCTCATTTAGATCACTGGACCCTTGTTCTGAATCATTCCTGATCACTGATGAGTTTAACAAAATTGCCTCAGTTGTCTCTTAAGTGCAGTGTGGCATTCCAGTCAGCTGTTCAGGAAACGGGTTTTACAGGACTGTGCTTTAAGTTGTTGCTTCTCCAGCAACGTGGGGACCAGTTGCCTCACTGCTGTCAGTTTCTGTTCTCCTTTTCGTTTCCCTCAGGGACAGGCACATTTTGCTGCCTTGCTGTTTAGTAAGAAGTCTCTTGCTATTTCTGAATGTTTGGGGAAGTATCTGCCTTGAACATGAATTTTGAAAAGGGGCATGAGCAAACTTTCACTGCCTTGTCCCTAGTGTTTGCATTGTGTTACTTATGCTACATAGAAGATGGAAATTAAGTTAAGCCTGGAAGTTGAGTTCAACAAGGCCCATTTGAAAAGCATTTGAGAGAAATCCCAGTTGCTTCATGTGTTTCATGTGTGCATCTGTTTCATGTAACAACAATTCACAATTAGCAGATTGTTTCCTTAAAATATGCTCTGTGCTTTTGTGGTTTAGAGGTGCTGCAAAGACACTCAAAACGATGAGGTTTCATTGAAACAGTGGATTGTGAGGATCGTGAATAGAAGAACAAAACTCCTTCATACAAAAGGAGCCATTAAAAAGTACTTATTTAATGAAATGAACTTCTATACCTAAATTTCATTCTAGATTTGTAATATGTTTCTATTAGTATTTATTGGAAGGATCTTGTCCAACATGATGTGAAGCAGAAAGGAAGCATTTCACTCTGCTCATTCTAATTTCTCATAGATGTTCTTGAATCCTGCAAGGCTTTGTACTATAAGACAAATTGTAAACCGTGCTTATGCATGATATGAGGAGCATCAGCTGTGGCCTGCTGAGTTTGGAAAGAGCAGACCTCTAGGGCAACAAGTTCAGTGCACAAATAAACGTTATGTTACCACAGCAGAATTTTAAACCAAAACAAGTCCTCTGTGGATTGTTTTCCTAATGCTGAGCACATTAAAATGGAAGATTTTTAAATGGAACCTTTACAGTCTTTATTAGGAGAATGAAGATCAATCAGCCTGGTTTCCCATTTTTTCCCTGCCTTGTGCCATGACCTGTTCTTGTTCTGGATCCATGGGTTCTTCCAGTCCTTCTCTCCTCCTCTGCTGCCCAAGCAAACAGCTTGGGTTGCTCAGACCTGACCCAATGTGAGCACAGTGGAGCACTGGGAGTGGCAGGGGAGCAATGCAGCATCTCGAGGGATAAGGAGGAAAGATGTCCTGTTGTCAGCCATCTTCTTATCTCTGCTTTTTGAGAAATTGTTATCCTTGTAAATCTTGACCAGGGTACAAGAAGAAGATAGAAGGAAGCGGAGCCTACTTTTGTTGCCTGTTCATCAGTTTCAGCTCTTCAACAGTGTCTGGGTGATTTGCAGTTGGTTGTTGTTTCAGTAATCCCTGAGAGTTTCAAAGAGGAGGAAACCAAGAGCGTGCCACAGTAGAGATCTCTGCTCTTGATTGCAATGGAGGGTTGATTGCGATAATCTCGCAGTGTCCTAGGAATTATTTTCAGAGTCCCCAGGTTGTACTTTCAAGATCTCCTAAGAAAGCTGACTCCCATGCTTCCACATACGCTTCCACATATCCTTTGAGGCTAGTTTCTACAGAGATTGAAGGTGTTGGAGATGAAAAGGGTTATACTGTGGGGTCCCTGAAAGCTCCTTATGAAAAATGCCAAGGACCAGACCCCTTGAATTTATATATGGTTTGTGTAGAGTATGAAGAGGTTGGAGCAGACAGCAAGAATTTGTCTCAGTAACTTTGTAGGTGGCCAGACAAGCCTTTACCCTTTCAACTACTTCCTCTTTAAAAACAAAATATTTTGGAATATAAATAAGATACAGGCATGGCAAGTTTTCTAATATTCATCCACCACCACCTTCTCTCTTCTGGCATCACTTTTGTCATGTCCTGGTCCAAATACCTCTGATTTTCCAGCTAAATCAATAGGTCTAATGAAACATCGTAGCACTCCCTTCCCCCAAAAGAGTTGCACACTACTTGTCTAATAGATCTTGGAGTCTGTGTCACCAGGTGATTAGAGGGCTAGTGCTGGCACAGATGAACTTAGACCCTGATAAAACAAGTAGCACAAAAAAAATCACTGAAGAAGTTTGGGAAATGTTGACCTGAATGTCAAAATAACGTCTCCGGGAAAAGGGTTGCTTTTTCCAAGCAGGAAGTGGTTTGGAAGAAAGTGGTGTTGCCATGTGAACAGGGCATGCAGCATTATCTCTGTGAGCTGCTTTTTAATAGCTTCTGGTTTTCGTACTCTTTATTTGAATGACTATGTTGCAAAACATTCTTCTTGCACCTCAGTAGGTATTGAAAAATGGGGAACAAACGTGTTCTGTATCCACTAAGTTTTGATAATTTGGGGGGTGAATTGCATTTTGGGAAGTAGACCACTAAATTTGTAGGACCAAAACCTCTTGTAACTGTCTTGTTTTATTATTACTGGAGAGACTGCTGTCCATGCACATCAAGACAAATCAGAAGCTGTAGGAAATTTGAAAGTTGGCTGTTTCCCTCCTAGGTCTTTCATCCCTCCTCCTCCCTCTGCTTCTATGCCTTTTTTATTTTTTGTTTGATTTTCCTCTCTCTTTTTCTCCCTTTCTTGTGCTCACATCAAGTGATCTTTTCAGGCAAGCATCACAGAAAAGCTGCTGTTTAAATTAACACAGTCTCCACTTTTTTATTGAGTGGCCTGTAACAGCTAATGTGATTTGCACTTCTCTATACAGCTCTATTATTAGACCCGTCATACTGGGACTGATGTGCAGGCAACTATTAGTTACCAGTGGAGCTGCTAATTGTGTAGATTAATTGATCATTTCAGTTGGGTTTGTTGTCTCCAAACATGTTTGTGATTAAAGCGAGGAAAGTCAGTGCCTGACTTAGCATTTGAGAATGAATGACTTTAGTATGATATGCCACCTTGTATAACTCAGATGCCTGGTTACTAATGCTCAGCTATCACACCCGACACTGAAGTGGGAGTGCAGCAGCTATTCCTCCTGTCATCAGTCATCATGCTTCATCTCAGACATGACTTGGCTGCTGCCAAGCTGCTGAGCACTAGGGTTCCTGGCCAGATTATCGGCAGGGTAGACTGGCTGGTTCTTACAAAATAACTCTTCTGCCACTGGCACGTGTGTCCTGTTCCTTTGATGCAAGAATCTGTTCTTCAGACTTCTTAGTCCACACAAACTCCTCCAAGTTCTCCATATCTAGCTGGAATCTAGCCAAGATCTTCTTCCTATTTAGCAATACTAGAGGAGCAATATGGTTATAGTCCTTGAAATTTGTTCAAAAGCAGGTTGAAAATCCAGGGCTAAAAACAAATGTAGGGTCTCTGTGCCTCATTAATTAATGTTTTTTTACTGGTACCTGCCCTGTAAAATGTGAATGGCTGATGAGTGACAGCGAGCCATGCCTAAGCCGGAACAGAGATGTGCCCCTTTTAGAGCTGAAAGTCAGGCAGAGGAACATGTTCACTGTCTTCCAAGCAAAACACCGGAGATGAAGGCATTCCGTAAGCTGTAAGTTTTGTTCAGTGACATTGCTTCTTAACAGGTTGTAAGCTGCTGCCGATCCCAGAAGGCAAAAGGGAAAAAGCAAAAGCTGAGTATGCACCAGCTGACATGGACCTTGCTCAGGAATAGTTCCGTTTTTAAAGGCTTTTTACTATCGAGCTGTAACAAAGCTGCTTTGTGCCCTAAATACAGAGACATGACCCACTTCCCCTCACTCTTTCAGGTGGGTAAGAGAAGTTCTTTAATCCTTGTTCACTGCACTCCCCAGGACTCACTCCTTTGTGTGGGAGGCAAGTTAGAAACCACTGACAAGACCAGAGAGGAAAGCCCTCTTCCCTTCTTTGCACAGGTTATGTAGTTTATTGCAGCAGATTCTGTCCTCCCTGGCTTCCCTTCAGCCTCTCCTGCGGGTATTTCCAACTCTGCTGATGCCTGTGGATAGGAAAATTCTCTGCTCTCGGTTCAGAAGTGCCTTTTAGCCAATAGTTGCTAAACCAGTGGAGTCTTGAGGTAGAAATCCCATGCAGTGTTCTTTTCTAAACACTTCCCACTGAATCACGTAGGTTGTGGGTGTGTTCAGTGCAAATGCAAGTATGTCCCCCAAACTTCCAGTAGCCAGAGTTATGCTTTTCAGGCTGATATTCAGATCGCTGTCCATTTGTATCTGGCCTGGAGCTTTTTGTTGATTTGGCTGTTAAAGCCAGAGTTGTGCAGAGCTGAGAGAGGGGAAACCTGACCTGAATGTAAAGTTCCAGCATTGCTTCGTCTTTTTTTAACCAACCAAAATAAAGTGAACAGGATAATGTATCGCAGGCACTGTCTGCTGATTTCCATTTCCCTTTCCCGCCTATTGAGACTTGTTGAACTTGTCCCTAGCCCCAGCTCATGGCTCTGACGTGCCTCAGCTCCAGCAGTGTGACTGTCCCTTTGTTGTTCTTCGCCGTCCCTTGCTGACATGCATCTCACTGTGGGTCGAGCACACTGCTCCGGGGTCGGAACAGCTGCATCCTAGAGACACAGGAAACCTTCAAAGAAGTGAATGGACCCTGCTGTAGTCTACTGGTACTAATAGATAATTAAAGCTAAAAGCTTCAACAAAGGGAAGACATTTATTGTCAGGCAAAGCCCAACAGCATTGTAGGGAGTGTCTTTGGTAGTGCAGCCCGGACATCTGTGGTGAGGAGTTTGTAAGTGTTTACATTCTTTCAGTCTTAAAGTTAATCAGCCACACTGTGTTGACAGGAACCTAATGGAAATAAAAGAGTGAAATCAAACTATTATCAAACTATTTGAACATAAGTATTTTTTTGTGTCTACAGGCATTTCTTCACCGGATCCGACAGAATGCAGTGGACAAAGCTGAGAAGTACATAACAGAGGAGAATGTTAAGGTATTTCTTCTGTCTTCCTTGTTTTCTTGGTAGGGAAAGTGATATGCAATGAAAGGCTAGGTTCAGGGATATGAATATCAAATATCCTTTTGTCATATTGATGCTTATTATTAAGCTGGTTCCCTAAGGAAAAGAGCTCATGTTCACAGTTTATCTGTCAATCTGTTTGCCCATTCTTATAGCCATCATCTTCCAGTAATTTTCATCTCACCGGCTAATTTTAGTAAAATTTGACAACGGTATAGTGTTGTCAGAGATACTAACTTTTGGCAAGATTTGTGAAACACTGAGTAGAGTACGAAGGGGCCATTTCAATGTCTTTGAGAGGAAAGGCAGGGAATCCACAGCCCTTGTCTGTTTTGTTTGACAGTACTCAGCCAATTTGCATCTGCTGTTTTCTACTAATAGAAAATTGATAGGGCTTATGAGAAGGAGGCAGGAATGTTCCTTTGTGTTCTTGTGGAAAGGAATTTGGGTTCTTGTGGGAGGTCTATGTATTGTGAGACCCTTGCATGAGGAGGTTCCTGAATGAATTTTGCACTGGAAAGAGTTAAGAGACATAGAGAACTGTGAGTGTCTTGGGGTGACTCTATCATGTGTATCCCCTATCATGCTCTATGCCCAAAAAGTAATATTGTGCCTTTTCTGTGCCTTTAAACTGACCTTAAAAAAAAAAAACCCAGATGAATTTTCCAAAGCAGTCTTTTCTGTGCCTTTAAACTGAGCTTGAAAAAAAAAACCCAGATGAATTTTCCAAAGCAGTGGGGGGGGGGAAGGGTGGTTGCAACCTGGTTTTCTCTCAGGGGCTGTATTACTAGCTTTTGGCCAAACCTTGGTACAGGCAAAACCTTGGTACAGGCTTCTCTAGGGCCTGTGATGCATGTCATTCATTAATGTCATAAATACACAAACACTTTCTTGTAGTAATTTGGCTTAAAAACTCACCTTGTACACATACGCACGTGAAACCAAACCCCTCTTCGTACACATATGCAAGTGAAACCCACTGATGAGTGGGACACAGCGCGGTTTGTTTGCCACTGGATGGTGCTTTACTGCACTTGTGTTTGGTCCTGGAGCTCCTGAATCAGCAGCAGCATCTTGCCCTGGAGCCCTGTGGAGCAGGGCAGCCACAGGAGGTGTGTTACACCTGGCAGTGCTGCTGCAGCTGGCACTTGTTTCCCCCAGCTGGTTCCTCCATTTCCTGTGCCAGGCTTCCTGGATGTACCAGGTGAGCAGGGTTCCAGCCCCACTTTGGCTGTCAGTTCTACAGGCCAGCGATGTGTGGCATTGACTGGCTGGCATCAGAAGGGGCTGGGAACAAGACTGCTGGCAGCTTTGTGGAGCTCAGCCTCTTGCTGTCTTCAAATCTGGAAATCTCCGCTCTCCAAAAACTCACCATCCAGCGTCTGGAGTAAGTTCAGGGGTGGCTGAAGAAAAAGTAGACAAGTGGTTCGTGACAGTAGATCTTGTGTACACAGAAGTGTGCAAAAACTAAGCTCTGCATGAAAATAAACCTACGCAACTATTTGTCAGTGTTGATGTTGATGAAAATTATTATTCTATCATTATTCATATAATCAAAATTAATATCAGTTATGACTGCCACATAATCAGATGCAGTGCCTACAAAGCCTGTGCAACAGAATTTGTATTTGAAGTTTCTTCACACTCTTCTGGGGAAGTACCACTTTATCCTTGCGTCATTCTTGAAATGCCTGCAGGGTCTTTTTGAGGCCACTGTGAGACCTCATTTATTCCTGTTATAACAATACCCAACTTTCAATAAGAGAGCTTCTCTTCAGTAATAAAAGGCTTATGCCTATTTCTGGTGAAACAGAATCACAAAGCACGATTTTCCTGTATCCATAATTTCCAGAGTCAATATTGTCTCCTCCTTCCACGCTTCATCTCCCTCTATACCAAATAATTTGCCTTTCCTGCAATTGAAAGATACTGGTTTTTATTTCCTGCCCCTTTCTCCCTGCTTGCTGGTAGAGACAGGAAAAAAGCAAGGTGGTGTTGGGACTTCTGATAATCTGCCTGCTGATACTATGTGTCTTGAATCACCAGAGAGCTGTGAGATGGCTGATGGTAGAAGAGACTATAAAAGTGGTTTGGCAGCTTATGTAAGGAGAAGCCTGTCTTTACTCTTTCTTCACATGGCAGAAATGTCTAGAGAAAAATACAACGTATTCAGTCAGTCACTCACCTCTGAGCAAAAGGAGAAAGTGCTTTTTAAGATGAGTTGGGTTATTGCTCCCGGTATTATTTGCAGATTTCTTCTACAGCTGGTTCTAAGCACCAGAGATTTCGGTAATCTTCAGCCACGTAGCCCTCTCCAGAAAGGCCACATTTAGTCCTGTGCCAGGCCCAGATTTTACAAGTGCTCCAGTGACTAACAGCTGCAGCAACATCATAAAAAATTGGTTTTAATTTATTCATTGCCTCATGTGGAAATAACTCTCCTGATGTGTTAATATTATGCTATGCTCGCAGCAGGCACTGCTGTGACTTCACTGATAGAGCAGTTTGAAGGCAGTACAACTTGAAGATGTGCACAAGGGTGGTAACTGGATTTGGTACAGGAGCATGTGCAGTCAAGATCTGTCTGCTGCCTTGATTTTCAAGTGACTCTTACCTGCAAATTGTGCTGCAAGCAGAGCTTTACTGATCACCTCAGAATTCATTAACTTGCACAGATATTCCTTGGATCAAAAAACACCCCTGAACACTGCTCCTGAAGGATGAAATCATCACTGACGGATGTATTGCTCTTGCTTGTTAATCCCCTTCTGGCAAAGCAATGCAGGCAGGGGCTACTGTGTCATCACACCACTTTCAGCCACGTGACAGAACACTTGCAGGCTCCACTTAAATTAGCACAGGAAGTTTTTAGGGAGCAATCAAAGGATCCTAGCTCCCTGGCCTTTTTTTGGATTCAGAGCCAATCAGTGCAAATTCAGTGCGTTGGAATCTTTCAGCTTATTGAGAGCTAGAAAGGAGCTCTGAGGCACAGGTGGACATTAATGATGGTGGACACTACTGTATCTCAGAATTCCTGAAGGGAGAGGGAAGCAAAGACAAGGAAGATGCAACAGGATTGGCTCTGCACATGCAGCCAGCTTTCAGGAGGAGTTTGAGAGAAATACTCTGCCCATCCTTGTGAATAACAAGCTATAGCGTTGAACCTGGGTACCTGCAGAGAGGAAAGCCTTGAATTTCTGATCTTGTCTCCTCCTGCTAAACCAGAGAAGAACTGGTTTTAAACTAGGAATTGAGGTTTCAGTCCTATCTTTAATGATTAGACTTAATTTACAGGTTATTGTTTCTCTGAATTGCTGCCACATCACCAGCCACCAGGCTGAATCAGTGCCACATCTGGTAAATAAATTCCACTGCATAAAGTTAAAGAGTTTAGTGTTACAGTCAGGCATTTTGGAAAGTGTTTGGAGAGGTTGGGCTCGATCACTTCCCACACCAAATGCCAGGAAGATGAAGGCTGGTTCTGTCAGGCTGCAGACTTTAGGGTCACCTGCTCACTGAGCCCAATCTGGGAGGCTTCTTCCGATGTGAAAGCTTGTTTGACTGCACCGCAGATCTTCTCTTTGCAAGTGACATAGTTAAAGCAAAGTGATAGAAACGTTGTCTGCAACATGTATGTCACTGCAGACTCCAGGATTTACTCTGCCCGTTTAGGCTTCCCTCCAGTGGCTGCCAGTACTGATGGCTGTCACCTCACATCAGGACTTCTGCCCCTCTCTGGTAGCATTCCATCTTCTACACATGGATTCACACTTTCTCCTCGTATTTTGTATGAAAATGGCCAAGACTTATAAGGTGTATAGCATCTTTCACCCTGGCGGTTTATTCCCCGTAGCACACATATATTCTAATCACAGGGATCATTTAACTGTTACCATTACATTTTTATACAAGGTTGAACAAGGGGCCTCTTTCCCCTTACATGTGCCTTTTGGAGTAACTGAGATCAGTGAAAGGGAACTGCTGCTCTTGAGGTTTGTGAGAGTTGTACACTATTCTGTACTCTGGGCAGTAAAAGGCTGGATTCCATATGGCAGAGATTTTGTCTCCTGTTTACAGGTACACCCTTGTGTGTGATAGCTTCAAGTCCCTTTCTTCCAGAAAGGGGTTTCTAATGCATGGGAAGGAAAGGCAAGCTACTCCCTGCTTCTGTGTCCTGCACAGTGAGTTTGGCCTTGTGGTTCCATTTGCCTGGGTATTCTCAGAGGAAATACTCTCAAGACTTAAAAGACGTTGCTTGCATTTATCATGCTCAGGGGTTTGCAAAGGTAACCTTAATTTACAGCAGGGACTTCAATAGCAATAAAGATTTTTATAGGGGGCTAGGCAAGGGGCAAATACAGTGTAATTCATTCTGTACAAGTCCCTGTCTGAGCTTTGGATCTTGTCATGGTAAGCCTAGAGCTCCGCAGTATTTTGGCATTACTATGTAGCAAAAAACTCTGAGATATATTAAAAACTAGTGATGTTTTTCTCCTTATATTTCAGATCTTGTTTTCTAACATCGAAGACATTCTTGGTGTTCACAAGGAGTTCCTGGCTGCCCTGGAATTTTGTTTGCAACCAGAACCCCAGTCTCAGCATGAACTGGGAAATGTTTTCTTAAAATTTGTAAGTACAATGACTTAATGCTATCTGAAAATACAGTTTCCTGTCATAAACTCTTCGCCCCTTAGCAAGCCCTAATCTCTAAGGCTTGTAGCAATACTATGACAATGTGTGTCTTGTATGAAAGTTGTAAGTAGGGTGGGAAAAAAATTGTGAATGAGGTTAGAACAATGGACACCACATCAAACTGAGCTAAACAATGATGTATTTTTAGAAACTCTTCCTTTTCCTGTTGCCTTTTTTTCCTTTTTTTCCTCACCCATCTGATCACATTTTATTGCTGAGAATTTGTCTGCTTTTGTTCTAAAAGTTTCAAAAAAGCAGCACAATTTCAAGTGCCTCAGAAACAGTATTCCTGAAGGTGCTTCCATGGTGTTGAAAGCCGGGGTTTAAGTGTTGTTCCGTACTCTGTTGCTGCAAGCAGCCCTTGCAGCACCCTTGGATGGCTGGAGCAGAAGCAGTCGCTCACTGCCAGCGCTGCGAGCCCACAACGGGGCTGAGGAGCTTTTCTCACAGCACATCCTCTCGCTGTTTTACCCAGGGAAACCGTGGGGAACAGTTCTTTGGTCTTTCATTTTGGGCAAGGTTCTCTTGTTGCAATGTGCTTAGAAGAAGTGCTGGAACACCCTCAGTGCTGCTGTTTTGTTATTATCAAATCACAGTGTGTCCTGTGGGGAGTTTGCAGTGAGGAAGTGACAAAAGACCCCTGAGTCTTGAATGTATTGGTATATCTGCTGTTGTGATCACCTGGCAAGGTCATTCTTAGTCCTGATTACAAATCCAGTACTTGTCAGCAGCCAGATGTTAGCACAGGTGCTTTTCTTTAGAAACTCAGTGTTAAAAATACTTAAAAATTTGGTGAATACCTTGAGAATTCTTGAAGCACTGTTTTTTCCAGATACTGCATTTTTTTAGTGGAGCATATTTTCTCTAAGTTTCTGTGTCTCATATATTCTTGTAACGATCCCCAGATTACCATGTGGAGTTCCATCAGACTGCTGTGCTTGGGTGCTCTTCATGAGATCTGTGTATCCTTAATGTCCTCTTGTCTACGTAGGCCTGACTCTTCCTGGTCTGTCTTGGCCTAGAAGAGCCTTACTCGGCAGTGGTCCACCAGCCTTCAGAAACAGAGCACTGCTTTTATAGAATCATGGAATCATCAAGGTTGGAAAAGACCTTTAGGACCATCAAGTGCCACGTCAACCCAGCACCACCACCATGTTCACCATTAAACCGTGTGCTCAAGTGCCATACTGATGCCTTTTTTGAGTACATCAAGGGATGGTAGTTGTTATGGGCCCGATGCTCTCCCAAGGACCTCTAGTTCAGAAGGATTCAAGTCTTGAGTAACACCTAAAGCAAGCAGGCAGATTTTGCAAGAATTCCAAAAAAGAAATTAATGCACATTGTCTTTTTGAACTATGTTAAGAGAGGATGAATTTTGCTTGCTCTGATATTCAGGTGTGAAAAATTGTTTTTCTTCAGAAGACAGACACTGTCTACCTTACTGTACTCCATTTGGTCGGCTGATCAGAAGTTCATTGTCTAATGGTAGATGCTAGAGTTTATTCTGGAGCTGTGGTTCAGTGTGACTGTAACAGATGGTAAAGAACATCCTTAAACATTCATTCAAAATCCAGTCTACAGCCTTAAACAAACAGCATGTAGGACATGTCTTTAATGTCAGAGAGAGCACATGCACCGACTGTGGAGTCACCGCACCTTCGTGAGCACAGGCTCACTTTTGCAGGGCAGGAAAGAGTTGTGACTGTGTGTGGAGCAGAAGGACAGAGAATTGTCAGATCCTTCATTTCTGATATTGCCATATTGCTAGAGGTTTGGGGACGTAGTAGCTGGAAACATGTGTTATGCTCATTTTTTCGGAGCAATGTTGCATGAGTGATCAGTTTTACTAAGTCATCAGGGATATTGTTTTGTTGAGAAATATGTCTTCTGTTTAGGTTTTTCATGTTGACAAGATTGGTCTCAGCCTGCTTTGAAACAAGAAAATGCCATGCCTTGTTAAAAATATGTCCAAACGAAATGTTGCAGTTTTCCAAATGTCTTATTTGTTTTTTTTCTAGTCAAAACTATTTCCAAATTTGCACTAATTTGTGGGCAGTACTAATGGAGCCAAAATAGCATATTTGGATAATAAACTGTTGGTTAAAGATTTATTTTAACCAAACTGAGAACAGTACAGACTTACTTCTGTCACCAAAACAGAAGGTCTAGCTGTGTATCCAGCAGATTTGCTGAGTAAGGAAGTGCCATTTTTATGTGGTGACTTCTCTGGCCATAATTGCACTTTAACCTAGAGCAACTGCAGGTTCAGAATTCCTGGGCTAACATCTGTAATTATGCAACTGATAATTTCCTCACCAGGCTATGGGAGAGCTCAGAACTGAATATCACCCAGAGAGGAAATGAAACACTTCAGACATGGAGTAATTTAAAGCATAGTTCTCATATTTGTGGGTCGCCGGCATGGGGTACAGCTGGGAAAGACTTGAAGAAAGCACTCTGGTGTGTCTGTAATCATTGTACTGTCTTGAGCTTTGTCATGATCTAAATATAGCCTCCCAAACGCCAGGCACTCAAAGCTGCAGTCAGAAACCTGAGCAGTGACATTTTGTGTGCACTGATGTAACGGATGATCTTGTGTTAATGGCTGCTATTTTTAGTTTCAAGTATGGTGCTTGTGTGCATCCAGGGAGTTGAGGAGAGGTGAGAGGAGAAAATGTGGGAAAAACTTCTATATCTGCTTTACTCTGTAACTCTCCTGTTTTTATGGTTGACAACAATCGTATTGCTTTTTTTCTATTGTGCTCTGGACCCAGGCCTGCCTTTTCCTGCATCTGGTGGTCAGAAGCTTTTGTTTCTTTGCAGCTTCCCAGTATTGCACCCCAGTAGCAACATGACAGCTGCTGCTGAAGGATAAAAGTCCTGAACATCTGCATTCCAGCTCTTTGCACCGTACCCTTTGTGGCTGTTGTTTTTATTTGCTTTGTACCATTGTTCTTGTGTTTGGACATACATCTATTTATTCTCAGTTCTTTCTTTTGAAGTACAAGGAGGGGAAAAAATGAATCAGATTAGTGATAAACCAAACCCAAAAGCATTTTATGGACTCTGAACATTTATATCTACCATTGAACATCTCACCAGAATGTCAAATTCTCCTAAACTAACGTTACTGCAATTTCTTTTCCTTGGGACAATAGCAAAGGGAAAACCCAGTGACTGCAGCTGTATTCCCATGGTTTCATGCTAGTGAACTCCTTCAGCTGGCAATAGTTTTTTGCTTGGTTCACTGTGACTGTGTTAAAAGTAGCTAGATGCTGCAGATATCTTCAGCTGACACAGAAAGCTCTGAGTCCTAGGCATCTAATCAAAACTCAAAAAAATTAACTTCCGAGTTCTGGGGAGATGAAAAGATTCAGATAGAATGTTTTCAGACCAGAATCCTGCCGTGAATGCAACAGCAAACTCTGGAGGGCATTGTTTGCATGGCTTGGTGCCCTGACGTGGTAGCTCTGGAAAGCCTCACGTGGCAGAGTGCCACGCTAATGCTTTGAAATTACTTTTGCTATGCAAACTAGCTTGTCTATGTGCCTCTACATGGCGCTGCATTATGGCATAGAAGCCAACCTGAACCAGGAAATAAAGTACTATTGCGAGAAGCACTCAAAAATGATGGGTTTTTGGCTTCTGAATCATTCATTTTGCCTAAAGCCTAATGCAGTGTCATGACCCCCCTTTTATTCTGATGAATGCAATACTGGAAGCTCTGAACATAGCTGCTGAAAGTCCAGCCCTTCCTACCAGCTTTGAGAGGATCAACTCACCCCTTGCCTTATCTGCTGGGGCATGGAAATAGTTGTTCCTGCTTCTTTTGTGAATCACTCCAGTGTTTCCAGGTATCTGCTGTTTGCAATGGATTCAACAGCTCTGATCATTTTAGGTAGAAGGACTTGCACTGTCTTTGAATTTGAAGCTCAGTAGAGCAGAACTTGCTGATGCTGACCTGCCAGCTGACCTTCATTTCTTAATAGGGGATTTCATGCCAGCATGTGCTGGTGGGTGTGACATGTCTCAGTGTTAGTACCTCGATCTAGTTGTGAAGCTACCTTTCCCTTCCTTTAGTATCTGTAATATGTTGGTTATTTGGTGTGTACTTGATGAAATTCTTCCAGTTACAGAAACTATTATGGACAGCTGTTTTGTCTGCTGCTTGTTTCAGAACACAAAGTAAACCAGCCAACATACTGGGGCCTCTCACCCCTGAAAGGCAGGGGATTTCCAGCTGACTGCTTTGTGTTATAGTTCCCCTTCAGATCTCAGAGCTTCTTTCAGGCTCTTTCTTGGTTCTTCCCAGCCACCTGTGTTTCTTCCTTCTGCAGGAGTGGTCAGCCTCCTTGCTCCTGGCTTTGTTTTGCTCCTGGCTGCTTTCATGGAATATCCTGACACACATGCAAGTATCCCCAAGATAGCAAAATCCCTCCTTTCAGCAAAGAATATCTGTGATCTCAGTGAAGCATTAAGAGGAAAAGTGCTAAAACTCTCAGTGCCCAGAAAAACCTCTGTTAACTTACAGCAGAGTAAGTCAGGAATTAGTGAACACCTGTATACATTATTCACATTAGATGAGTGTCACACACTTCATGAAAACTCCATTGCTAATGCCACTTGGAGTCTACCTCTCTTTGTAAAGAATTTCATAACAGACTGTGGCAAAATAATCTCTCTAGTGGTGTCTGAGTCAATAAGTTACTTCATTTTTCCTTGCAGAAAGACAAATTCTTTGTATACGAGGAGTACTGTAGCAACCACGAGAAAGCACTCAGACTGCTGATGGAATTGAACAAGATCCCGACAGTGAGAACATTCCTTCTGGTAAGCACCTTCTCTAGCACTCTTGACTGAATGATCTGACTTTGCCCTGTGCTCGTAATAACTCTTTGGTATCCCAGGAATGCTGGGCATTTTGTGGGTATTACCCATTCCAGGTATGGAGCACTCAGGGTGGAGGGGTATTGAAATCACTGATGAGTTGAGGCACAGGACTGAGCACTACTGGCATGAGTGATTGCAGTGGAAACAAGGAAGATTTTTTTTTTTTAAGAAGCAACAGAAAAAGCAAGCACAGATGATGAAAGGAGTAATGCAATAAGTCAGCAGCAAGACTGAAACTAGTTCCCATTGGATTTGATTCCCTGCTCAGTTCTCTGACCAACTCACCATCTGCAGGCTCACCAGAAAAATGTGGCCTGCTTCTGACACCCTTTTCCCCATGAGTCCAGTTGTGGGCAAGAAACGTAGTCTGGATTAATGAATTTGGGTGCATCATTGCTGCTTAAATCAGAAGTAACCTAAGTCCCATCCAGTGAGGGACTGTGGCCATACAGCCTTCAAACATGCCTTAGAGGCTGGGCTGGGAGGAGAAACAATCAGTGGGCACTGCCTTCTACCCAGCATTCCTTACTTTTCTTTCCTTTCCTGGTTGTTTCTTCTCCTTACTTTCACCCCAATTCTGCTTGATTTTTGATTGTCTTGTTTTCTTGGCCATGGATGCATGGCATTTGTAACGGGGTTGGCACATAGGCAAAGGGATAATTTGTCACATCAGCTTTTTTCCTATTAAATTCTATGGAGTAAAAGAAGGCTGTCGTTCTTGCAAAGGACCTGCTTTTCTTTCTGCTCTTCTTTTAATTGTTTTCTGTGAAAGGTCTGTTCTTTCCCAGTGTAGTACAGTAAAAGAAAACTTCTGCATAAATGTCAGTCACAAGCAGGGTCAGAGCATTCCTTTAGCCACAAGATACAGGCCTCAGAGCGAGCCTACCCTCATGCTGTTGCGTAGGCAGAGTCTCTTTGTCATGTCTGAGTTTTAATGAACCTTATCAAACCATTACTTTGAATTACTAAATGACCCTTACCTTGTTCATGAGTTTTTTTGGGTGCTTCTGGTGAGGGAAACCAATGAAAGAGGAGGGAAGGTGCATGTAAACACTGTCCTTCCCAACATTCAGAATGTTCTCCACTTCCACTGGATTGACGCTTTCCTGTTTGTGTTAGAGACACGCAGCTGGCAAACTGATTACGAGGGACATCACGCTGTCTTCTGTGGCTTGGTGCAGTGCCTGAATCCAAGAGACTATTAAAATGGCAGTAAATATGGGAGGAGAGGCTGCACTGATGTGTCCACTTAGCTGTAGTGGCTGCTGTAGTTTCTTCCAGGCTTCCCTTCCCTTCTCCTCTGCCTCCCAAATCAGTGCTACAATGCTACTATGCAGAGAAGGCAGCACTAAAGTACAGAGCTTTACTTGTGAGGATACATTGGCCCGATTGCCCCCTCACAGCTGCTGAAACATAGAATGTGGGAATGTGTTTGAAAAATCAGTAAGTGTTAAAGGGCAGTTTTGAGCCTGGAGCTAGAGAGAGGGCTGAAAGAAGAGATGGGAAGGACTGAATCACCCGAGACTTGGAAATTGGACAGGGAGCATTGTGAGCTGGGTAGCCAACGCCACAGATCTAGAATAGCCTGGGGATGGGTTATTTTACAGACAATGCTCTGTAAAAATACCAGTTAGGACTAATGAGATTTTATGTATGATGTCTGTGAACATTCCTTGAAGAGAAGAATTGTTGAACTACAGCCAAAAAACTCACTAAATTTCAGAGTGTGTCTGAGCCACAGCGCGTATTTCACAGGGGAAAACATTACTGGTGATACCCCAAAGCAGGCACTTCTTGGCTGAACTGCATTTAAAGTTCAACTTCTGTGTGGACAGGACAGGTTTGCAACTGGAGTGACTTTTGGAGCAAAGTCCATATTCATGGTTGCACATAGGAATGTAGAATAGTTTATCTGAAATAGCTTTGAAGTCCACCTGAATCTACTACCTGTCTCTGGCAACAGCCAATAGTAGAATCATCAGGGAAATGTATAAAAAGTTTACAGTAGGTCAGTATTGATTTGTCACACAGATTACAGATTATTGTAACAAATTAAGGACAGATCAGGGACTATAAGGTTTTTTTCCCAGTGCTGTACCCTGTTCTTAAACTCCCCTTCTGTATCAATCCTGAGAAATTAGTTTCCATAATCTGTTGAAAAGTTCAATGTGTGCTGATTAGCCACATTTGATGTTATGCAGATGACTCGTTTCAATTCCAGTTCAATTCAGACATAAGAACTGGACTAGAGTTAATTACATGATTACTAGTTAGTAGGCTTTATTTTAGCCTTCGAGAGTTTTCTGGACCAACAGTATACAACTTTACATAGTGAAGAAACAACTGGTCCTATCTGTTGTGGGGGTAAATTGGATTATTTTAGGTAATGGTCCATCTAGGTTTGCTGTTTGCCATCATATTGTTAGGACATTTTTTGAGTCACCTGCTGTATAATATTTCTTTCTGCACAGCCATTGTTATCCACAGCAAGTTTTCTTCTGCTGATGCCTGGCAGAACTCTGCAGACTTGATGACTGTATGTCAGTGGTGAATGAAGTGCCATTTCCTGTACCTTAGGTGTGGTAAAGTGCTTTCTGACCATAACGCATGTTTTAGAAATACAAATTCATGTCAAAAATCATCTGAAAGCTTTGTGTCTGAGGTAACATTTGTTTCTTCTTTGATTGTAGGGTTGCATGCTTTTGGGAGGCAGAAAGACAACAGACATTCCATTAGAGGGTTATCTGCTGACTCCAATTCAGAGAATCTGCAAATATCCTCTTCTGCTCAAGGTAAACCAGAGAAACTATTTCTGCAGATGGTTGTTTTATTCTTGGAATGATTCTGCATTTTTTTAGCCCTGACTTTTGTTGCCACTATTGCTTTCCTGATTTACACTTCTGAAAGTTGGATCTTCTCTGAAGAATATGGCTTTTTATGGGTACAGGCGAAAAGTTGCCTGATGCTGGCAGGCTGCTAAATCCTGTAATGGTCTGAAGTAGAGCAGACAGGGTGACTTACTGACTAACCAAAGCCTTTTGACTTCAGTGCTCTTCAGATGTTTATTAAGGCTTGTGCGGGCTGTTTCAGCCACTTCATGTAAAGCTGTGTTCAGTTAGAATTGTGCCAGTGTTCTGTGGGACTGGGTGGCTCTGGGGACTCTAAACGGGCTATGTTTTTCATTACAAGGTCTCTAGCTTGGTGGTGATCAGGTCAAAATCAAAATCCTGTTATCTTCTGACAGCTGTTTGGCAGCTTGTTTGAAAACTCTTTGGTTGTCTCAGATGAGTTCCCAATGGGCGGGTGTCATTGCAGAAATGACTACAGTATGTGGCACTAATTGGCCCCCTTGCTAGGATTCTTACCGTAGAAGATAAAGCATAAAAGACCTAAAAGGAGCTAACATGCCTCTCATCCTTTCAGGTCAGGGCTAGATCAGCCGCCTGATGGGGACAAGGAGAGGGAAAAGGAGAAGGCAGTTTCTGGGAGAGCTTGCATCCCCCAGTGGCCTTGTAGATACTCTGTGGCTTACAGCCATCAGTCTTCCATGATGTCAGTCTCTTCCTCAGCCAGAGTAACACTGTGTTTACTAAAAGAAAAGTAATTAAAAAAAATATGAAGACTTTCTCTCATATTTTGAAAGAAAGGTCCCTTTCTGAGTTCTGGAAGAAAGTAAGAATTCTGTGATGAGCTGCCGTTCTTAGTTACGGGCTGGTCATGTGAATCAGCCATGTCACATACAGCTGTTGCAGTGCTGTGTCCATCCCTTCAGCACCGTTGAGGGTTTTTGTAGGTACGAGCTGGTTAACTTGATACTCATCTGCTGTTCCATTTAAAATTGTAAATTGCTTGTTTCATCTCATAAATGTTTAAATGGTTTATTTCCATCCAGTTGCAGCTTTCAGAGCCAAATTTTCAAAATATGTCTTTCCTACAGGTGGAATTGTGTTGCGTGTACAGCTGGGCACAAATTCATCTCACAGCACAGTCATGCTCTTTCCTCACGGACTGAGCTGCTGGGACCCATGGGCATACAGCTAGTTTACCACTCACTCTATCCACAACTCCACTTACAGTTTGAACAAACAAAAGCAGTCTAGACACAGCAGGAGAAGCTAATGGGTGAGACTGCTACAAATATTTCTTCCACAGCATTAATAATAGTCAAGATGGAGCAAGGATGCTTTCAGATCAGGAAAGCATATAGATGGCTCCAGCTCTGATTTGTTGTCAGAGACGGCTGGTTAGGTCGAAATGATTGAAAAACTAATGATGCCTTAAGTGGTGTTTATTTGGAGTTACTGTGGAGAGAATTTAGTGCCTGTCTAGTCTGTGGATCTGTGTGATGAGCAACATCCACGTGCGCAGAAAGGGAGGTTCTGTGGCATCCGATACAGTAAACAGGTCAGGGGATGTGAGGGCTTTAAAATGTGCATTCCTGACCAAGGATTTGGATAGTGTTTGTTTTCTTGTTTTCGTTCTGTGGCGTGTTCCAGGACTGTTACTTTGCTGTGTGTTCAAGACTGAAAACGAGAGTTGGTTTTGCTTTGTTACAGACATCCCTTTTCTATAATCCAAGAAACTTCAACCAGATGAAATAGAGGCTGGGTTCTTAATTTTGGTCTCTACATTTGTGCTGTTACTAAAGGGGAAGTTTAGATTTCCAGCAGATTTTCTGTCATGGTTACCGCTGGTATGAAGAGAATCATTATTGGTATAGATCCTGAACACCAGGTTCCTTCATTCATTTATTCCATGCTGGAGGCATCTTCAGCCAGCCAGAGTGGTCAGTATCTGGTGTACTTTGCTATGATTATCTAAAAGTGATCTTTAACCGATTTTGTCCCAAAATTTTCTGGACTTTTTGGATTAGGTCAAAAGATCACTGTTGGTACTTCGTATTTCTTATCTTTTGCTCTGTGTCCTTGGTACACTGGTAGCAGCTCTGAAGTCGCTGTGGTTTCATGTGCCAGGTCTGGTCCTGCAGTGTGGGGACCAGCAGTCATCTCTTGAGCCGCACAGGGCCATCTTAGATAACTTCCTACATTACTTCTGCACCTCAGTGCCTCTGATTTTTCTCTTCTTAGCATTACTGTGTTGCTGAATCACTCGTTGCTAATTAGGCCTGCTTAACTTCTAAGTTTTTTGGGAAACATGGTTATGAGTGCTAGGACTCTACCAGTTTGGATAATCTGCAGACCTTTTTATCTACTGACAGTAGCTTGACTGGCAAATTGAAATTTCTGTGCTGTTTTAAAAGCTCTTTAAAATATTAGAATGGAAAAGATGCCAGTACTACACAATCCTCTGACATTTCAAGGCTCTTAATCAAATCGTACAGAGATGCTGGCTCCAGAAACAAACCAAAAAGAAACTCATACCTTTGATTACAAGGTAATAGCATCATTTGATGCAATGACATTTTGGTATTTTTCACTTTAAATTTACCCATTACTCAGCACCATTCTAGGGCAGGTCTTTCAGGAAGTGTGAAGTTCTGTATCAGGGATTGGAGGAATGACAGAAGACTAGGAAAAAATAAATATTTCTAAGCTGTAATTTAAATCTTTTGGTATTAAATGGCAGCTGAAGTCATTGGGCTCTGAGGATCCATTATTGGTGGAAATAAACTGGTGGCTCCCACACTCCTTGACGTGTACAGCTGTATATGTCAAAACTCCTGGGGACCAAACATCCTTTCTTTGAAAGCCAAAGCCAATACGACCAAAGTGAAGACTGAAACAGTGTTTCTTGCCTTCAAGCCATAGTGGGGTAAAGATGAATTTGCCCTCCCTCTGCCTACCCTTGTCTCTGGGGCGGCTGACCCAGACCCATGTGTACCTGTTGAACAAACAGCTGTGCAGGGAGGAGCCATGACTGGGCAGCTCATGGTGCTGCATTCCATTTTTCTATGGATTTGTTCTTGTATATAGGCTGATAAAAATCACACAAACTGTTCACTAGTTGAAACTTCCTGGACAGGAAATAAAAGTTTTAAGAAAAAGCAAAGAGGAATTAGGTTTTCATTAGGCAACAAATCTGCCTCAGTCAGTGAGATAATACCATAACTAGAAGTTGTTCGGCTCAGAAAATAGCAGTGACCATTATAAAGTATGGTTGATTCTGATTCTCAAAGGTAGTGAGTTCGTAGTAAATACGTTGTGTTCCATTCAAGACTTATTTGATAATTGCTAGTGTGAAATTACCAGAGTAGACACAAATGTCTCAGACATGAGAACAGTTGAGGGAAAACACAGGTGGATTCTGTTTGTGCTGACCAGGAAAATGGAGCTCTCCAAGCAAGGAAAAAAAAAAGATAGATAGATTTAAAAATAGCACAACCCTCAAATTAAGTGTTTGCTCTCCCTTTGCGACTGAATTTCAGTTATTGCTCCTGAAATAGCTCTTTTGTATTCATGAGGATTGGATCTTACTTTGTCTAATTCCCAGGGCAAACAGATACTATTGTATTCCAACTGATGAGAAAAGTCATAGACCAGAGATAGTCTACTTTTCCTCTTTTATTTGTTTTTAGCAAGAGTTTGTGAACATCCAGATTTTCTAGTAACTTTGATATGACCTTGTCTAATGGAAGTGTTTAGTGTAGCTGAGTAGGTGGGTTTGATAAAGCTAATATGCACATGGTAATTCAGACTTGTTTGTGTTTGAAAGTAAACTGAACTAGTAGGGTAAGGCATGTATTTTAAATACTGTAACTACTTTTGATTAATATCATATATATGTGTGTGTGTGTTCTTCAGAATAATAGCATCTGTCATGGAGTTGATTTGGGTTACTTAAAAAGTAACCCAAAAAAAGTGTTAGGAATAATAGACTGGAATATCTCCAAGTGCTGATCCACTTTAGGCATTGCAATAATTTCCAGTGAAATATGGCATTCTGCAATGGGTGACCTTATGTTTTCTCATCCTCTGATGAAGCTGTTTGGGTTTTTTTAACTAACAAATGATGGAGACAGAACCATGATTCAGATGATGGTGATTGATGAATTCCAATTTTATTTATACTTTCCCAGTTTTTGTGACACAAACATTGCAGGTTTGAAGTGGCTGACTGTAAATAGGTTTCTGGTTGAGTTTTTAGGTTTGGGGGTTTTTTGCGGGACAAGAAGGGGAGGTGGTTTTTTTTGGGTGGGGTTGTTTTTGGGATTTTTTTTGTGGTTTGTTTGGGGTTTTTTGTTGGGTTTGGGGGGTTTTTTTTCAGTTTTATCATTTTGGTAGTTTTTTCTCTGTCTAATTTGCAAGCATTTTGTGTGGTTTGAAGGAAGGGACTCAAACCTAGCTATGGCATTTCATAATCTCTGTACAAATAGAGAAGTAACGATACTAGTATTTTTGTCCCAATGCAGTTAGTGTAGAATTTGTCAGTCAGTAAATTAGTTCCTTATAACTGAGAAAGGGCCTTGGACTAGGGTCAAGCGAAACAAAACTGTGTTGGCTGTGATGGGCGTTGGTTTTTGGGAAGAACGAAGGTAGCAGAGATAAAGGGACACCCAGACCTTGAGGGCGTAATCAGTGTGAGCCTCTGGGAGCCAGCACGGTCCGTGGCTGGAGAACTTGCCGAGCAGATGGTTCCAGCAGGAAGGTTTGGGTGAAGGCAGCTCTGTCTTGCCCGTGATAATTGTGGGACTCTATTAACTAGTGTCAGCCCTACTGCTTAAGAGTAGAAGCAGCTGTTGTGTAAATCAGTCTCTGAACAAAAATAGTCTTTTCCCCTTAATAAAGAGCATTTATGTCAGCAAGAAGCAAACCCTGGGGCAGTGGTGATCATGAGTTAATCACACCATCCTGTGGAGATTAGGCACAGTCACTTCTGTCTCTTTCCTCTGGCACAGGAGGAATGTGCAGCACATGACAGCCACACCCTGCGGCTCCTGAGAGCCCAGAGTTCACAGGGCTTGGGCCTTGACTGAGGTCTGGTCTGTTAAGGATTTGCTCAGACTCCAGCCAGAAATGCACATTCCACCTCTGATCCTTTAAAAATATCTGAGTGTACACAATTCCATGGACGATTAGGGCAGTAATTATGTATTGCTTCATGTGGGGAAGAGTCACTGGCCCTGGGAGGGGCAGAAAAACTTGTATGCAGAGAGCAGTCACCAGAGTCAGAATCCCCTGGAAAGGAAAGCCCAACAGTGACGCCTTCATGAATCACTGCCTGCACTTGGAAAGGGAAAGATGGGAAGCCCGTGGTGTGCATACAGAACAGGATGAAAGAAGGTTACGTTATTGTCTCCCTCATCTCTCCGTTCCTCTTGTAGCTGTTCAAGAAACAGAACCTTCTACTTGGCCATAACTGAATATATTTATCTTTGGGGGGTTGTTTTTTTTCTCCCCACCTTCCTTCCCCCAAGAAAAGTTGTGTTGCTCTTAGATTCATGACATCGTGTGGTTGAAGTCCAACCTTACGTAGCATAACATTAAAAATCGTCTGTTTTCCCTACAGAGCTGTAAGGAGCACTGTCTATTTATAAATCATGCTTTTGTCTTACACACATATATATAGTCACAAATAACTGCTGATATTTATAAAACTGGAAACATGTTTTTATTGCATTTTAAATTAGCATATGTTGTAGGTTTGGTGGCATATTGAAGCTAATCTGTTTTATCTGATCTACCATTGCTTGTCAAGTATTTACCCTGCAGAGACATTGACATAAATTACAAATTTTAACAATATGCAGAATAAAAAAACAGTTGTGAGTGGCAGGTACACAGAGGAAGCCTGATGTAACATTTATTTTCTGGTTAGTTTAACTGGAGAATGAATTTTATGCAGGCAAATATTGCAAACTGTAAAATACAAATATAAAACTCCCAGGAACATTTATGTTTACAGAAAGGTGGTTTGGGTTTTTGTTGCGGTTTGTTTGGTTTTTTTTTAAGCACATTTTGGAGCTGAACTGTTGATTAACACAAATTTTGAACTGATAAACAAAGAAATACGTTGTCTTTTGTTATTTCTGTAAACCTGTGTTGCTCAGCAGGTCAGCGAGGGCCGCAGCTCTGAAGCCGCGGTTTGTGCGTGCCCTGGGCTGTGGTGCGGAGCAAGGCAGCCTGGCAGCAGTGATCTGCACCAGTCAGTGCAGTGTCAGCATCCCTTGTACAAAGTCCGTGTTAAGCCACGCTGAATATCCTCAGGAGAATAAAGATAGGAGGAAGGAATTTTTAAAATAAGGAAACGTGTAACTTTCAGCTGCAAAGTGTGTTTGCTGTCAGTTTGAAGTACACAAACAGTCAGTATTGTGTGGCAAGGGAGGACATGGGGAAGGATGTCAGAGACTTCTTAAAAAACAAAGAAGAAAGAAAAGTGTGTTTTATGAATTATTTTAAGAAACTCTTTGCAAGAAGTAGTTTTCTGCAAGTGGCAGCAACCTCATTTCCTGGCCCTATTAGTGCACAAGTTGCAATACATGAGATAGCAATTCCAGCCAGCAATGTCTTTGGACTTTGTGGAGGACAAGGCTTACCCAGGGATTGCCATCTGGCTGTCTTTCAGCTGCCTTTCAAAATGTTGTCAAATGCTCTTAGAGTTTACACATCATAAATGTGTCACTAAAAGAAATAAGTACCCACAGCTCTCTCCCTGTGTTTTGGAGGTGCCAAGCTCTACTCTTTTGGGAAACGGCAGTGTCAGGGCAGCACGGCTTTGCCTTGGATGGCTTCAGACAGGGCTGTGGAGGAGCGAGTGCCCTCCCTGCCTTTCCTGGCCTCCTCTTCTGCTCCTGGGATGGGACCGGTGTGGGGAAGATGCTGTTTGTTGCAGCAGGGTGTGCTGTGAATGAAGAGGTCTTTCTCTGTACTCTGGGGATATATTTGAGACGGATGTTTAGACAGTGCTTGTGTGTACATACCTGTTTCCAGTGCAGTATGGGTGACACTGGAGCTGCAGAACTTCACTGATTTTTAGTGACAGTCATCTGTGTTGCAATCATGGAGCAGAGGCTAGTGTCACCAAAGTGTGACACCTGTCTCCTGCCTTTGCTTTTTGAACATTTACTCTTCTTGGCCTCACTTTCAGCAAAAGTAAAGACTTCCACAGGAAATTTCATTTGTGATATCAACTGACATTTATAGCAGCGAGCCTCCTTTCCCTGTGCATCTGTTACTCTGTAAATCACAGATGGGTGAAGCAATCTAGCTCCATTCAGATCACAGTGCTGGGCAGGCTCTGTGGCTATATCCAAACTCGTTCTTGTGTCTCGTGCGGAATGAATGCGATTCAGCAGCACGGGACTTTTAAACCACCAAATAACATACTGAGGCAAAACATAGTGAGAAAGTTAAGTATTTCAGTCTTAAACACCATGTTATGTATCAAGATAAAATTAACAGCTGTATTTAGATTTCTTTAATGTATTCTTAGCCAATTCTGGCTGACTGTGCAATACTATTGGTCTAAAAAATGATTTAATTTTGAGTTGACAGTGGTTGCCCCTTTTGGCAAGCTAGTTAATATTGTCAGGTCCAGAGTTTTGCTTCTGCTGTTTTTTAGTGAATGGGGCTTAACTGGGCTGTTGTGCTTTGAAACAAGTGAAGCAGAGACTCTTACAGACTCCTTCAGAGCAGAGATGTTGTTTGTCTCTGTAAGGCCACGTGCCCCAGCCTTGTAAACGTATAAAGTAAACACATCTGACACAGCAAAACATATTTGACTTGAGCTCTCTTAATGTGGCATATTTAACATGTGCAATTGCCTCATTTATTTAACAGCATTCATATTAACCCTGTACAGATGAAGAATGGAGAACAGCATCTACAGTAAAATGCCCCCAAATTCTCTTTAATTGTGCAATGGTTCTGGCATTTTCCTGCAGGATTGCTTGCTAATGCTCACACCTTTCCATGAACCACTTCTCAATTTCTGGGTTTTCTCCTTCTTTTAAAGGAATTAGCTAAGAGGACTCCCTCTAAGCATCCCGATCACCCAGCTGTCCAGAACGCACTGCAGGCGATGAAGACAGTCTGTACAAATATCAACGAGACCAAGAGACAGATGGAGAAACTGGAAGCCCTTGAACAGTTGCAGTCCCACATTGAAGGATGGGAGGTAGGATGCAGGACCAGCAAGCTACCTGGAGGCAGTTAACTGCACAGTTTAATGGGCTGGAGTTTAATGACTCATTCTGTGTACAGGGATTTATCTGTGTTTCTTTTGTGATGTGTAAACGCTCTTGAAGGTGTGGGCAGCATCACTCTGAGGAGTTTAGAATTCAGTGTTTATTTTGTGTGTGCAGGCTGCTGCTAAATTGTAGCAGAACAAACAGATTATGAAAGAAAGGAAGGTGTTAGAGCTACAGTGGAACTGATGTTTCAAATTGGCAGATCTTACTTGAAAGGCAGATAGATCTGGATGAAATCCGGGCTGGTCTAAATAACAGAAGTTTCCATTCCTACAAGCCTTTAGTTTTTCTGGGAGCTTAGAAATTTATTTCACTTAGCTTCATATGGTATGAATTTCTTGTATAAAAGATAAAGGTCAGATTAGCAAGCATTGGATTAGAAAGCAACTGTTCTATTTGTGTTTGCTCAGTGAAGTTACTCATGGATGTGTTTGTAGTGATGTGTTTATCAGTAGGTGCTTCTGTGTAGGTAGAAGCATTTACTATACCAGGGAAAAGACCAAGAGGGAGGAAACTAGAATGTGAAGCCTGGGGGAAGAGGAAGTGTCTAAAATTCAGTAGAAATACTGGGAAGTCAGGATGATGCAGGGGGTTGGCAGCTTATCTTATGATGACTTTAACTGAGGCCCTTGAATCAGTGGAGCTGGAAGCCTCTGAGAGGTGCACCATGTCGAATCAGGGGTGTTAAACGGTCTCATGGAGAGTTTGGCATTGGCTTTTAGTGAGACTGACATTTAAACTGTTGAGGCTGATCACTGCCAGCTGAGGATTTCTTGGCTGAGGACATTTTGTTAGAGGTCATGTAAACTTCCTCGTTATTGGACTCTTGGGTGCTCTCCATGACTCTCTTTTGGGGTTTTTTTTATCTTTTGTGTATGTTTTAAACCTTGCTCATTTTCTCCCTGAAGGATGTTCTTGGCGTCCAGTTGAAGATGTGATAAAAGCCCAGATATCCAGCTTTGTAATTTCTAGATAGCAAGCTCAGCAAGCAAAGTTGTATAATATTCTACATAGCAAGACTTCTAGAAACAGAAAAAACATTTCAGGTTCAATGCAACTCATGGGTGATCTAGGCAAGAGCCGTGGTTTGAACACTGTAGTCTGAAGCATGGCTATTAAAGTGTCCATGAGGCCGTAAATAACATGATATCCAAACCTACTGGGGTTTTTTTAGGATTTAGCTTATCTACAGCAATATTTTGGGGCTGAAAACCCTTTCAGATTTGTTTCTATGCACTGTTTTGTAACACAGACATCTAGGTCACTCAGCTCAAAATTTCAAAAAGGAAGAAGTGTTTTTCCCTCCCAGTTAGCTGTGGAACATTTCTAAGCTTTTCTAGTGGCATATTGAAAGGAAAACTTACTTTATATATCACAAATACAGGCCAGTGTACATGATGGCATTTTTTTCTTCTGTAAATATAAAGAAGTGTTAAACTGATTGACAGTGTCCAGTCTTCACAGTGTAGGGGTCTTAACAAATTGTGACTCTAGAATAAAGTGCTGTTTGTAAATAACTGGTTTTAGTGCTTTCAGATCTATTTCACAGGTTATTCCTAATGAGAAAGGCTCCTAACTTCTCTTTTGAAAAGCTGTGATTCTGAATTAAATAAAGTTTTAGATTAACAATACAGTGCTATAAGTCACAGAGCTGACTGTAGAAGGAAGTCTGTAATGCAAATTTATACCTATTTTTAGTTTATCTGATGGCAGCCTCTCCTGTGAAATAGAAAATTTCCCTTTTCTCGTAGCACAGATAAGGATTCTGAAGCACTGGTGGCCTGTCTGTGTGGTTATACAGCGTACATACTTGTCAACAAAGCCTGCAGCTTCCAGGTGTTTGAATCCAAGGCCTCAAAATTGTCAAAAAGAAGTGAAGATCAGCTTACTTAGGACCAAGTATTTTACAAATATAAGAGACGTAGCCTGAACATGGGGAGTGTGCAAGCAACCCAGCATGAAGCTTGTACCTTTTACAGGTGATTTGGAACAGGTTCCACCTTGTCTGTTTAACCGGACCAGAGCTTTCACTGGTTTCTGTGACTTTGCATTTCCTTTCAACTGTTCCAGTGGCGTATCCCTGCTCTGATCGTCATCCTGTCGCCGTCAGTGCCACTCTCCAGTATTTCCAGCTTGGAGAACAGCATAACATAATTTTTCTTCTGCAGAGCCTCCTTGTTCTTTGGAGTCAGCTGTAACTTCACCAAGAGCAATTAGCTGTTTTTAGAGCAATTTCCTCAGTTCAACACTTCTTCTTCCACCTCTCCACCCACCGATCCGCATCTCCCTCTCAAATACAACTGTCCTGTCACTGTCCTGCATGGAGCAGATGCTGGTATCACCTTGTCTCTTTCTGAGACAGATTGCAATGAGGAGACATTAAAGTGACCCCAATCTGGGAAGCCACTGAAGGCCTGCAGCTTAGTCAGAGTCTGCTCATCAAAATGAGATTTGCTCAGATTCATGCTTTTGGAATGCACAGAATCCTTGTAGCTATATGTTATGGATTGGTTTCAGGCAGGTCAATTTGACTCTGGTTAATGCTTCTGGAAAACAAAGGTCAGTTTCAAAAAAAGGAAAGGAAAAGTAGAAGATGCATAAGAAGACTAATTTTTGTATGCAAAAACGTTTTTTGTTTGCTTAGTAAAAAACAAGTTAATATGGTGTTTCTGTTAGTTATATATTAACATTTCTGTGGAGAGAGCTCCTTCCCACAGTGAGTTACTTTTCCTGAACGGTTTCTACATACAAGTAGCAAGTTCTCCCAGTCTGAAATGCATAGGGGAGCAAAATCCCCACTCCAGAACAGCATGAGTTGTAAGATATGCGTTGGTGCTTGGGGAGGTCGATCATTTCATAGTTGGCTGTAATTTGCAATTTGACCAGCTATGATGTTTTCCTTCTCTATTCTTCCTTCCCCCACCCCTTCCCCTCAGCTTGATTACACTTAGAAAGGTGAGAAATTCTGCACTGTCTTTGAAAACATCAAATAAATCTTACTGTGTTTTTTACTATTGAAAATCTCTCAAATGGGTCTAAATGGGAGGTAGATAGGCCAGCAGCAAAGAGGAAATGCATCAACAGTGTTTAGATACCATCATGATGGGTCTGATGGAAGAATAAAGATTCATAGATTTTAAAGTGAGAAGCAACTGTTGCAGTAATTTGCTTTACTTCCTGCACAAAATAGGTCAGATAATTTTACCCGGTGGTTCCTGTGTCAGTAAAAGATTGATTCCGATTACTGATGTCACTGTGCTTGTTGCTTTTCCTGTTTTGGGGTCTTTTGGAAAATTTAATACTTGATCTTGTGGTGCTCAGAAGTCTTGATTTCTCTGTGGGCAAACCACGTGATGAAGATACTTTTCTGCTGTACAGTCAGTTGCTTTCTGTTCCTGTTTGTGTGTGTTCTAATAGGACTTTGGGGTCATAAATCTGAGATAAAGTGATTTCTCCTGGACATAGTAACAAGTCATTGTAAAATTAACAAGTTCTCATTTCTGGACATAAAGTCAGTCTTTTCATACAATGGTTAAGAAACTAAAAACCTATCAGACAGCAGATGGAACTATTGTGTCTAGCTAGTTCTTGTGTCATTCTATCCAGAATATATAGAAGCTCAGATGTGGAACACACAAATTGATGTTGCGTCCTTGGTAGCCTTTCAAAGCTCTGGAGTCCCCAGCACAGGAAGGGATATCGACCTGTTGGAGCAAGTCCACAGGAGGCCACCAAGATGATCAGAGGAATGGAGCGCCTCTGCTATGAGGAAAAGCTGAGAGAATTGGGATTTTTCAGCCTGGGAAGGAGAAGACTTTGAGGTGACCTAATTGTGGCCTTCCAGTGCCTGAAAGGGAGCCTTTAAGAGAGATGGAGAGAATCTATTTACAAGGGTCTGGAATAACAGGACAAAGGGGAATGGCTTCAGGCTGATAGAGGGCAGGGTTAGGTGGGATACTGGGAAGAAATTCTTCCCTGTGAGAGCACAGGGTGCCCAGAGAAGCTGTGGCTGCCCCTGTGTCTGTGGAAGTGTCCAAGGCCAGGTTGGACAGGGCTTGGAGCAACCTGGGATATAGTGGAAGGTGTCTCTGCCCATGGCAGGGGGTGGCATTGGATGAGCTTAAAGATTCCTTCCAATCCAGGCTATTCTGGGCTTCTGTGAAATAATAGCTGCTTCCTTGTTAACTAAAAGCAAGACATGGACAGCACAGCTGTCAAGGTTCACTTTACCAAACAATGTAATCAAAGCTTTGTTCACACCTTTAAAGTGACTGCATTGCATGTAGAAAGGCTGATTTGAGTGATTTTCCCTGAACAGCTTGATGGCAGCAGACTGCACCTTTCCTCCCCCCAAAAAAAGAAAAAAAAAAATCTCTCATGCAATGTCTAAAATCATTCAAACAGATCTCTGTGTAGTAACTTTCTAGAGGAAGCTGAATTTCATGCCTGTGTTTTGCAGAATTTTTCTGTTATTTGTGAATATAAGGTTAATGGACCTTTGAAAATCAAGCAGTCACATTGATAATGAATGTCCTGCAATGCAAAAGTCAGTTCTCTTTTCCAGAAGGACTCAAGGCAGGGGGTTGTATTATCTCACTGCCTTCTTGTCTGCATGCCAAGTGTGGAAGGAACTTGCTGTTCCTCTTAAGTTGTTTTTCCTCCCAACTTAAAGACAAATGCAAAAACTAGTAACTGATCCAGAATTGGTGCTAAATGTTTCCAAGGCCTCAGGGTGTTTTTCTGAAAATGGACCTTTACTGATTGGTTGCTCTTGTACCTTCAAACTAATCGTAGATCAAGGAATTTAAGGCTAGTGCCTGAGGTTTAGCCAGATTGTCTTGTTTGGTCAATAGAACGGTTGAGGAACAGATTTTTGACTGTCTGTGTGTTCAGAATGTGGGAACACTTGCAGTTTGCCTGTCCTGAGATTGACCTGGACAGTCTCATAGTTACTTTTCATTTCAGCCCGAATACTTTGGTCCTAAAGGGCCTCATGTAAAGAACTGGATGATTGCTTTTCCTCAGAATAATCTGAGTAACAGTTCAGGGAGTAAATGTTTGTAAGTGCTCTCCTGTGGTTTTCAGATTCTGGCCAAGCTTCTAGGCTGGAGTGCTTGGAGCACCCAGCTCAGGTACCTCTGGCTACCCCGTGTGCAGGGCTCAGCCACTGCTTTCCATGGCTCTGTGTCCCACTTGCTTGTGTTTGTTAGAACTCCAGCAAAGAGCACCTGCATATACTCCTAACGAAAGAGTTGGAGAGGCGCATCACCAGTGAGAGGATTTTTCAGAGAGATGGTTGATAGTGACAAATGTCAGTATCAGAGCTACAATGGTAGGGAAAAACCATTATTCTTCTAGAAAGCATTCCTTAAGCCATCATTTGTGGTATTTGCAATGATAGCTCAGGATATGAAGGGAAGACTCATGGTCTTGAGAGACTCACAGTACAGCTACTTTGAGAGTGAAAGATCTCTTCAGGAAAAGAGTCCTCGGGAGTTTAGTAGGGAAGATTTATTGTGGTGTATGAAGACTCCAAAAAAATATTTGTAAGACAAAACATGATGTGTTTAGCTACGGTAAGAAATGGAGACCTTCCTCCTTGTGACAGCATCAGTTATTTCACAGTTAAAGGGCAGATAAAATAAGAGCATTTTATTAAAAGACCGTCATTGTGCACTCATAAAGGAAAGTTCATCTCTCATTTTTATGTTTCAGGGGTCAAATCTGACAGATATTTGCACACAGCTCTTGCTGCAAGGGACTTTGTTAAAAATCTCAGCAGGAAACATCCAGGAGAGAATGTTCTTTCTGTTTGATAATCTCCTGGTCTATTGCAAGAGGAAATCCAGGTGAGTCCCTCTGTATTTTCAGTTTTACTATTCAGAAGATTTGTAAGTGGAAGGTGTGATCAATTACTGATCACTCACTGTATTCTCTGTTGCTCTGTAGGGCTGAGTCATAGGTGGAACTCCCCTCTGTTCTTGACTATTTCTATTACTTAGGCAATAGGAGAGAGAAGTCACTATATGGTAGGATAAATATTCCAGGCAGTAATGGAGTGCCTCTCCGAGAAGCATGCAGTCCAAAGACAAGTTAAAACAGTGCAGCAAGAGCACAGGGTGAGTTCTTACAGACAAAAAGCTTCCAAGGGCAGCTGGGTCTCCGGGAATTGTGCGAAGATGCCAGCTTACATTGTGAGCTTATGCTGAGCAGAAGAGGGTGATGTCAAAAATTATATAAAGCCAATATAGGGGAAAGTGGAAGACTAAGCAAACATTAAATAGATGCAGGGCCCAAGGGAATGAGAAAGAGATGAAGACCTGGCAGTTGCTGTCAGCATTTGCACCCCATGTGTTCTGTTTGTTGTCTTCCTTCCTTTCTTATCCTAGTAATTTTTTTTGCATCATCTCACCTAAGAAACCTTAAGTATTACTAACACCTGCTGCTTATAATTAAAATAGCATTGGCAGAGTGGAAGGCAACTTGCTTCTGCAGCAAGTATGCGGCATTTCAGTCCCTGAGCTTTTCACCTTCACAACTCCAGTCTCATTCTCATGTGTTGGTCTGTTCTGAATTTACAATGCATTCTCTACACTCCCTTCTCCTCTTCCTCCCTTTCTTGTAATATAATCCCCCTGCTTCCAGTTATACTTCCTTACTGGTGATGGCCAAATAGAACAGCCAACCCAAGTAGAAATTCTGTAAAACCAGTGTTCTCTCTAAAGAAAATACCTATTTCTCAAAATTTGGGTTTTGCTGGGTCATTTTTTTTTTCCTCTCTCTCTTTTTTTTTCCCCAGGGAAACAGTGGAAATTTTGGAACCATTAAGCTGTGAAAACTAATTTCAGTAATGTTCAGACTTTTTTGTGTGTGTATAGTGCTGAATCTATACAACTTAAATACAAATTATTAGGTGACATCTGTATTTGGAATTATTAGATGAGACATAAATGTTTAAAAAAACTTTTAAAAAAGTTTAAAAAAAACCTTTAAAAAAACTCAAACCTCATTAAGAAACTGTTTATGTCTGTTCCTAATTTGAGATTAAATGGCTTAGTTCTCATCTCATTGTGCTATGCTAACTTGTAGAAATCAGTGGAGTATTCCTTGATTCAAAAATGCAGTCAGAATTCAGGGCTCAATCTTTCATAAGTGGTCACCAATGCAGCATTCCAATCTGGACATCATATTTTTTCACAATAACATAAATTAGGAGTAGGATTGTTGAAACCAGTATAAGGTGTGTTTAGAATCAGAATTAGCTCTGTGATTTTAGCTCTGTAATAGCTCCTTTTGCAGAAGCTTAGGGAAGTCTGGCAAACTGATGACAAAGATTTTCAGAGCTGAGTATTGTTTTTTGATTTTAGAAGGATCACAGACTGCTGTTTAAATTGAATCCTGATGTCAAGAACAGTATGTTTCATGTAGGGAAATAGGCTGAATGTTTAAAGGGTTTCCCTATGGTTGCCAGGACAGCTTTTCTTTTGACTTGAGATGCTGTCTTTAGGAGAGGATCCAATAGCTCCAAGACCTCAGACCCTGTCAGTCTGATTGGATGTAAATATGTGGTCATCACCAAATGTGTATTTGTCACTAAAGGTAATTGTAAAAGAAAAAATGTTCAGAAAAAAATTGGTGATTCTCATCTCACCTCAGTTTATCATAGGTATTTCACTCTGACAAGAAATTTTTTCCCCCGATGATTTTTACTGCAATATTTTTTGAATCTTACGAGGTCCTGGCGAGCTGCCACAGCAGAACCTTCACTGACTGGACTTTGGACACCTGCCACCTCTTAATGACCATTTGACTAGTTGTGTTTTGTCTTGCATAGCAGGGTTGTTCTTGGATATTAAAGCACAACAGGTGTCACTTGGATAGTTTTAAACCTATTTTAGGCATAAAAATCAGGACATAACTAGTAATGAAAAGTGCTTTCCTGAATTTTTTGTAAGAAACTTCAACAGAGACACTATAAAGCTTATGGATAAGGATGTAAACTTGGGTGCAAAATTGCCTCAGCAGAATTTTCCCAAACAACAATGTGTAACACACATGGCAGGACATGTGACACTGGCTTCTTTATGTGGTTCATTTCATATTTGAAGCTTGGTGCATACCACAAATTGATCAAAGCTTTAGGCAAACAAAGGAGTCAAAGGTAATGTTCTCAGGTGTTACTGCAGTTGTCATCCCAAGGCCGTGTGCTATTCATGGACATGTATTTCAGTCAGGCATCAAGAACGTAAATCTTGAAGCCACCCGCATCTTCACATAATCTGGCAAAACAAGCTTGTTACTGCTGTACTGATACTGGTACACACCTGTCTTGGAAATCTGAATGAGTATTCCAATTATTTAACATCAGAGATGTGGTCAAATACCACCGACCAGTATACTGGACTCTTCCTTTAATAGTCGTATCTCAGATTGATTTGTTCATATATATGTTAGACTGTTTGCTTATGTGTTGCTAACAGTCTTCATCCTAATTGCAGAGTTACTGGGAAAAAAACATCTAAAAGGACAAAGTCAATCAACGGGTCCCTTTATATCTTCAGGGGCCGAATAAATACAGAAGTCATGGAAGTAGAGAATGTGGAAGATGGAACAGGTAAGTTACTGAATGTTACTGTCTTTTAACAACACAGCAAGTTCAGATCTTATGTTGGAAGGTGGTGCAAAAGTACCTGTCCATCTCCTTTAGTGAAATCTGAAACAATCTACGGAACTTGTAGCACATTCATTATTGGACCAACTTGCATGATTGAAAGACTGGAAATGCTTTCAGGCACTAGTCCTTCCTTCTGAAATGACCTTATGAAGAGTATGTGTACCCAGAAGCTTGTCTATTTTTCCTCCTAATCCAAGTTAATTTAATAAAAGATAGTTCTGTCTTCTTTCCATCCCTTTTTTTTACATCTTAAGCCATTACAGCTGAAATAACAGAATTTCTGGATCTTCTTCTCATTTAGAATGCTACTAAATACTAGTCTTAGTATCCAAATTAGTAGCATGGAATGTGGCCGTGAGCAAAATATGGGAATGGTAATTCTGTTATGATTCTTGTATCCTGACACAGAAGACTGGGTGGGTTTCTGATTTCATCCGTAAGGGGCACACCAGCCCCTGCCCCTATTGTATTAAGTCAGGAATTAGTATTACGTCCTTTAAACAGTCGACACATAAAGAGTTCCCATGCTGTGTGGACAGAAATCCTTACAGTGCAGGAAGATAGCGTGTCCCCAGAAAATTCAGAACAACTAACCTGAACAAACATCATAGACTTTTTCACTGATGTCCTTGTATTTAAAAGACTTTAGTTCTTCTTCTGAGGTGAAATCAGCAAGTGTCACTCTTAGGACTGAAGCATTCAGTTAGTTTGAACGACCTATTGACACTTGTACTTCCAGAGTGCTAAGTACAGCTGGTTCCATGGGCAGTCGGTGAGGAACACCTCAGAAATCAAGGTCTTCAAAGAAGATGATTTTATTGAAAGTGTCCCACACTGATTTGGTTAAAGGATCAGTCTTCCTGCTCACTGTGTGCTTTGTGCTTTGGTCTTTTGCAGCAGATTACCACAGCAATGGCTACACGGTGACAAATGGCTGGAAGATTCACAACACAGCCAAAAACAAGTGGTTTGTCTGTATGGCCAAGACTGCCGAAGATAAACAGAAGTGGCTGGATGCTATAATCAAGGAAAGGGAGCAGAGAGAGAGTAAGTGGATGATGTATTTTGTACTGCACTGAATGAACTTGTAGAACAAATGTATACGAGTGTACATGTACTTGAGAGAAAGAGAAAAGGTTGCACGGTTTCCTCCATGGGCAGAATTAAAACTGTCCTTAATGACAAAGAAAAGAGATTGAAATCAAATACTTTTCAATGTGTACCTTGGGATTTTATGGACTTTTGTCAGTAAATTTGTCCAATATGTTTATTTACCAGAGCCAGTTTCTTTGATGCATTGAACTACTGTGAAAATATTACATTTAATCAGTTTAATTTTTGGTTCTTTTATTTGTAAAGAAGATAAAATTGTATTGTATTTATCAGTAACAGGAAAGAAGAAACTCCAGCTTGCAACCTTTTTCCAGGTGCAGTGGGACAAACTTCTTCTCACAAACTTGGCCATCATGATCTTGAAATAAACAGGACAGTTCCTGGAGAAGAACTCAGAAATCCCATTCCTGGAGGTGTTCAAGGCCAGGGCTGGATGGAGCTCTGAGCAACCAGGTCTAGTGGAAGGTGTCTCTGTCTCTGGGCAGAGGTTGGAGTGATATGAGCCTTAAGGTCCCTTCCAACCCAAACCGTTCTGTGATTCCATGGTTCTGTGAAATACTACACTTAGACTTGGAACAGTAGCAAATGTATGCAGATGCTTATTACTTTTATCTGTTCTTGCGGAATGAAACACAAACTAAGCTTATCTTGAAGCAGTGATCATACAACAAAAGCAAGCTCACAAAGCCGTGAATGAGAGTGTGTGATAAAAGTTCTGGTTTCCTTTAAAAGTTGGAACTCTCTTTCACAAGTGAACCTGCTTCCCTGTTTCCCCCATGGGAACAATAATAGCTCATTGCCAGAGAAAATTACGCTTTTGTAAAAAGCATTCTGTGCTTGACCTTTAGAAGTGGTTCCCCTCTCTGCACAAGCAACTCCATTAAAGATGTAATTCCTCATTTTATGCTGAATACTTTTCATCTACTTGCTAAACTCAATGCATGTTTCAGTGTTGTTACTATAGAATATAAAACATTTTTAACATACTTTGATGTATATAAACTCCAATACAACTTTAGATAATAGCGAGGATACGCCCTTCAAAGTGTGGACTGGGCATGGTGTAATTTGAAAGAACTACCTGAAGGCATCAGGGAGAATCAGTTTTGTTTTATCCTCACTGGTCTACTGAAAGGATCCTGATCTTCCACCTGAGGTATTTTTTTTAAAGAATGTGTTTCTTCGCTCTTAATTTTACCCTCGGAGTGCTAAATCCTCCCTCTAAAAGATCCAGTGCATCTCTATTTCATCAGTGAGTTTGTGCTTTGGGAGAGCACTAGTGTCCTGTGGGATTTCCCATGCATCAAGTAAAATGTGTAAGTGTGGAGATGGTTCAATAAGAAGTAGAAAGAGACTGTATGTAAACACTGACCTTGCTTGAGAATATGGGGAGGTGACTGAAATAAATCCTAGGAAGGGAAAAGAACTGTTCATTAACAGAAAGTTTCCCAAGGTTTTCCATGCAGCATTGGCTAGTAAGAGTGGTTTTTCTGATGCTTTTTGTCATATTGTTTTATGACGTTGCAGCTGATGACAGGCACTTTGGATAAGCATAGTTATTCTGGCAGAGATTCCAGGCCACATTGGAAAATGTCCTTTGGATCAGAGTACTTGCAAAGTCATATAGATATCATTGTTTGGATGAGAAAACTTGGTGAGATTCCCACTTCCACAGGGTTAGCTGAGTAGAATGTGCATTCCAGTCTGCCGTTTCCACTGGAGCCTGGCGAGCTCAGTGATGTGAGAGCAGCAGGGCACATGTGTAGGATTTATTACCCAGGCTGGGTTCAGTCCTGAGCTCTCGCTGTGAATTGTCCTCAGCTGCGCATGCAGCATTTGCAGTGAATTGGACCCCAGTGCTGGGGAAGAAGAGGATGGAGGAATAATGACAGTGAGCCAGGGGTTTGCGGAACCAAAACCTTTAGCCAGATATTAGACTCATGGAAGAAATACTGTATTTGAAAGACAAAATGTTGTGCAAGTCAGATTTCTGGAATGTGCATTTCAAGCCTCTGCATCAAATGCATTAAGTGTTTTCCAAGAGCTAGGAAAGAGCCCTGAGGACTCAGAAGGTTATTGATTCATTGCAGTATCTTACCATAAAGCATTTACATCCAGTTAGGATGAACTTCTCTTCCCAAAAAATGCATAGTTCTCCCTTTCTCTAGCCTTACACCGATCACTTAAATTCTGCCTAATGTTGATCTCTGCTAAAATTAGGCACGGAAGTACAGGGCCACTTCAAGCTGCCTCTTCTCAAGTTAGTCTTGGAGGTGTCTAAATTAATCTGTGTCTCTTTTGGACTCCAGAGTTGCCCAGATTTGCAAGTTCTAGAATAACATATCCAGAAAACGATGTGTTCAGGCTAGAAGAGAGAAAACATGTACAGCAGCAAAACAGCTTTTGCCAGGTGCTGTCCTCCTAAAGCAATTTGGAAATCTAAAGAGAAGAGTGCCAGAAAATGCCAGTTATGAGGATAGTTGTAACATAGATGCCTGCTGTTTTCAGAGATCATCCTCCTGCCATTTTCAAGTTAGCGTGAACTGTGTACTTGGGAACTTGTACAAAGTGACCTTGAAATGTTCTTTATATTCGATTATCTGTCATTCTTTAAGTCACGCAGTATTTCTTTAATTTACTGGATAATATGATTGCTAAGCACTATTTTTACCTTAAGGGTATTAGTAAATAGGCTAATTAATAAAGGATGTTAAAATAATGTGTCTGCCCAATTTATTCACAAATGTGAAACTGATTTCAGCAGTTTTGTATTTTTGGCTTCAAGTAATAGAACATTCAAAAAGTGTCCTGCTCTTCCAAGCATTTAAATGTCTTTAACAAGTCTTATGCTTGAAGTTATTTCAGGTTCACAAGTGAAATTGCCACAGAAAATCAGTTTCAGAAGGTTGAGAATCACAGAATCGTAAAATGGTTTGGACTGGTGGCGACCTTAAAGGCTATTTAAGGCCATGGGCAGGGACAGCTCACATTAGACCAGGTTGCTCCAAGCCCCATCCACCCTGGCCTTGGACACTTCCAGGGATCCAGGGGCAGCCACAGCTTCTCTGCACCCTGTCCCAGGCCCTCCCCACCCTCACAGGGAAGAATTCCCTCCCAGTATCCCATCTAACCCTGCCCTCTGGCAGTGGGAAGCCATTCCCCGTGTCCTGTCCCTCCATCCCTTGTCCCAAGTCGCTCTCCAGCTTTCCTGGAGCCCTTTTAGGCCCTGGAAGGGGCTCTGAGGTCTCCCCGGAGCCTTCTCTTCTCCACATGAACACCCCCAGCTCTCCCAACCTGACTCCAGAGCAGAGGGGCTCCAGCCCTGGGAGCATCTCCGTGGCCTCCTCTGGACTCTCTCCAGCAGCTCCACGTCCTGCTGGTGTTGGGGGGCCTCAGACTGAACACAGCACTCTGGATGGGGTCCCACAAGAGCAGAGGGGCAGAATCCCCCCTCCCCTGCTGCCCACGCAGGGAGGTCAGCCAGCCCACGGCGGGGGTTTCTGTGTGGCAGTGCACATGGCTGGGTCATGTCCAGCTTTTCATCCACCTGCACCCCCAAGTGTTTCTTTCCAGGGCTGCTCTCAATCCATTCTCCCAGCCTGTATTTGTGCTTGGGATTGCCTTGACCCATGTCCATCTTGCTTTGGACTTCCGTCATGTTCTGTAAACCATTCTGCTTTGTGTGATACGATATAATCATAAGTTTAAAGCTGCTTTTTAAAATGGAGAAGAAAAGCTGCATCTCGGTGGTGCTACCAATGACAGTTTTGTACTCAGATAAAAAAATTACATAATTTCCCCCTTAAATGGAAAATAAGTCAGTCAGTTTTTGTGTTTCTACCGTTTTCGCTGTTCGGCCTCAGCTTTTGACTTTGAGCAAACATTTTATTTGGTGTTAAAGATCTGAAGGAATTTCTGCTTTGTATTCCAGGTTTGAAACTGGGAATGGAGAGGGATGCATATGTCATGATTGCAGAGAAAGGAGAGAAGCTGTACCAAATGATGATGAGCAAGAAAGTGAACCTTATCAAAGACAGGAGAAGAAAATTAAGTACTGTTCCCAAGTGCTTTCTTGGCAAGTAAGTGGCATTTGGATAGAAAAGGTCTTTCACGCCAATTAATGGACTCTAGAATTTCTGGGGATGGCATTGTGACACAGATCAGATGTGCTTTGATGCAGCTTAATTAAAAAGACCATAAGCCCCATTACAGTAGCATTTATTAAAAATAATCATTGATTTTTGTTTCACACCATACACAGGCTGAATAGTATGACAGCTCACTCTGTTTTACAGTAAGTCGTAATAGCTGCTTCAGATCAGCAAAAGGAGTAAGAAAACTACTGTAACTCCCACAAGCTTGGGGCTGCTGGTGGCCTAACCTGTACTCTCTTTTGTACACAAACAAATGCTTTCCAGGTGATACTTAAATCCAGCAGAACTGTCCAAGCCTCAGGATTGTATTTAGAAGTTTCCTGTTTGTCAGTGTAACAGGCACAAATGAAATTTTGTGTGTCATGTGACCTGATATGTTTGTTAGAAGTGTAGGACTTTATTGGCTGGAAAAAACCTCTTTGATTCAGGCTAGATACTACAAAATAATTACAAACTAATTCTGAAAGATGACATGTGAGGCAGCAGAAGAGACTCCATGGGTGTCTCGGGTCGGTGATTGGCAATGGCAGCAGTGGGGCTGCTGCAGGGACATGTCCTGTGTGGCACACAGACATACTCAGTAGCTCGCCTAAGAAGTTGTTTCTGCCTCAGCTGTTTATGATTGAAATGATCAGCTGTAGGAAGAAAAAGAGTTCTGAGGCAGATATGCATTCGTTTCCCTTCTCTCTCCAGTCTCTGTCACAGCAGTTTGCAGGCAGCATTGCTGGTGCACAGGGGTGGAAATGTCTTTCTGACTGACAGAAGGCAGGCTGGTAGCATAGGTTGGTGATACCTCAGCTAGAAAAAAAATTTCTTGATATTGGAGAAGTAGTTGCTTTTTCCTTCTTCGCACACATCCCCCACCTCCGCACTTGATTTTGTTGGATTAAAACTGAAAACTTTCAGATCTGATAATGGCATTTCTTATTTTCCATGCAGCAAGTACCCAGTCAGAAACTTACGTTCTTCCGGTGCTGTTATGTATGAGTCTTTTGTGGGTTCCCTGATATTATGCTTAGTTTCAAGGCTTATCCAGGATTTCCTGCTACTCCTTTTCCTTTTAAAATGTCTGTTTTCTTACAGTCTGTCCTGCTTAATGCCCTCAGTTTGCTTGACAGCCACCTGACACTCCCCAGCAGTGAGGTCTTGACCTAACTTCGCTAATGGCTAACTTAGCCCACACTGAGATACCTACAGGTATTCTGATCTCTAACAAAAGGATTATTTCTCCTAGTGTTTTGGCCGTTCCCACAGCAAATAACTCTGCTGATATCTTTTCTGCATTCACTTGTTGGTATAGTCCTGGGAAGCTCAGTTGAGTGCAACTCAGTACATTGCAGTCATGACTGGCAGATTTTGTATCAGTCCCAGGGCTTTCCCTGAACAATGTATATTGGCTGTGACCTGTTTATTTTTGCAGATACTCCTGCCTAAGAGAGTCACTGATAACTGTGCTGAGATGTATTTAGTGGTTTTCTGTTACATGCAGCTGAGAGCAACACCAAGGCCACAAAAATAATTTTTCTCTTGGCCTTTGAATATCAGATAGCATCTCATAATTCAGAAGATAAAATGTGGGTTTTTGGGGACAACAGCATGATCTAATCCTAATATTTTCAGAGATATCACATGCATTTATTTATAAGGCTGTTTATTGAACTTAACTTCAGCAGCTGACTGGCTGGAGTGCGAATCCATTTTCCTGATCACTCTTTGTGGCATTTAGGCAAGTAACTGGTGATACAGTTGGAAGGATGTGTGTTGGTGAGGCTGTGTGTAAATGATACGCTGGCTGTGCTTCTTTTCAGCACTGCAAAACCTTGAGTGTGTAATAGAGAGGATCTGGTAACCTCAGGAGATTTCAACCATATCTGATCAGATTGTACATTCCTGGGTGGGTTGGATTTTCCGGTGTATTTCTTGTGTAGAAACGCAGTTGTTCCAAGTCCCTTAATTTCCAAGGTGTAGCTGGGAGATGGTGTCCTGACCTGGATGTCAGGTGAGAACTGAGCATGGCATCACTGGGAAGTGAGGATACTCTCAGTTATCCTGGAGAACTGCTTCAGACAAGATGAGGAAACAAATCAAGCTTTGCCATCCACTCTTTGAGTTGATGACTTTTTAGAAACAGTCTAGTATATTCCTTAAGAACCTCTTGGAATATTTTTGGATCGTGTGCTTTTCAGGGCTTATAAAGCCTTCAGATCAAATGATTACTGATTTTGCTTCTGAATCAAATGTCATAGAAATCTTAAAGCAGCTTTTAAGAAAACCGTCCCATGATTGGGAAGCTTCAGGGCTGTGAGGGTAGCATTCAGTTATTTCCTTTTTCAGCTCACCGTATCAACCTTACATTTACAATCCATATAAACTCCAGAGAGAGTTCCAAATAAAAGAAGCGGGAAAGGTAACAGGGTGGCTTCCACTGAAGTTTTGGGCAACCACTTAAGCTCTGTGAAGTGCCATAGACCCAATGCTCTTGATGGGGAACTCCAGAGCAACAGGGCATCTCCCCAGGGTACTTCCCATGGGTGCAGTCACTGGCAGCAGGTCCGTGCTGGGGCCCTGCGCAGTGTGCCTGCCTTGTGTCCTCAGTAGTGAGGGTGGAGGGTCATTCTTATTTCGTCTCCCTCTGCAGTTTATATTCTGTTTCAGCTTTTAAATACTTACAGAAACAGTTCAGAATCACTGGGAAATTGAGAATGAACTTTCCTTAGGAGATAGCCTGATTCATCACTACTCTGGCTTTGGGGGCTTCACGAAACTCTCCTTGTTTCCATGGGATTCTCCTGGCATAGTTGAATAGATTCTGCTGCTTTTTCTACACTATGACAGCTACAGAGCAGCCCCTCAGCAAACCAAAGTTTTCAGTCCTGAAGTTGTTTTGTTACTCTAAAGGCAAAATGTAGATAATTCCTACGGCTTAGATCAGTCAGTGCTGATAAATATGAAGAGACTAAGAATACTTCAGTTGGAGCCCACAAGTGGAGACTTGGATACTGGCTTTGTTAAGCAGCAACCTTTTTCTGCATATTGGCAAGCATCCAAGTGTTTTATTGAACTCACATTTCCCATAAGTTGCTCTACTTTCATGTATTCCTTTTGTTCTTCTCCATGACTGTAACACATTTCTAGTATAATTGCTAATTAACCTGGCAAACAGCTCAGTCCCCTGGGGTTCTGACTGGGCTGGATTCATCAGGCTTGCTATGGCCACTTTTTGTACTTACTGTTTCTAATGAGTAGCAGCCTACAAATCTATCAATTTTTTGGCTTTTATTCTGCCCGTATGTGCAGCTCTGCCCCTCAACAGAGAGGCTTTGTTTTGTGCTGTATGAGCAGACAGACTTAGCATCTTTTGTGTATAAATTAGAAGCATGATGTATGTATCTGCCAGGCACCACATCTGGAAAATGACCCTAAATTAACCTGTCAGTGGGACTTGTGCTATCTGTTACTGCTCTGTGCTTGAATTCAGTAGGTTGAGTCTTCTGTCCTAAGTCCTACTGTGATTCCATTAAAGCCAATCCAATTTACACCATGGGGCTGAGGACAGAAATCAGACCCAGTGAAGAAAGATGAGCATGTGTAATTAAGTCAAATCACAAACATAACTTGGATAGGTAACTTGGGAAAGAAGTAGCTGGGAAGGAACGATACCCTACTGTTGAACTTGATTTAAGGTCATCAGTTAATCTTGCTTGCTAATCTTTTCCCCCATGGATGTCTGGATTGTTCATAAGATAAGGATTTGCATCATCCTTATAAATGCAGCCTTGTCATCTTTCCTTTTATGTGCACATTGTCTGTGAGCTAAGGGGAATGATGGGAACAGCCTGGATCTTCTGCAGAGTATTTCCTCCAGGAATGTAGGAAATCAAGCCACTGGGTAGAGGTACCATTGCTTACAACGGTTTTCACACTTGCTTCAACGGGAGTCTCCTGTGGTTGGCTGATGACTCGCAGAGGCAAGTGCCTGCTGCCACTCAGAGCTAATTGTGTGTGTTCTGTTCCCCTTTGCAGCGAGTTTGTATCCTGGCTCACTGAGATTGGAGAGATAAGCAAACCAGAGGAAGGGGTCAACCTGGGACAGGCACTATTGGAAAATGGAATTATTCATCACGGTGAGTGTGCCATGCCATAAAAAGATACCAGATTTCAGCAATGCCCTGGAAATGAGGATGGAAAACTTACTGCAGCTGTTCACATGATGTTCAAATACTTTCTGCTGCCATACCCATCAGATCCTCAAAATGTTTAGTGATTTTTGGGGTTACTGAGTGGGCAAATTTATGCCATGAAAACAGGACTTGTTTGGTATCCAGAAAGTGTTAATGTCTGCAGTTGCTTGATTTCTTTGCAATGTCTTGGTTGGGGACTATATCAGGTGTACATTCCTTTGCACAATGTGTGTTTGAAAATGTGTTGCAGTCCATAAATACAGCTTTGCACATGAGACATCAGCAATCCCGAGAAGAGTGGAGCAGTGCTCTTTTAGACTGGGGCACAGGTGATCGGTCATTCAAATGGCTCTGCTTGTCGCAAAGGAAAGAGATGATGGAGGGTTTGTTGTGTTTCCAGCTCATTTGGCAAAAATGTCTCTCTTTAAAATAGTGAGGGACTGTATTTCTTCATCTTACCCAGCTGATGACCTTGAAGTATTGTGGTGAGGGGTGTTCTAGAAGCGTAGGACAACGCATACAAAGGTGCTGCATGACTGAAGTATACTTGTTTGAAAATATTCTGTGCTACCTGCATTTCTACTAAAAGGTCTTTTTCCAGATTACATTGTTTAAATTCAGATTTCTCCTGCTGTTTCCATATTGCGTTATGCCGACAGAGCAAATTAATTAAACAGCAGATATCCCAATTTCAGCATTCAGGTGAGTTTAGCTGCAAAATGCACATCAAAAGAATACTGTAGATGGGTCTTAAGTCACCACTGGTCTACATTTTCGTACAGTCTCTTTGAAATCAGTTTGAATAAGGGAGCCGTTTAATTAGGCTAGTCTTGCTTTAATTTCTTGGTTACTCAGCACCGCAAACGTGTCTTTCAGGTGACAGTAACCTGTAAAGAAATTATGTATGTTAGCTTCTTTTAGTTAGCACGTGGAGAGATCTATTGCAAGCAGTCCCATAGTCCTTAATGCACATACACTTCCATCCCCACATACCAAGATGTACTTTCAGGCACATTCAGACTTTGAAGAGTTTTGAGCATGAGCTCAAAAGCACTAAACGCTTTTGAGTACTTGGTTTTGGAGAACTGAAGCACTCTGGCTCCGGTGTGGAGGGATTAAATGAGGAATACTCTTCAGCATTCACATGCTCACTGGCGTACATTCTGAATGTGCACACAGGCACTGCTGGTGCAGAAAGCTCTCCTGAGACTTGTTATTTCATGGTGACTGTTTACCTTGCCATAAGTTCATACTTTGACACTTTCAGCAGTATTCTTTTTTCTCTTAACACAAATTTACACTTCAAAAGTCGTGCTGTTACATCTACTGCTCTCCTTATTTGAATGTCCTCAGTGAGATGCATCTGGTTTGGTTTTAGTGTGACCTTAGAGTTCCTGATGTTCATGTCTTCAATGAAAGTTACTGTTAAACATTGGAAGGTATTTGTAATGCTGCATTTACCTAAGGAAATACCTCTTGAGATTTTGATTAAGCATGAAAATACCGTATTATGCATCTCCTAATGTAGCTAGAATGTATAAGCACCATAACAAGGCCTTTAACCCCATTCTGCATTAGGCAACTATCTTTTATGTTTCGTTTTCACTTGGCATAATGTCGTTGATCTGTCAGCCTGCCTGAGAAGCAGGGCCATAGAAGATTGCTAAATGCTGAGCAGTGTGTGTTTTATCCTGCAATTTCCTCATCTTCTTTAGTTCTGGGTATTTTATCTGGAATTGCTGCGGGGGAAGTTCTGGTACCTGTCAGCGGGCACAGAAGTGATCAGAACCTGATCTGTGTGCCAGACACAGAAGATACTTTCTGCTAACTTGATTCTCAATTGGATTTAGAAATACAGAATCAATTTGATTTAGAAATTCATAAATCCCGAGCCTGCAGACACTTGAAGTCAATAACTTGCACATCTTAGAGACTGAACTGTAGACAAAAGGGGATACACTGAATCCCGCAAATTTTTTTTGATCCTGTGAAACTAAGGGAAAATATAATCAAAAGCAGGAATCTTAATTATAGACCAGGATGTCCTCTGTAATGAGGGAAGGTCTTAAGAATTTCTGGTGTCTGCCCTCTGAACAATTATCCCACCCACTCTGCAAGGGGCAGACTAAATCTCAGACTGTGTCCTGGTACTTTGGAGTCTGCCTAACCTGGGGGATTGTCTTCAGTCATCCAGAGGAGCCAGTTTTCTCAGGTTAATCAGACTTAGGTTAAGATGCATCTTAAATAGTGTAAGTCCATATTTTCTCTCAGCTCATCAAATGCTGCATCCAAATTATTCAGGAATGCTCCGACACTGAGATCTAGTCATGGTTTTGGGATGTTGGCAAAGGCAGGGAAGATTGCAGTGACTAAGCTAGCCTACTTTAGCTGTTCTTCTCCAGATTTCCTCCTCCTTCTCTGTATTGTTAGAACTGGCTTCCATTAAATTAAGGTGGGAAGAATGGCATTTCTCTACTGCATACTGTAAAATCTGCAGGATACTCTATTACTTATTTTTAATTTGCTCAGTTCTTGGCACTTAAAATTGCCACTTATTTACTACTCAGTGAAACAAATAACTTGTACTAGTTACTAAATTACCATCTTCAGGATGAGGTATTCCCACCTCCACCTTCTGTGGAAATCCTTTGCTTGTTTGCCTTAGAATGGAGACAGGATAAGTCTACATGTACTTGGATATAGACTTCAACCATCTTCCAGTGTGGTGCATTGGATAAATCTGAAACTGGACATTTTTTTTAACTCTTTTCTAATTGCGGCCAATGCTTCTTTTGAAATGGCTCCTGATCACACTGAGACATCTTTTGTGTCCTTGCCTTTAAAGCCCATCAGTATATAGCGTTATCCAATAAGATTTTAACTGCGCTGCTGTGGAATGGCTTTTCTGGGTGAAAAGAAACAGTCTAATTTTTAGAAGGAACTCGTTGGTAACTCTGAGAACCATGATAGAAGAATACCTCTGACAGCTGTAGTTCCTGCCACCAGCATGCTTCTGCTTTTGGAGTTGCAGAGTTTTGAGCAACTGCAAAAATGGCTGTAAGTGCTGTGATAACTGTTGTGGGAATTTGCAGCACGTTATTCAAAACTCATCAAGAAAGGTCAGATGTTCCCAATTCCCTTCACTAGGACGTTTCCAAAGCCTTAGATAAACTGAATCTGATGTAAAATTTAAAAAATTCAATTTTTACCAACTGGCCTATAAAGAACATGGTGGGGGCAAAAGACTAATTTTAATTATCATGCTGATGTTTTAGTTTCAGATAAGCACCAGTTTAAGAATGAACAGGTAATGTACAGATTTCGCTATGATGATGGAACATACAAGCCAAGAAGTGAACTGGAAGACATTGTGTCCAAGGTTTGTATTATCGTTCTTAGTTGGAACTTTGTGATTTGCATCAAGAAGTTTGCTCTCCCTCCAAATATCATTGACCTGTTGTACAGGAAATCGCCAGTGCTGTTGATCTGTGTTGTTTTAAGCTGTCCGTCCTAATGCCATAGGAGATACTCACTTTAAGGAGAGGAAGCAGAGTTTAGCAGTGACTAACAATACAGTTGTGACTCCACCCAAGACTGCTGATTGCAGTCCTAACAGAGTAACAAAAGGTCTTAAACAGTAGATGGTAACATGTCTGCTGCAAATCTGGGCATGATGGTTCAGGGGGATAGAAGAAATCAGTATTTAACAGTTCCTAGTAATTGTCTGTCAAATGAGTTCTGTTGATCCCATGTTTGTCCACAGACCTTTTAATAAATTTGTTTTTTGTCTTATGGACGTTGGTTAATCTTGAGGAAGGATTAATGGAAAAGGTGTTGGAATGGAGGTGACTAGAGATAAAAACAGATTTTTGGCTGTTGGAAGCCGGGAAAGAAGAACGAATGTTTGGCAGAGAGGATAAGGGAACTGTTTTGAATATCATTATTAATCAATAGAAAATTCCAGCTGAGTATAGACATCAGTGTCCAGGTTTTGCTAGCATTAACTAGTCAGTGTTTCTTTGAAAAGGAAAAAGCTGCTAACACTGTGCATCTTCCCTTCTTCAGGGGGTGAGGCTGTACTGCAGACTGCACTGCCTGTATACTCCAGTGGTAAAGTAAGTTCCCCTTCATGGTCCCCTTGTATTTATTATCTGGCTTTGTTAAAAGGATGACATTACTATTGAAATCTTTCTTGTTTCTTTTATAAACAGTAATTTTCTGAATTTTCTTGGCTCTTTTACTGCCCTTGCATCTCCACAGCGTAGATCTGTAGTTGCACTGCTGCTGCTGGAGGACGTTGGAACTGGGGATTCAGGCAGAGTGAGCAGCTGGGTATGGTTACAGTGACTCTGATTCAAGGCAGATCGTGTGGTGTGATTGTAGCTGCTGTATTATTTGTGTTACAGAAAATGTCAGCAGATGCTGAAGTGATGTAAACAGATTCCAGTGTGGTGCTAGGATTCTGTCATTCAGAACACCCTAAACAAAAGTCAGTCTGAAGCAGAATAAAAGCTGAAGCTGTAATTTGAAGAAACCCTGAAAGTTTTGTGTGGAATCTTAAGAACTTGGCTCTGTATAAATAACTGCTGAAGAATTGAGATAGTCTGCAAGTGCTAGGTAGTAGGAAGTGCTCTTCCCAGATCCCAGAAGATGATTTTCAGGTGTTTTTACCTTACTGACATCAGATGAACATTTCTGGCCTATAATGGAAACCACCCTGACCTGTGTAGGTGTTTTGTTTAGGTATTTATGATGGAAAATTAGGCATTTTCACTTAGGAGAACTTAATTTTTTACAAATAAAAAAGTGATGAGGAAGAAAAAACCTCTAGCAGAGGTGGCTGGACTCCCAAATGCAACAAAACTGAGCTCTTGTCCATGAGTTGTACAATAGAATTTTCACTGAGAAATGCCACTGTCATGGTAAAAGGAGCTGCAATGATAGTTAGAGTTCATCAGTCATAAATTTGCATAATTAGAGCTCTGGGTTTTTTTCCCAGAATAACTGTTCTACAATGGCACAGATTTCACTTAGCCCGAAAGGTATGGAGAGAGCAGGAAAGCACGATGCTGCCAGTGGTAGACAAAATGGTTCTGTAGATGCATGTGTGTATTTGCACGTACACATTTCACCCCTGAAGATGGCAATTCACATGCAGAGTAGAAATGATGGTAAGTGGAGTTCAAAAAAAGTCCCTGACCTCAGGGTACCCACAAACTGAAGTGGATCTACTCTAATGCTTTGGGGAATCAGCAAGGACAAAATAACTCCCACAGGCCCATCTTGTGGTGTTGTGGTGTTCTGTCAGTGTGCTATTTTTGTAATAGCTTCCCAGCTGGAGAATCTTCTCATATCAGGATTAATCTGTGCTAGTGACGTCGTAAATCCAAACTGTGTATAATCAATGAAAAATATCAGACTCCCAGGAGTTTTAGGATCCTTCTGAATGGACTTAATTCTCAGTATGTTTAGGCTCTTCTTCCTGCCATTCTCTTTCTTACTCATTCTTCCTTTTATAGCCACATTAGAAAACTTAATCTCTCAGGCTGTCATTGTTTTATGTCTTCTTATCATGACTTTTTTGCCTCTGACAAGCCTAATGTTAGCCTAAGGGAGCTAGCTTTTGCCAAGTTAGTTGTGCAAAGCCCATTGCTTTGTGCTGTGCCTTTGGATCACTGCTTTATCTGGCATCTTAGGGCTGCTGATCCCTTCACTCATGCTGGCTTTTCTGGTGCAACCTTGCTTCTAGAAAATTGGCAGAGCTGCTTGGAGTAGCAGGTACATGTGCCACAGGGATCTGGAGGAATCATAAGTTCAAAATTATTTTGTTGACAACCTTGAGATACAATTTTACTTAAATTTTTTTGCCTGGAAGCCTTGGAGTTTCCACGTAGTCTTTGCCTTTATATTTTACATCAAGTAAAATCTGACACCCTTATACTTTGAGGGCAAGATGATATACACCACTGGAAACAAATCATGCTACTTTGGGGGTTAAGTATAAAAAGTAAAACATTTTGAAAATTCTGAATGTGTCTCTGATGTACTTCTGGGAAGTTGTGAGGTGGGAGAACTTGTTTCCACTTCTGTATGTGATGGACAATATGTCAGTGCATCACTGGGCTAGGCCTTGTGAAGAAAATTCTATTCCTCTAGTTTCTGTGAGGCAGCAAGGTTCTGCCAAAATTTCAGTGGTTCTCACCTCTATATGTGACTATTTGCCTGAGGTTCATGGTTCTGGATAATGTTCTATGATTCATGTTCTGCTCCTGTTCAGGGCAGATTGAAATGGGGAGAAAAGAGACGGAACTAACATTGATCCTGACCAGCACTGACCTGCAAGCAGGGAAAGACTGGGCCTTGGACCAAGATTGATGGCAGCTTATTCAAAACTGTCAGCATCTGCAGAAAAGTTTTGGGAGTTGCTTCTCATCTGGAACCCCCTACTCATTAGTGCTCAATATTTTAATGTTTTCCTTTATTGTGCTGACATTTCAAAAGCACATTTTCCCAAGATAAGAGTGTCAGAGGGAAAAACTGCCCAGAAAACTCCTACAGCTTTGTGCTGGGTTTAGCACGTTACTGGAAGACAAGTTGAAAACTGTGTGTAAGCTCTATGAGGAAAGCTTTTGTTCTGAGGACACATATTTCTGGAAATGCTGTCATGTTTTGTTGGTTTTTTTCCAAGCTCTGAAAATCCCACTTCTCTTTTCTAGTTTCTTAAACCCTGCGTTCTGCAAACACACAGATATTTCTGCTGCATTTATTTACAACAGCCAGTCACAACATATTTATATCTGTAGATGATTAGTAAAAGGAACGGGGTTGGGTAGGATGGGTTTTAGATGGTGTTTGGATATTAGATTTTTAGGAAAAAGGCAGTTTCAGATAGTGTGGTGCTGATGAAAGAGGCTGATTTGACAGAACCGAAGAATAAAGTCTTGTCTTGACCTGCCTCATGGATACATCCGGACTGTAAAACAGTTCCAGTGGCTATGCTTCCTTCCACAGTCATGTCATTGGAGCTCCAAGCTTCAAATACAAGGACCACCCCCAAGGGTGAGAGAGGAATTAATTCTTCATAGGCCATTCAGCATTTGGCCTCTCTACTGAGACTCTCAACGAGAGGGAGCCAATTAATGCAAATTAATTGCGGTAATGGCTTTTGTGATGTGGAACTAGGAGCTGGATCAAGACCATGAAACTTATTTCACATGGGCCAGTAAACAGCCTTAAAATGGCTTCTATGTTCTTCCGAGCTGGATTAAATCCAGTGACCTTGGAGGTGAAAGGTGTTAGAGCCCAGTGTCCTGAGCCACACAGTCCTCTTATATTTGTATCAAAATTATTCAGAAATATTTCACAAAAGGTTAAAATCATCAATTATCTCCATGGCTTTGAGAAGAGAAATGGAAGAAAACTGCAAAAAGCATCAAGTTGCAAGAGGTTTCCTTTTCTTTCAGGAACAGTGCTGCTGTCTACGAGGGCTGGGTGTGAGCTCGTGCCAGTTGTGTTATAAGAACTAAACACAAGCCTTATTTACAATGACTGAAATGACCTAATTCCATAAAAGGATACTGTGTGCTCTGTTTGTGTCTGGCTACTATGTGATATTTTACTAAAGGAAATAAAATCTGAACAAGGGTGGAGAATCAAGAAAATCTCTCTTGACAAAACAGACTAAAAGCTGCCCAATTCCACGAGCCTCACAAAAAGGAGGCACAGAGGGAATGCGTAGAGCCGCTATCTATGAATACATTAATAGGTAAACACTAGAGAAGAATTATTGAAGCTTCTAGATGGGACTGGTACTGAGCCAAAAGATGTAAGCTGCACATGAATGGATTTTGGATGGAAACTAGATGATTTCCAGCCAGAAGAGTGTGATTTTTAGTGGAACTGCTGGTGGCAGTATTCTAACCTGAGTTACAGCAGCAGCTCAGGACATCTGTGAAAAGGATCTTCTGGTTGCCTCTGGCAGGAATGTGAGCTCCCTGAAAATGGCTAGAAACAAGATCTAGAGAAATTTTAAATAACACTGCTTTGTGTTGATCTGAAATATCTTCCTAATTCAAGTTGTTAGAAAAGTTTAAAACTTTTCTAGAGAGAAAAGATGTCTGCTTCTTATTAGTAGTAGGTCACAATAGCATATATAGGTTTAGAGTATAAAAGAAATGTATACCTTTTTGTCCTGATTTTCCCTGAATTCTCTTTTTTAATTAGAGACCGTGACTACCACCTAAAGACCTACAAGTCAGTAATCCCTGCAAGTAAGCTAGTGGACTGGCTTATTGCACAGGTAAGAAAAGTTTAAGATACTGTCTTTGCTAAGGAGCACTTCATAATCCTAAAACTTTCCTTCTTCAGTATATCAACAGAAAATTTTAAAAGTGGTTTGGTTGCTGTTCTTACCTGTGTGCATCTGCTTTATTTCCTCCTCCAAGGGAGCTGGAAACAGTCTTGTCTGAGACCATCTTAATTGCTGGGTTTACACAACCCGAAGCAACTGGCCACCATGATTAGGGCTTTAGACATCATTTCCAAAACTAGACAGCAATGATAATAATTGTAATGGTGGCAGTAGTAATAAGAGTAATAGTAATGTGCTCTGGACATGCTTCTTGACTGTGGTACTGACTGTAAACTGTTTCTGTAATTCTGATGACTCAAATGGAGATATTGTATTGAATAAACCTAAATTATCTTGTCAAAAGTAGTGTATCTAGTTTCACATCTAGTTTCTGTATGAAAAGGTTGAGACACATTTTGTCAAGATTGATGATTCTAAACGGCTCTGTTTTCTGAAGATTTTTTTTACTGCTTTTATTGTATTTGGGAAAACACCTACCTTAGTGAGCTGAAAGAATTAAAGCTGTATTTTCTAACTGGAGAATGCTATTTTGCTAGGGGAATGTTTTGAGGCCAAGGTAACATCATTGGGAGTAGCCAAGTCTGGTTTAAACCCTTCCTGTGCAAAGATTTTGTTGCCTAGAACAAACATAGATTGCTAAAGGTTTAAGATGGTAACATTAGAAGGCATTTCTCCTCCAATTTATTTACAGCTAAAAGAATAAATTGGATTTTTAAATTCCAGCCTCTGTAAAATAAACTACCCATTTATCCCATAAAATAACATAACGTGAGCGTTGAGCATTGTCTCATGACAGGATGTTGAAAATGAGGGCAGACTTGTGAAGACTTGAAACTCGTTTATACTAAAAGTTAAACTTCTGGTTTATTAAGGCTATTTTCTTGGCTTTCCTTGTGTGATTACATAGTCATGCAATTCTTTCAGAACTGCCTTGATCCCTTGTCTACCAAGACAACAGTTTTTAGTTCTTAATTTGTAAATGTTGTGCCTTTTCTGCTCTCAGGCTCTTTAACAAAAGCCAGTAGTGCTGTGGATTGGCCAGAGCGGATCCTGTTTTATCCTGTATTTAAATAATGCTGATCCACCACAGTGATGGGCCTTGCCAGCATTTGCTTGGCAAATAACTGCTGCTCTCCTTAGCAGGATTTGAAGTAGGACTGATGTTCTGCTGACAAGAGGGTGCTTGGTTGGTTAAAACAAAATCAGTACACTACCCTGCAGCTGCTGCGAGAGCTTTCGGGTATCTAGTTCTCTGGATGGAGGGGAAAAAAAGGTGTAATACTTGTGTAGGATACAGCTTCCAATTAAATGGGACCGAAAGTAGTACACTGAAATTGCTTCTGTTGCCAAAGCAGCAGGTGCCTTCCCTGCTGGAATGAGCTGAGCAACTGCTCTCACTGAGATAGCAGACACCAGGTTCCCCTGTGTCCCTTTGGGACAGGGTAGCAGCTCATCTCGCGTCAAGGGACCAGTGTTAACAATCTTCGCAAGACCAGGAGCGCCTTCTGATTTTTACCAGCACTATTTAAAACTTACTTGTCTGCCTAAAAAGTGCAACCATGTTTGTAAAGTCTTCACTTGTGGCTGCAAATTAGCAGATACATAGAGAAAACTAGGCATTTCTTGTATTTAGCTGAGCTGTAGATGTAAAGCTTAAGGCTGCTGTTTCAGGGAAATCTGTAAATTTGCAAGTCACCTTTGGTACCTATTTTGAATGACAGCACTGAAGGCTTCAGGTAGTGAGAAACTGAAGCCTTTGTAATCTGCTGTGTAAGCAAACTGCCACTGCAATTTTAACCTGTCTGACCTTTGGAATTCACATACCTTAGCTTTACTCAGGTTTTTCTCCCTTGAGCTGAATATAGTTGGGATCTCTCAGCTTCTAAGAAGGAGTTTTATTGTCTGTGGCTAATGGGTCCTGAAGTCCAACACTATGATTTCAAATATAAAGTCTTTACATTGAGATAATATGGTATCCTTCCCCAATCCTGGTCCTTGTTCCACTGGTTCCTGTAGGAGGGAGAGATGCTGTCTGTAGGAATGAACAATGTTTGGGCAATGGGATACCTGTTGTAATGGCTTGCTATTGTTCCCTACACAGATCATCCTGCTAATTTCAGATCCACAAGCTATGCGGTGGGGAGAGGGGAATAATTTAGCTTAGAAAATCACCTGAGGTGTAACATTGTTCTCCTGTTTCTAGGGAGACTGTCAGACTCGGGAGGAAGCTGTTGCTCTGGGTGTGGGACTCTGCAATAACGGCTTCATGCATCATGGTAATGCATCAATATTGCTTCCCCCAGCCAGTTAAATGAGCTCTTACTTCAATCAGATTAGCTTTTCTAGGCTGTGCCACACATGCTATGTGCATGATTTGCAGGCATTCCTGCAGGTCCTTCTAGAACACAGTCCTCAAGGTAATACATGTCTAAACCTGGTGCCTTCTCAAGGGAAGCCCCTTGATGATAGTTATGGGAAGCACTGAAGGGATTAGACAAGATAGAAGGAGCGTGTTTTTTCACTACATCTCTTCCAGAGCCATCTGAGCAATGCACAGGCCAAGTACTGTCCTGAAATATCACCAAAAAATATCAGACGTTAAGTAAAATTGCGTAGTTCTTGCCTCTTGGACAACAAACACAATCCTCAGTGCTGAGGCGTCCAAATCTGAAGTGCCAAATTGCCAAGTTAGGCATCATCCATCCTCAAACAGGGGAAGTAAACAAATCACATCTGTATCAGTATCAAATAGAACATACAAGTCCTAAGAGTAAACATAGCTTGTCAAATGAGACATTCCGTTTTAGTCATAGATAACATTTACTCACTGTATTTTGAATAGTGTTTTTGAGAGCAGATTATTGTAAATAACTAATGGAGAACTTGCATAGTAATTATTAATAATAAAAGAATAGTTGGGGTCTTTTTTAAAGAATATGGTCTGTTCTGAGCCCATGCAAACTTCTGGCATTTATTGCATCCATTGCCAAGGAAGACCTTTGCATAAGTACATGTTGAATGAAGGAGTTGCTCCTCACTTGCTGCTGTTATTTGAAGCCCCTGGGTCTCTATTTGAAAAACTGGTAAAGAACTTTTTCATGCCTTCCAGAATTTTATAGATCTCATTTCTCTGTCAATTTTTTTTTAAGGTTGAAGAGCCTTAGTCTATGTGGACACCTTACATGCTTTTAAACAGCCCCTTTACCCCTCTTTGCTCCTTTTATAGTTTTACCATATTCATTTCAATGTGGGAAAGGAGCATGAAGTTTTGAGTAGCATCTTCCTTCCAAGAAGATCTTTTGCATTTTATATGCATTCTGCATGCCAGGGAGGTCACATCATGTCATGAGCTACTATGCACTGTGAAGAAAATTATTGTCCTAAAATACAGAATTAGCTTAAAAATACAGAGCTGAGGAACTGACTGATAGAGATGCATCTGGTCTGTGTTCTGTAAAGATAAAGATTGGGGAAGTATTTAGGATTTCCTTTAACTTCTCTGTTTCTCTCTTTTCTTTCTCCATGTAAATGCATGTATGTATATCGTATATATAACTTCCAGTCCTGGAGAAAAGTGAATTTAAGGATGAATCCTTATATTTCCGCTTTTATGCTGATGAGGAGATGGAGGGCACCAGTTCCAAGAGCAAACAATTACGTAATGACTTCAAGCTCGTGGAAAACATCCTGGGAAAGAATCTTCTGGTAAGAAATATGTTAATGTAAACCTTGATGTTTCTGCAAAAATGGTGTTGTTTTATAGTAGAGGAGAATAAGAAGGAAAATTATGAGAGAGTAGAATTAAAATGGGCAATTGCACCTGTAGCTAGGTTTTTCTTCACTGCATAAATGCTACTAATTCTTGCTCTGCTTTGCTGTATATCTCCAGCTTCTGTAGCTTTGACTTTTTAGTTAGGCAGACTGCCTAACTTATTCTAGGAGCAAGGGAAATCCTTGCGTTGCAGGCCCCTTTCTGGAGCACGTGACCATCCTCCTGTACTGGGAGCTTTGGATGTACATTTCACACAGGTGCAAGTGCGTGGAAGTTCCCGCCTGTTTCCAGTGCACAGCTCAAGCCTATTCCCAAGAAGCCCTTGCAAAAGTCTGGAAGTGAGCTGGGAGCTGGAGATGTTTTAGCAGGCACCACAATGTTGACATGGTGGAGCAAAAAAGTAATGGGCTCTACTCTCTTGGAAGAGATCTGCCGTCAAGTTTAAACAGTTTAAATTCAAACTCAGTTCAAACACACTTATATGTGAGGTAAATTCAGGTGCAAGTTACAAGACTGATAAGAACACAGCTATTTCAGGGCATCATTCTCTAAGCCATATGAATGCTGTTATTGTATTGTTCTGAAGTGCATCAGTCACCCTCTGTCAAAATGCAGTCTGCTCTCAAACAGAAAACAAATGAAGAGCACATGCTGAGGAAAAAATCTCCTACTTAGAGGGCACAGATTTGTGTCAAGTGTGTAGCAGTCATGCTTAAGTCATGAGTTGCTTTCATTTGCGTGCATAAATTAACAGCCCCTCGAGTGAAGGGACTTGTGAAGATCCCACAAAAGCAGTACGGTAAATTCGTTACAGTTATCCACAAAAAAATTGTGCCTGACTTCTGCTTTATGCTGTGTTTAGCAATTGTGAGCAGCTGTAATCCTGAGGCTTTGCTGTCTGTGGAACATCACTGCTTGCCTCTGCACTAATGATAGGGCATTAATCCTTCCCATCCTCTGATCCCACCATAGGAGGTTTATTGGAATTCCCTCAGCACTGGCTTTTGAAATATGTTTTCCTACTGCCGTGAAATCCTAGCTGTTTCCCCACTCCCTTCATCTAAGTTTGCTCTATCACAGGAGAGTTTGCCTTTGAAAACAGAAAACAACAGAAACCTTGGCAAATACTTGTTAAAAATGCCAAGGAACAAAGTGCTTTCAGTCTGGAAAAACACAATTCAAACAAAAGCTAGTATTTATTTATTTATTTGCACAATTATTTCTCATTGAAGGACATAAATCTTGACAAACTGAAAAAATATACAACATTCTTTGTGTAGTTGAAGAAAATTTGGATTTTGGCCTGACTCCAAGCATTGTGATTTGGTTACTGCAGTGAGCTGTGAACTTGTGATCAGCATCTCTACTTGTTAGCCCAAACCAACCACATCACAAATCGGAGCTGGTTGCTTGGATCTGAGTATCAGACAAAGGAGAGTTTCCTGGAGAGACTGGCCATGATCAAAGTTGTGTGAGAGGTTTAATTGTACCCATGATGATGGAGTCCCAGAAGACTCAAAAGAGAAGCATTCTCAGTGATTTCTGAAGATGGTGCCTGTGTACATTTTCTGTAGCGTTCTGAAAACTCTTATGCTAACTTGGAGATCCGGACTGGAATTCTAAACTTCATCAACGTCCCAGACCTGTAATAACTTCTACATTCCTCCAGGATGTCCCATGTTTCTTATCCTCAGTAAAGTGTGGCAGTAGTTGCCCAACTCTGCAAAATTTCAGCAGAGAGAGCAAAGAAGAGCTTTCCCTTTGTTCTTCATTATACTGGTGTACCACAGTCTGTTGTAGCTAGAGAATTAAACTCGTGGATTTAAAACATCTCTGGGAAGAAAGCCACTAAGAACTCATCCCCTAGGGATTTCTGATCGCAAGGGGACAGGCTGGAAAGTCAGTGACAAGGCAGTCATCATCCAGGTGTATGCGGCCACATGAGGGCTTTGAGTGGTTTCGGATACTAACAGTGAACTCTGAAGTGGAAAACATCCCTTAGGCTCTAAGTCTTTAATAGTTCAGAAGGAACAGTTTGAGTTCAGTGCTCAATTTCAAAGCTCACAAACCAGAAGAAACTTGGAGTCATACTGTATGTATTTAACATCTTTTGCTAATGTTGCGAAACATACCTTTAAAGATAATAGTAGGGGTGGCTTAGATTCTGAAGCTACTCATTGGAAAGAAATTTTGTCTTTTCAAATCTTGTTTTGTCCTGAAGCTGTGAGCTTGTGAAAAGCTTTGGAGACTGGAACAACCTGGGAGATGAGGTGGCAGGGAAGTAGCTGTCTTTAAATTCTGCTGAGGGCCTCAGAAACCTCCTCCATTTTCTGAAGTGTTCAGACTTGACATTGTCTGATAAGTCACTGCTCCTGAGGAGATCATTACCCAAGTCAAGCTGTTCAGGTGTGTCCAACAGAGAAGAGTTTTGCTGGAGAGCTGCGGGGAAGTGTGTGAGAGAAGAATGTGCATCCTGGACCCAGGTTCAGGGAATGGTGGTTGATCTGCTGTGCTGCCTCTTCTGGTGTTGATGTCCCCAAGAGTTCAGGATGACAGTTCCTCCTGCTGTGTGAGACAGGTGTAATAGACCATTCTTGGCACACCTTTTCATCTCTGCAGATCCCATTCCCCTTGCCCGTGCCAAAATTTTCTTTGAATGTGTTCTGAGTACATTTGCCCTCTGTTTTTGATTAAACATGCTTGTTTTTCAAATGGTCTCATTTGTTAATGTGATTGTCTCTCAAGACTAAACAGCTGCTGCCTTACATTCCAGAAACTGATTGGGCTTCAGGGGCATAGAAATAGTTCTTGCAAGTGGCGATTTAGTTAATAGCTTTGGACTCCCTGGGGATGAATGGGGTTCAGCTGTGGAATGGCAGGGTGTTCCTACTTTATTATAACGAATGAATCATTGCCTTCTCCAAGTACTGCAAAAGGAATATTATCCATAGTCTGCCTTTTCATAAGGGGTGTCTCCAGCACAGGAAGTTCCTAATGTTGATGCATGTGGGGTTGCTTGGAAGTGTTTTAGTTCTTTGCTTTCAAACAATACATATTTGCAATACCTGTGATCAGAGAAAGGTAGGTTATTAAAAATAATAGCAGATAAAAGATCTTCATGCACAGTAATGACGGCTGCACCCCAACAGATAGGTAAGGCTGTGCAGCTGCTGGCTGCTGAAGTTGGACAAATCAAAGCCTCCAGGTTTTTGAATGTGCATTTCACATATGCTTTCGAAAGTCAACAAAATAAACTGAACAGTCCCTTCAAATGTAAAGTGAGAACTGGAGAGGAGAGGTAGCCTAGAAATTTTCCATTGAATCCCAAATATGGAGTGATATAAGTACATGCTGTGTTGGGCTGAAAGTCATTCCACATGCAACATTAAAAATCTAACCAGCAATTTACCTGATTTTCTGAGGTCCTTTGTTGAACAAGTACTACTAGCATTGCTTCTGAAAATACTTGAAAATAGCCAAAAATGGGAAACTTACCTTTCAGTCTTTTTACTTTCCTGCACATCATCTAATGTACACGTCACCTGATAAGGACTTGTCCCCATATATTATGCCATGCAGTATTTTAACTTGACTGTATGGCTCCTACAGGACAGAATTATTCTAGTTCTTTATTTTTTTTTCCCCAAGGTAATTTCCTGTAAAAGGACAAAATTTATAATCTGATGGAGTTGACTTCAAAGGAAAAAGGACAGTATTTTAAAATAGTGCAGAAATCATCAGAAGCAAGGAAACAATTCTGAGTAATTTGTTTTCCCCAGTGGCATGCTAGATTATGAGTAGCTTTATTTTTCCTCTTAAATCAGTTCTGTTTTATCACATGGTTCTTAAATACATAATGTTTGTTCAAAAGCAAGATGTGTATCAGTTAGATTTTCCACTTGTCCATTTACCAGTGGCTAGGCTTGGTTTATTTTTCTATAATGGGAAGTGAGTTGTTAAGCTTTTTACTCATTGTTAATAAACCACTAGAAAAGGATGAGTGAAATGTGTATTTGTCATGATTGATACGATTTTAAAGAGTATGTATAAGGCGGATCTGTATGATCTCAGTGCAAATAAGAGGAAGCAGAAATTCAGGAGCAAGAATTATGAAGGCTTCTGTCTACCACATAAAGTACAAACTGAGCACAGGGTATGGAGTTTGTTTTTTCCCTTACGCAAAGCTTATGTGCCTGTGTCTAGAGGAAGGACTTAGGGATGTCAGGAATTTTTCTGTCACTGGTCAGATAGAATTTCAGCCATCAGACTGCCATTATGGTGTAGAATTATGTAGTGTGTAGTTAGATCTATAACAGGTAGGCCTGAGATCCACAATTTGTCTGAAACTGATAGCTGTGAGGCACTCAGATCAGTCATTATCAGGGATGTGGGATGTATTCTAAAAAATAAATAAATTACTACACTCAATCTGTAGTACATTCACCAATGGAAAATACTGAATAATGATGAATTCCGTAATCTAAAAGTGAAAGATCTACTGAAGGATGAAGGGCTAGGCGTTAAAACCAAATGCAGTTTCTAATAGAAGAGTTGATTAACCATTGGAACAAACTCTCAAGGGTGGGAAGAGATTCTTCACTTCTTAAAGACTGCAGATCATACCTGAGAAACTCTGGAAAATCTGATTTAGCATATTTTAAGGCCTCAATGCAGAAATAACTAGGATAAATTTTACAGCTCATGTTATGTAGGAGATCAGACCAAATGATCTGGTAGTCCCTTTCCATTCTAAGATACAGAAGTCCAGATCAGTTGTGGCTTGCAATGAAAAGTCTAATTTCTCATCTCCAGTCTTCACCTTTTCTGTGAACTCCATATTTATGGAGCATAAATATGTGTAAAAATTGTGCTCTGTTTAAGATTTTACCAGAAGAGGATGACTATGGATTTGACATAGAAGAAAAGAACAAAGCAATTGTGGTGAGGTCAGTTCGACGAGGGTCTTCTGCTGAGGTAGGACCTCACATTCATATTTTGGTATCTAAGAATGTTTCGATACTTTGAAAAGTTACAAACCATGGCTGTCTTGTACAGTTCCTGGTAATAAGCTGTTTCCGTAAATTGATAAGTATTTTGGCATTACTGGGTGACTTGAATATTATTGATAAGTGATAGGATGAGAGCAGTATCTGTGTGATGATAGCTTACCTCAGGTTCCTTAGCAACTTTAATTTAAGGGGGGAGGGAAAGTAACACTCCTTTGGGATAGCAAAGGTGTTCAATGGGAAACAGGTTTATTTGAGTGAAAGCTGTATTTTTAGATATGTATTTTTTCCTTAAAACGCATGCAGTCATTTCTCTCCATGGTATTTTTTAAGAGTTCTACAGAATATATTTGCATTGTTTCTTTGAAGCACGTAGATGCCCCAAATGTCATAGGATCTGAGTATTTCTTAATTACCCATTTATCCCTACAGAGCCCTTATGTGGATAACACAGTGTGATCTTCCATTTACCAAAATAAGGCACGGATAAACTGATGAAGATAAGAGAGAACTAAATGACTTGTCCGGGGTTTCACAGTAAATTGTGGCAGCACACAGGACAGAGCTTCTAATTAAAAGTCCAGGACAACCATTACAGAATTTTTGAATGTCCACGTTAATTTGTGGGTTATTCCTTTAGACTACAAATAACTCCTGGATAATTTGCTTAGTGGAAACAGCTGAAGTGGACAGACTGATTTTAGCAAGTTGAGAATGTCACATGGGTAGGAATTTTGAACTGAAGTTTAGTGTTAGAATGAAATTATTTCAGTATTCCTGATTGTTTATGGTCACCAAAGAAACCAATCCTATGCTTTATCTAGTACTCAAAATCAACATAGGTTGGCCAAAAATTTTATTAATCTAAACCTGTGCCTTGCTTTGGCTGGAAGCTTGGGGAATAGACTGCAAATCTGTTGTGTTTTAGCACAATGGCAGCACACCATTTTCTAAGGAATCTTTTTCTTGATCTTTCAAGATAATCTGTGACCATGAGCCCATCTTTTGAACTTGATCTAATAATACTGCTCCAGCAAAAAACTAAATCTGCATCTCCCTGAGCCAGAGGGTATGTGAGAGTAGTGCTGTGTTGACCTCCTGTTTCAAGTCAAGAAACTTGTCAGTGGATTCCAGGCAGAATAGAAAAGGATTTGCCACATTTAGAAGGAAACGCAACTGCTGAACCTTGAAGTTATACGAAGTAATTCTAATCTGGAAAGTTTAATAATTTTCTAATGGTTACTTGATACCTAACACCTAGTCCAAATGGTGCTATGTTAACTTTTTAACTGGTAGAGATCGTCATGGAGTGTGTTTAAGGCTCTTGTCCAGTGGGGAGAGTAGGGGATCTCAGTTTTGTCATTGGATCTGTCTCCAACTTCCTGTGTGACCATTGCCAAATAACTGATGTTAGGTGCAAAACCTAGGAATTAAAATCTTGTGGCTTTTGAGGCTAATGAAGAGCTAGTACTTCACTTAAAGCAGAGATAGGTTTTTATCACCACTTCAAACCAGGTTACCTTTACTGACATGACTTGGTATAGGTTGGTTTTGCAGGGCTAATGGCTGAAAACTGTCCACGGCTCCTGTGCCCAAGGTGTGAGAAGTCACACTTCTGCGTCTCACTGAGTATCACACCTAGTCTGTAGGCCCCTAGTTTTTAGTTGTGTCCCCGCACCCCTTGTATTTTTATAGTCTCTTTTTTAATAGTACCTTAAAAAATTATAGCAGGAAAGCACTAAGATTTATCCATTGCAAACTAAGACACATCTGTAGAGTGACATATTTCTAAGGATACTGGTGAAATCTCTTTGTTTTCTGTAAATGCAGAAAACTTTAAGGGAGAGTGACAAATGACTTGGTGAACCAACACTACTTACAGAGTATTCCGTGTGAAAGTAATCCTAGAAATGGCCATAAGTAGGGAGCAGTTGAACCTTGAAGCCTGATCTTTCAGAGCTGCTGCCAGTGACTCAAAGTGCTCTGTGGTATTTGTTCCCTTTGCAGATGGCTGGCCTGCAAGCAGGAAGAAAAATCTATTCCATCAATGAGGATTTAGTATTCCTACGCCCGTTTTCAGAAGTGGAAGCCATCTTATCCCAGTCCTTCTCCTCACGAAGGCCACTTAGGCTTCTGGTAGCCACCAAATCAAAAGAGTAAGTGCCAAGATGGCCAGACAGAGAAGATTATTGAGAAATGTCAGTTACTAAGTAGTACTTCTACAGTTGTAGTGAAATGTGTGTAAACACTTTGCCCTGCAGAAGCCACTCAATAGGAAAACAGATGACAGAAATGAAAGGTATAAGAGTCACGGCTTGTTTTTAGTGATGACCCTTGGGCTGGTAGGAGAGGTTGGCATGTGTTCTCTTTATACTGCAGATAACTTTTGGTTTCCTTGTGCACAAAAAAACCTGAATCACAAGGGTTGTCATTGTTTCTCAAGTGTGAAGCTTCTCACGCTCTATTGTATGTGCAGGGGAAAACAATTTCCACCCATTAAAGCTTGGCTTATATTTGGATAACTCTAACAATATCAGCCCTTAGAGTTTTTCAGTCTGTTATTGTCTCTTATAATGAGAGTTGGCCCTGTTAATGTCTTGTGTATTGTTAAATTCTGTAATCCCAGAATGTGCCGCAGAACTGAACATCTCAGTGAACATTTGGTGCTGAATTCTAGTCCAGAATGTCTTGTCCAGTCTGGTTTATTTTTTCTTTTTTAAAAATTTTTAATGGAAGAAAAATCCTTTGCTGGTATAGGTCAGCACAGCTGCACTGAAGTTTGCCTAGAAATGGAAGTGAATATAAATGCCTTAGAAAGTTTCTGTCAAATGTTATTCACTTAAAGATGTAATAAATTAAGAAGTGCCAAATTTTAATTAACAAATAGAATCTCCCATCTGCCTTGGAAATTGAAGATGGAGTATATTTCTTCAGGTCTGTTTATTTGTTACTTATTTGTAAACACTGTGGATGCTTTCTCTCATCCAAACCCAGTTGTGAATGCCGGGAAAACAAGCTGTGAAGAACTGCCCAGAATTCTGGCAGCCTAATTTAAAATCATGCTTTCTCTTCTCCTTGGTTTATCTGCAGGATTATTAAAATCCCAGATTGTCTTGAAGCACTTTGCTTTCAGATACGGGGAGCAGCACCACCGTATGTTCACGCAGTAGGAAGAGGTAAGTAGAAACTCTGTGGTTCAGTTAAGTTGAGAGTACAGCTGAATAGATACACGTGTGTATATAAAGTGTGTGTGTGTGTGTGTGTATTTCAACAAAGACAGATCCAGGTTTCGTTGTCCAACTTGTTCTATATAAGTTCTGACAAATATAGTGACCACAGCGACAAGAACCCGTGATAGATAAGAATCACACTCATATAACCATAAACAGTGTGAGATTTCCTGCCTCCAACTGCTTATCATCTAAATATATTTTAAGACAGCAGTATCATTCTTATGAACTGAGTGTTGAGTCTCTAATACTATCAACACAATACAAGGAATAATTTAATTCCACAGTGGAAGAAACTTGAATACTGCAATGCACAGTACCATGGACTCTTAAGAAGGCATTACCACTTTAGCTCTTGCAAGCTAGAAATGGACTTGCTCAGTGACCCTACCCTTGTTTCTTCTGAGACTACTAAGGTAAAGCTTAACAGTCACAGAGAAAAAAAACCATAAAACTGAGTTGAGAAAAAGTTGAGGGGTAATGCTGTCTGTTGCTTCCTCAATATTTTTGCCTGTAGTGGTCCACAGTTTGGGTCACTGGGTTCTGAAGGTGCTTTAGAATCAGCAGGTTGGTAGACAAGTCATAACATGATCTGGACATCACAAAGTGACATAAGACTTGGAGACTACTTCTCCCTTTACATAGGCATATATTGCTACAAATTATCAGTATAAGATAGAGGCAAACTGCTCTCCTTGATATTTTTAAAAGGAGAAAACACAATTTGACAGAGATATTTACTACTTCTGTACTTGACATATTAACTGAGCTACAAGCAAAGCACAGCTTTAACCTTTATGTTAAGCAGATGCAGAAAATACGGCCTTTTAGACATACACCACTTCCTTCCTTCGAAACAAATGTGTGTCTTCACCTGAGTGCAGTTAGCTTAGGCAGCACCCACAGATGGCATTCCCAGGGACACACATTTATTACACTCTTTTATAGCAGCACCTATAACCACTTTTTCACAGTTTGGAGTGCAAGCTGGAAGTTCCAGCTAGGAAGATTGTACTTTTTCAGGATTTTGCCTGGAAAAGAGAAATTATATTTGAGATCATAGTCTTTTTCTGTGGCAAATTGTGTAACATGCAAGTGTTCTGTCTTCCACGTGCAAGAGGCTGGAACAGATATAATGGTTTATACTTAAGCAAGATTGCAGCTAATGTAACCATAAGGCTGAGAGAGAACCATATAAGAATCCCAAACGATTTCCCACAGAAATGTCGGTTTCTAGCATGAATGCATTTAGATCAAGGAGGTCTCTGTTTTTCCCAGCTCTACTGAAAACATGAAGGATAGACACATGATGTTATCCTTACACAATAAAGCTCTCTGAATAGTAGCAAAGGCATGACAGGGCTGACCCAGCTCTTCTTACTTTTTCTAAGCAGGAAGCTTTTGCCAACTTTCCAGTATTCTCATCCACAGACAGATGGCATTTCTGTCTAGCTTCTCTCCTGTTATTTTTCAGGTTCTGAGGCTGCAGCTGTAGGCCTTCATCCAGGGCAGTGTATTTTGAAAGTTAATGGGAATAATGCAACACATGGAAATTACAAGGAAGTTCTGGAGCACTTCACAGCCTATAGGACAAGGCAGCAGGAAGCACTGGTATGAATGCAAAACCTCAAATGAAGTACATTAATTCCTGCCCTTCTTCTGCCCTCCCCTTTTCCTGTGCTTTTATGCTCACTAAATATTCAGAAAAAGAACATCTACATGTTTGTTTTGACTCATTTCCTTCTATGCCGGGGTCCTGCTATCACTGAGGGGACCTGATTCCAGTTGCCTATAGTTGCAAAACACCTACAAATAATATGAAAGCTATTTCATGCATACACTGCATACAGTACTGAAAATTGCTATTACTAACCATAGAAGTTTATTGATCTAGATTTTATGTTCTCTGAAGTTCAGAGAAAAGCTGGGGGAATGTTGATATTTCAGCCTGCTTAGAAGATGTAGAATTGATAGCTAGATTCACCTTTGTAGTCCAAATATTTGGAGATTGAGCATTTTGAGGTCCTAGCTGAAGCCTATATCTCTTGAAAGGGGTTGTACCAGTGGGTGTACAGAACACATGAAGATGCTGAAGAGGACAGAGTTCAGCAAGCAGCATCCCCTGCATGTTTGAATGGCAGTCGCCCGGGCTCCAGCAAAGACAACTCTGCACTAGAAGGACATGCAGAATTGGAACCCCTTCAAAGCAGCCAACAGGAATCAGGTAAAGATTCTCATGGGGGAAAAAAACCTAGGGACAATTCAAGGGCTTTCAGAAGGAAAACTGCAGTAGAAATATAATTATTATTGTAGAATATCTCTTGTCTTAACAAAGCTTTGTAATTGAATGAGGTCTGCCAGAGGAAGTATTTGTATGCTGCAGTTTATTCGAGGGTAGAAAAACTTGAGATACACATAGAAATCATGCACCTGTAACTCTCTGTTCTTTACAGGACAGCCAGTTATGGGAATGAAGAGACTCAGCATTTTTAGAATCCTTTGGTAGCCCCTGCAAACCAGGCATTTATGGGCAGTAGCTGATGGAGAGGGAAAGTCTGCAAGTACCTCTCCATATTTGCAAGAACAATCTGTGTTTTCTGTTATTTTTGATTAAAATTAAGATGTTAAATTACTTGGATCTGGAGCAAGTTTTCAAGGCATGTTACCACTGTGTCAGGAAAAGGTGTGGGTTTATTTCCTCCAACTTTTGAAAGCATCGCTCAAAAAACAGTTCTGCTTTCATGTTGAGGGCTTATTCGGAAAAGTAGATGTTAAGGGAGACTACTAAAGCAAAATTTAATCCAAAAGACTGAGCGTGGACTCTCTGAATGCCATTGGCAATTTCTCCAGGAACAGATGCACATCTCTGTGGATCCCATGTAAGGTCTGGTGAAGCTGGTAATCTCATGGTCAAACAATGTAGTTCCACAGTGGAACAGCTGGAGCAGTGCCCTGGTAGAAGCATGGGAGCAATTCCCTGGCAAATCTCAATCTGAGACTGTAACTGGAATCTGTTCTCTAGTGACAACAGAATTGCTTTGTGTAAAAAATGTAATCTCCTCACCACATTCCTGCCCTTACATCTCAGTCTTCCAGAGGGTAATTGCAGACAACAGGACTCAGAGATTAACATACTTCACTTCCCTTATAAGGTTCTGCTAGGATCTGTGAACAGAACTAGAAGTAGTGTCCTGAGCATGGATATGTGCACACATACATGGAAAAACATCAGAATGGGGATTGGAGTATGTGGATTATCTAAACCTCTGTCACTGCGTCCATTAGTGGCCAACAGCAAATGTCTTCCTTAGAATATTCTCTCAGACTCCAGCAGTACATAGTTTGAGACACTCCTTGAGCCAAAGGTTGTGTCTCTGCATTCAATAATTCTTCTCAGCAGGTTTCTCTTGCCTGGGCAGGCCTGTGTTCACATGTGCTGCCAGACACCTCTAATGACTTACTTTGGTTCCAGCCCAGACACCAGAGAGTGTTACTTCTCCACTGGTCATTGGTGAAGAAACCCCTCTCATCAGCCTGACTGTGGATAACACCCATCTGGAGCAGGGGGTGGTGTATGAATATGTTAGCAGTGCAGGAATCAAATCCTTTGTCCTGGAGAAAATCTTGGAACCAAAAGGTTGCTTCAATCTCACTGCAAAGGTACTGAAAACCAGACGTGGTCAGCTTTATTCCTAAACAGAATGGGAAACCAAAAATATAGCTTATTATGGGCTGCTGAGGGCTTGGCTCTTCAGTTAAGGTTGACATTGGTCTTCTCAGCCCTGCTTAGAGTTTTGTTCATTAGAATGCACTGAGTTACAATGGCTTGTTTGGTATGAGCAAATCAGCAAGTGCTTCCAGAACTGTTGAGGCAGATGGAGGGGAGCCTTCAGCTGTGGAATTCTTGCTTTTATCTGCCTGGTAACATACTCTCTGCTGATATTCAAGATTAATCTTTTCAGGCAGGAATTTGCTTTACCTTGGAAGAAAATCGAGCAGCTTTTTCCCACCTGAGAGGCTGGATGGGTTGCTAGAGGAATTGCGTAGAACTGCTGCTATTGGAAGGTAGCACAGAGTGCTGAGTGTCTTTGTCATCTCTGACAAAAATGAGCTAATAGTGAACATTTGTCACATCCAAGTAATATTACTGTTATGTCCCATGGAAGCATGCCAGAGCAGGTAACTTGGACAGTGGATATTTTGATCCACTTCCATGATTCTGAAAATTTTTGAGAAATGTTATATGACTCTGAGGATTAGACACATTAGTGGTTCTCAGGCAGTAATAAAAGCAGCTTGTTCTGGAGGCAGCTTTATTCAACCATGGGGCTTTGCCACTCACTGAGTGGAAGAAAACTGTATTTTCCCTCGCTGTCAAGATTCATATCATTGACATCCTGTCTTTTTGTTTAGATTTTAGAGGCCTTTGCTGCAGAGGACAGTCACTTCGTAAGGAATTGCGAAAGACTCATATCCCTAAGCAGTGCTGTGGCCACCATGCCCCAGTATGAATTCCGGCAAATCTGTGACACTAAGCTGGAAAGCATTAGCAGGAGGGTCACGAACTACCAAGAGGTACAACACTACTAGTTACTGGTGAAGTCTTGAGACAATACTTCATTGTGTTAAGTGGGTCTTAATATTCTTTATTAATGAATCCGAACTGTTTCTGAGGTGGGTGTCCTGGAGGCATGAGAACAGCTCTGCAAGTTACTGAAATTGCAAGTTTTGAGTGAAAAATACCTTGTCTGTAAATCGCTCCTTTCTGCTTGTCAGAGCTGTGGGTTAAAACATATTATGACAGGTTCATTTCCACTGTATTCATGAATAAATATGAGAACAGACTGATGCATGTCTTGTATAACATGAACGTAACTACAGTGTATCATGGTGTAAACAAAGTATGTGTGCTTTTTTTGTGCAGTTACCTGAGCTGCTTGAAAAGAGAGTGCTAGGAGGTATAGCTAATTGCCTTCCTTTGTTGTTTTATGAGCTTTTGTTTAATGTGTTATTCCAGCTGCATCAGAAATCTGAATTCCTGGATTTCTGGAATAGGAGGCAGGAAGAGAAGAGAATTGTCTGTATCGCGTCAAATTTTTTTTGAAAGTGAAGTAGCACACACTTACTTTATTTCTCCCAGTTTGCAGATGAATTGAAAACAAAGGTGAGCCCAGCCTTCAAACAAGCTGTTATGGAACCACATTCTCTCAACAGCATGGATTTCTGCCCCACCAACTGCCATATTAACCTCATGGAGGTATCATACCCCAAAAGCACTACCTCAGCAGGAAGATCGTTCAGTATTCGCATTGGACGGAAACCTTCTATTATTGGTCTTGATCCAGAGCAAGGTGATAATTAACTTTCAAGTCATACTGATTTTACCTGTATAAAAAGTTGTGGTTTTACACTGCTCAGCAAGGTCAAATACAAGTTCCAAGGAAACACAGTCTTGCCAGTACTCTTTGTTCCTCCTTAAAATTTTATAGTTAAATGGCAATGTTCTTGTGTTGCAAAAAAGTAATGGCTTTAAGCATAGAGAGGCTTCAGGTCAGATGTTTTTGCTAGCTAAGCTGTTTGGGCATCTCATGGTAGTTACATGTCCGGGGTGCTGTTGCCATTAGTAGAGGTGACTTGCTGACCAAAAGTGAGCAGGGACTGATGGCAATGCTAGTGCTTCACTCAGGGGGACCACTGAAGTCAATCACATCGTAGTGCTGCTTTCTACTCTCATTACTAAATAAATTCCATGCACTGGAATTGGAAGTCTCTGTCAGGGGATCTATTTTCTGATAAATTGCTGCTATGCAGCATTTCTCCTACAATCTGGTTGAGTTACAACATTTCTTTATCGTGATCTCACTTAACATGCTTCTGATTCATTGCCTTGTGAAGGTCGGAGTGCAGGAATGTTTGGAAGAGGGAACTATAGACTAACCAACCTTCTGAACAATGGCACTGACTATTAAAATTGAGGTCTGTAAAGGAGCCCTGCTTGCTTGGGCAATAGTATTTTTAATGCGAGCTAAGGTAGTTAGCAAAGTACTGCAACAAAACTGTCAGCATTTCTAAATGAAAAAGCAAGAATTTATCTTCTGAAAGGACAGGATCCTATTTCTTTATATGTGTGTGTGTAAGTGTAAATGTCTGTAGAGCTGGAATAACACAGACCGACTCCTGAGAACCCAAGTTCATCAACTTTTCAGCAAATGCCTTTAGAGAGCTTCTGTATTGTCTGTATGAGTGTATATGTGGACATATGTCTTTACTTCCGTAATTTAACCGGTTTCTGAACTGCAGTAAATTCAAAACATCCAGCTGGCATACCAGGAAAAAAAAAACCAAACTTCTTTGGGTTTTTTTCAGAATGATTTTGTCATAGAATGTAACTATATAAAAAGTTCTGTGAAATTTTAGTTTTTCCTGTTAAAACTCCACCTATCCTAAACGATCATCATTGGGATGGAGTGGGGAGAGTCATGAGAGCCATACTAACTAGAGCCTTTAATGTTTAGTAGGTACCTTAAATCCAGTCTCATATACTCAACATTGCATCACCACTATGGCTGCACCATCCTGGAGATGTCCGGCCCCAGAAGATGGAGATCCTGATGGTAGCTTTGGCCATCAGAATGGAAGAACAGTTCAGGAAGAAAGGGGACTCAGTTTTCTGCTGAAACAGGAAGACTGGGAGATGCAGGACTCCTACTTGCACCTTTTTAACAAACTTGACATTGCAGTGAAGGAAATGAAGCAGTATGTCATTCAGATAAATAAGTGAGTACAAAATCCTGTATGCACTGGAGAAAGAAATTCTTATAACACTGAGGCATTAACCTCCAAAAACACATTGTGCTGCCAGCCCCAGCTGTCAGCCTCTTTACTCTCCTGTTCACATGGGCCCTTGTATGACAGGTCCTCTCTGGTTGTGTCAAATCTACTCCTGGGCAGATCCACCAGTGTTTGTATTATTGTCCTTTGCTTCTAAAAGTCTACCTGAATTTGACAGCCACTGTTTTGCTTACCATATATTCCAAAATAAGAATCTGTTTGATGTCAAGAGCAGTTTTGGAATCCCATATGAGCATAGACTCTGGAGATTTTGTCTGTCATAAGGCAGACTAAGCAAAACATGTAATTGCGGGCTGGTTTCTCTATAGAACCTGTGGTTTCCTTTGGTCTTTTTGTCTGTCTCTTTCTCTCTTTATCATCACAAGCCTCCTAGTAGCAGTAATGAAAGATGGAGTAGTGTGTCTGTGGTTTGTGCATAACAGGCAAGGTTTTGGTAGCAGGGGCTGCAGGGATGAGCTGTGTGGGAGGAGGCCGTACGATGCCCTAAGCTGACGACAGCCACTTCCAGGAATCCCAGTAATGAAAAGAACAGCCCATTGTGCACTGTCATGGTTTGACCCCAGCCGGCAACTCAGCCCCGCAGAGCCGCTCGCTCAGTCCCTGCCAGAGGGATCGGGAATGGAGTCAGAAGAATAAAAGTGAGAAAAGTTGTGGGTTGAAATAAAGACAGTTCAACAGGTGAAGCAAAAGCTGCACACAAGCAAAGCAAAACCAGGGATTCATTCACTGCTTCCCATGGGCAGGCAGGTGTTCAGCCACCTTCAGGAGAGTAGGGCCCCATCCTGCAGAATGGTGACTTGGGAAGACAAACAGCATCACTCCAAATATTTCCCCTTTCCTCCTTCTCCCCCCACTTTATATTCTGAGCATGGTGTCACATGATCTGGAATATCCCTTGGGTCACCTGGTGTCACCTGTCCGGGCTGTGTCTCCTCCCAGTCTCCCACACACCCCAGCCCTCTCCCCAATGTCACTGTGTGAGAAGCAGAAAAGGCCTTGGTTCCGTGTAAGCTCAGCAATAACAAAAAACATCTCTCTATTATCAACGCTGTGTTCAGCACAAATCCACAACAGTCCCGTATCAGCCAATTGAAAAAAATTATCCCTGTATCCCTGCCAAAACCAGCACACGACCAAAACTTCACCTGAATGGAAACATGTAGCCTTGGCTCCAGCATCTATACAGAAGGGTGGTAGCTGCTGGGTAGAGCCATCGAGCTGAGGAGGAGGAATCCAGTGCCTTGGATGAAGAAAGTGAGGACTTTCAGTCCACCATGGTTACAGTGATCAAGCTCCATGTTTTAGAAGTAGGGTACCTGTGGAAACAGGACTTTTTGGGAACTGGGATTCATGGGAATCTCCTGAGGTTCAACAAGACCAAGTGCAAGGTGCTGCATCTGGTTGGGGCAGTACAGGCTGGGGAATAAAGGGACTGAAAGCAGCCATGCCAGGAAGGACTTGGGAGTGCTGGTGGATGAAAGGTTGGACATAAGCCATCAGTGTACACTGGCAGCATCATTCAGTCCTGGGCCACCCATGACCTGGGCTCATCCCCACAGTATGGGCAGCAGGTGAAGCTGGGGGGAATCTGCCCCTCTGCCCTGTTCAGGTGAGAGCCTACCTGCAGAGCTGCCTTCAGCTCTGGGGTGCCCAGCCCAGGAAGGACATGAGAGAGAGTCCAGAGGCGGCCATGGAGATGATCAGAGGGATGGAGCAGCTCTGCTGAGGAAAGGCTGAGAAAACTGGGATTGTTCAGCTGAAGAGAGGGCTTTGGGGTGACCTACTTTTGGCCTTCCAGTACCTGATGGGAGCCTGCAAGAAAGATGGAGGCTCTTTACAAAGGCCTGGAGTGACAGGACAAGGGGGAATGGCTTCAAACTGAGAGCATGTTCAGATCAGTTGTTAGGAAGCAGTCTATGTAAAAGTGCTTACAGAGTTGGCTCTGATTTCACATAGTTGGATTTAGCCTTAGTCATGACAATTTATTTGTGGGACTGAGAGCTCTATGTTGTGCTTCTGCAGACTTTTGTCCACCATAACAGAACCTACAGAAGGTGGTGCCTGTGAGCCACCATCTACTGAGGAGACATCTTCACCTTCCTTGGGAACAGAAGAGAGTGATCCTGACAAAGTTGAGCATGGTGGAATCAAGAAGGTCTGTTTCAAAGTTTCTGAGGAGGACCAGGAAGACTCTGGACATGACACAATGAGTTTTAGAGACTCCTACAGGTCAGTCTGAAGATTGTGCCACTTTTACCTTACTAATAGTGTTTCAGAATTCTGATTCCAGTATGGATTCAACAAACAGATTGTTTTCCAGTCAGTCAATTACCTAGTATTGACTTAGTAGAGTATTCACTTTACTGAAGTATTCATTACATTTATTACCATGCAGACATACACAGCAAAAATACTTCCCCCAAAATAATGCCAAAATACTAAAGCTTCTAAAAAACTGAATAAAATGAAGTAAATAGGTCTAGTGTGACTTTTTGTATCCTGTCACCAGAAACTACAGAAGTCCAGCAGAATTCTCAGACTGCTTGGTCTTATAATAGCTAGTATTTCCATTTGGTTCTGCAGCCAGTTTTCCTGAAAGTCTAAGACATTGAGAAACAGAAATGGACACTGAGGTTTTTTATTTTTAATGGGCCTTTGAAACCACAAACACAAATGTTTATTCAGGTGTCTCAAAATCTTTTTGGGACATGATTGACTGCTGGTTCTCCAGGAGTATTTGCTACCAAAGGGAATCTCACTCCAATTGTCTCTCTTTTGGGTGGAAACATGTGGAAACTCAGCTTCAGAAGCCGTGTCTGACTACTGCAATTTAACGTCCTTAACAGGCCATTTTTACATTTCTAGTAAGGCCCTAGAGCTGGGAGGATTACAGGGACCTGAATGGGTGATCTGTCTTTGTAACTTCCCCACTGCAGTCCTGATGCTCTACTTGCTGTTGTTGGGCAGTTGTACCAGTAGCAATACGTGTCACCCATGCAGGACTGCAGAATGGCAGAAGGGGAACAGTTTGTGTTGGAAGGGGTCTCTGGAGCTGGCGCGGTCCAGTCCCTTGCTCAGGACAGGGCCAGTAAGAGTGGTTGCTTGGGGTCTTGTCCAGTTGAATATTGATCACCTCAAAGGACAGCAAATACGAAGTCAATAAAGAAATAGAACGAGCACTTGCAGTGCTGAGATCTGGGGCATCTCTGTTGTGTGAGATTTCAATCTCCACATGTGCTCTGGAGCTTTCTGAGTGAAAAGTGCTGTATGTCTTTCACTGTTAATAGGATATCCCTGAAGTTTAAATTTTAATTGAGGCTAATTTATTCTGGGTAACAAAGTGACAGCACAAACAATCTCTCTGGGTTGAGAAACACTATTCTGTCTTATCTTTATTAGACAGAGCCAGAGAATTAAGCATGTATTACAGGTAATAGTTACTCAAGGGGGAATGTGCTCTTATGGGTTTTGATTTTAAAAAGCATTGATTAGCTACAAACACAAGCAAATTGCACATAAGAAAATACCTTGCCATGCTTCTTTTTCTGGGATCATTTGGAGGTGTAATTCGTAAGGGTTTGTACTGCAGAGTAGTTGCCATAAGTATTAATCTTCTTGAGAAAAAAACAGGTTTCTTTGATACTAGAGTTTAAAAAGGACAGCAAAAATCCCAATTAGGGTTCTTTCAGTTGCTCTTATATTTTTCCCTTATCTCAGTTAAAAATTAAATCAGAGGCAGAGACAGTGGAGAATTTTGTAAGCTTTGTTTTGAGCTTGTACCATTAAAACCACTGTCACTTCACTGGAAGGGGGCAGCCTGAAATCCATAGTCTTTTTGATTACTTTTAGTAAGAATAGTTAAAGTGAACTTTAAAGAGAGGAGATTCAGACTAGAGTTTTCCAGGTGTGCAAGACTAGTGTGGAGCCGACTGTCGTGACTCCTCTGCTTCATGATAGGATCTGCAGTGCCTCATTCTCCAGTGGCATAGATTCCTACATTTTTCTCTCCCACCTCCAGTATCTGTGCAACTGCAGCCTCCCTATATGCTGGCTTTGGATGCTGTAATATCCTGAGAACTGGTAGCAAACGTTTAGTGGAGATCCAATCTCATATATTTTAATTATTTCTCCCCTACTCAATGCCCATAGAGCACATTTAATGATGTGGCCCAGGCTAGGACCGTGGTGTGACGTCTGTTTTCATTATTTACAGAAGCAGGGTGATATATTAAGCATTCAGTGTTAACTGCAAATAGAAAAAGACATCCTGTGGCAGTTCGGCTCCAGAGTCCTTGCTTAATGGCTGTTCTGCATGTCATTAGTTATAGTCATGTCATTTTCAGAGAATTAGGTTTGGGGAGACAGTGCTAATAAAGGCAGAATGTCAGTGTGTCAGGGACTGGGTGTAGGCACAGCTTTTGTTAAATCCCCTCTTTGCTTTCCTCTATAGTGAGTGTAACAGTAACCGGGACTCCGTGTTGTCCTACACCAGTGTGCGGAGCAACAGCTCTTACCTGGGCAGTGATGAGATGGGATCAGGTGAGTGTGTGCACAGGTCACAGGCATCCGTGTCATGCTCGACCCTTCAGCAGTGCTGAGAAGTCTTTGCTGATTATAAGCACTTGGCATATTTAATTTGCGCAGGTGGTCTCTTCAAAACTAATACAAGAACATAAAGATACAGATTTGCCTTTTCTAATAAACCACATTGAATTTGGAACATGGGAGAGGTATTAGGCAGGGATAAGTTTCTTTAGTTACTGAATACTTGCATTATATGAAAATAATGAGTATTTTCATCTAAGAATTGGAGATAAAGCAGCAATCATTATTTACTTCACACCAGTGTGAAGGTGTGCCTGTGCCTCATCACAGATTATGTTTGTAAGTTAAAAGCTTTTCATTTCTTCTTTATTAGGAGATGAGCTTCCCAATGATATGAGGATACCTTTAGACAAGCAAGACAAACTTCATGGCTGTCTGGAACACCTTTTTAACCAGGTATGTAAAGTGTTATTCTTATACAGAATTGCTTTCTCTTTATCAATGTCAATCAAGAAATTGGAAGTACTAAATTGTGTTATGAAATATGAAATCGTATTTTGAGGAAGGCATACTATTGAGATTTTGGGGTACAGTGTAAGCAAGTACATTATGGCAGAGTTTGAGGAATCACTTTGGTCTGCATTATTAAAGTTGCCTCGTGATTTAAGCAAGGCTGACCTGCCCTACCTAAGGCATGAGACTAAGGGGAAAAAAGCTTTCGTGAAAAAAAAGAACAAACTTCTAATACTTTGTTTGATGTAAATGGATCACATTTGCAGATTTCAAGAGGTTCTCACAAGTTTAGCCTGCAGATGTGTTTATAATGTGTAGCACCAGAGAGTTGTTTGCTATTCTCTTACCTCATCAGCACGTAGATGGTTGTCGTGCAAAATGCTGTTACTAAATGTGAGAGGCTCTTGAGGCCAGTTCATGGCTACAAAGTCTGACTGCTGTGCATCAGTCGTTCCAAAATACAAATAGTGTAATGGCTTTGGCAGTTTCCCACAAGAGTTCTGTTCAGACGTTCTTCTGCAAGTCTTACTGACACTGATTGATAACATTCCAATTGTAGGTTGATGCAATCAATGCACTTCTAAAAGGACCAGGAATAACTAAGGCCTTTGAGGAAACCAAGCACTTTCCCATGGACCATAGTTTGCAAGGTAAAGAAATAGGTTGATTGTATTTAATAATGTGATTTCCAAGACTTTAAAGCTTAACATGAATGCATATGTGCTAGGGCCACACAGAGTTCCTTAACTCTGCAGTCTACCCAGTCATGCATTAGGCAGGTACCATGTCTGACCACTGAAATTTTGTATCTCTAAGAGGTCACTTTCATGGGAATTCCTCCGGAAACACACAGAAGCCTCTTTTGTTACATGCTGCTCAATGCTCGCAGCTCTTTCACAAGTCTCCAAATCTCTGCTTTGATGTGAACATACCTGAAAAGGTACAAAGTAGGGAGAGTCAGATTGAAGGTGAAGGAGTGCTCTGATAAGCTGATGAAGGGCTGACCACTGTAGATCCAAGGCACCGAAAGGTTCTGCCTCAGTTTGCTTAATGAGTTACTCTGCTTTTCTTCAGATGGATGATTGCCAGAGTAAACTCATCCTCCCATAACACTTACTTTGAAAACTGATTCCCACAGAGAGCAAACAGATGATACCATGTTTTCTTTTTCCTCAGGGAGCATGATAACTCTTGGGTCTTAATGGTTTTGGGGCTCAGGATGTGGTTTCTTTTCTCCCTGAAATACACAGGATTTTATTTTCTAAACATTTGCTGCATTTCCTTTCCCACTTGAAATCTGAAATGTTTCCTACTATTCCTGCTGTACCTCAGGTGCTGTAGGAGGTGAGAGCTCCAACCTCTCACAGGCTCTGGTTTTTAGTTATGGTGGCAAACTCTAGAACTAGAGATCTTTTCCTGCTTTTTTTTTCTTGACTCCAGAAATAACTCCTATTAAGTTCTGTTATATGAACTCATCTCTATGAACACATTCACATTTGTGTAGAATGTTAGTCTTTCCATGCACTGTTTGAATTACGAAATAACAGACATTTATTTTGCTTAAACAGAATCTCATTTATTAAAAGTAGATTAATTACCCTGAGAGAGTCTTTTAGTTAACTGATTATTCCACACTCATCACACTGAGGAACAGACAAGTCCTGCTTACACTCAGCTGGAATCCTGGATCACAGTGTCTGTTTAATAGCTACCATAGACACCTTTTCATGCTGGATGGACATTGGAATGCTCTCCTGTTCCTGTCCAGGATCAGTTATTTGGCATAGGTCTTTTTGTGTTTCTCTGTCTGCTTATGCATTTTATCACCAATGCATTTATCAACAATGGGGATGTTTGGCTTAACTACAAAGCTAAATCATGGAGAATAAATTTTCTACTCTATAATTAAATAGTTAGCTTTCATCAGATGAAAGCAAGCAGGATATTTCAGAACTTCTCATCAGTATTATGGGATGTGACAATTGCAGCCAAAAAGTTGATCTGATTCTCTAGATCTACCCGATACAGCTGCCTGCAGGTCACTAAAGGCAGAGGAAACAGAAAGGGGTTCTTTGTCTAGTGAGTAGGGCAGAGCTCCCTGCATTGGGCATGTCAACCAGGCCCACAATCCTGAAAGCAATGCAGGGAGACTGCCGATAATGGGACTATGGGAATAGTCTTTTGCCCTCTCTGTTAGTTCTGTTTAGGGCCTTTTGAATTCCCAATTACTGCTATTGGTACTGTGTCTCTGCTTTCATCTGTATTCACATTATAACTCCTAAGCCACTCTTAGTTATGTAGCATTTCCTAAATGGCTAACACACTCCATGTTTTCTAGAATTTAAACAGAAGGAAGAAACCACAGTTAGGTGCCGGAATAACATTCAAGCCAGCGTTCAGGAAGATCCATGGAACCTTCCACTGCGCATCAAGAACCTTGTTGACGTCATACAGAAACATGTGGAAGGTTTGTAAATAAGGAAACATTTGTTACTGGCTTCAGGGAGAAGCAATCTTAATCAAATCTAGCAGTTGATTTTATAATTTTAACTCAATTTGTAGTAAGGCTGTCCCAAGCTCTAGAGAGGACCAGGTAGAGCAGGTTATGGTTTGCAGAGTCCTGGTGCTTTATGGTAAAATTGCACCTGTGCAGCAATTCCAAAGAACTTTCCCCCCTTACTTTATTTCATCAGCCCATTCAGATTGATGTCAGACTGATCGATCTCCCTGTGCTTTTAAAACCCTTTTAGAAAATGAAGAGAGAGATGCTTGGTATATTCCAAACTGTGAAGTGAATGCTAGTCAGATATTACAACATCCTAAACCATTGCAGTCTGGTTGAACTGAAACAGGAGATGAAACTGATGTTTACAGATCAGTGCGAAGCACTGGCTAGAAATCACCTCCTTAGTATTCATCTGCAAGTGCAATTTGTTTCCAGTAATTCATGGTAGTTAACAGAGCATGTAGCCAGTAAAATTCTTTGCTTTACACTTTGTTTTTATCAGTCATGAACATGTCTGTGCAAGTGAGGGCTACCAGAGTAAATAGACATGGCCATGCAGGTGCCAGGGACTGGGGGGAATGAGGAAACTCTTAACCAGCTGCAATCACATCTACCTTGGTATTATGTTGACTACAGCATTTCTTTTCTTCACTGTTTTAGATGGGAAGAATCAGCTGCTTTTGGCCTTGTTAAAATGCACAGGTAAGGGGTTTTCATTTTTTGCAAAACAACAACATACATACAGAAGTCCCTAAGACAGGGTTTTTCTGTCTTCATTTTTTCCATTGTACAACCCTTCTTCCCAGATGGAAGAGAACCCTCCTTCCCTTTACTGCCTCCTGCTGTGGTGAGAACAAGCAGCAAAAATGAGATCTATTGCACAACTTTTTTGAGCCCATGGGCTCTGTCATCTTTCCAAACAGAGCAGGCATACTGAAATTACAGCCAAGAACAGATGAAGGCCTTAAATGTGCAAGGAGAACTCAAATACGCTGGGGACATCAGGAACCTGTTACCATGCACAAAACATTGTGCTTGCAGAGCAAGGGACAGGTCTTTACAAGGAGCCTGTGCACAGTCTTTTGTAATTGTAGCATTTACTTGGTGTTCTTTTGTTTGAAAATGAGATAATACATAACTGGAATAGGCAGCCATTGTTTCACTGTGCCACACTTGATTCTCTAATCTTCATAGAATGAAGATCAGAGATTTGTATGGCTCTAACTTATCTCTCAGCTCCTGCCAGGGCTGGTCTGTGAGTCTGTCCAAACCTGGCTGTGTGCCAGTCTACTGACCATAAAGGCTGGTTTTATTGATAGCAGATAAAATGTCTCCCAAAGTGTCTCTCTGTGTGTGCCCCATCTCCTGCAGCATTTCCATGAACATCTGCTGGAAAGAAGGATGGTTGCCCTTAAGCTGAGAATATGGCCCAGTGCCTGGAGTGTGTTAGTCAGTCTATTGTGTTCAGCGCTTATAAAAATAATCCAGACCTTCAAAGCCTCTGGGTGATGTCTTCAGCTTCTTTCCCTAGGGAATGGTGCCTTGCCAATGAGAGGCTGTTGCAGCACTGCACAGCCTGCTGGAAGGGCTGGGGGTGCCTGGGAAGTAACTGTTTACTTATTCATGTGCCTCTCTGGCCTGCAATCCCCTTAAGCATGACAAGATTGATTTGACCAGCATGTGGCTGCCTGGCAGGCACACTGGAAGCAAAATTAACGTGCGGGAAATTCTCCCAAGAAACAAACCAATTGGTACTGTATGGATGGGCCCAGTTAATGCATTAGGCATATGGGAAGCCCACAAATTACAGATGGATGGGGAAAGATTAATCTCGTAATAGCCCAGGAGAGAAGTAATGGCAGAGACGTTCTTTCAATAATTCTCTTGCTCCTGAAAACATAAAAAGAAGGGAATCAGTCCAGATATGGCTGTAACTAAGGAGTTTATTACTTTCCAGTAGTTAGTTTCTTTCCAGTCTGAAGGAGCATGCAGATGGCAGATGGAGTAATGAACAGTCAATTGGACTAGAAAATTTTGTAACATGTACATGTGCCAGCTGTGCTGTCTTTATCTGTCCACCCAGGTCACACAGCAAGGAGAGGTTATCTGTGAAGTCAATGCAAAGGTACAGCAGAAGCCAAACATCATGTGCACGTGCACACACACACACAAACTGCTTTGTTGGTAGTGAGAAGGAAGATGAGTATATTCATGACTTCTTTATGCTTCTCTCCCCTTCACTGACAGATACTGAGCTACAGCTGAGATGTGATTCCATCTTCTGTCAGTCTCTTGTGGCTGCTATTTGCACCTTTTCAGAGCAGTTACTGGCTGCTCTCAACTACCGGTACAACAACAATGGGGAATATGAAGAGAGCAGCAGAGATGCCAGCAGAAAATGGCTGGAGCAGATAGCAGCCACTGGAGTTTTACTGAACTACCAGTCTCTTCTCTCCTCCACTGTGGTAAGATGAAGAGTTGTGGTATCCTTAAGTCTGCTTATATTTGCCTGTGTGATTCTGTGCCACTCAGCACAACCAGAGCTGTGGAACCTGTTACCTGCATTGTAGCAGCATATTCAGACTCCCACTACTGCAAACTCTGGAGATTTCCGTAGCTGACAGCCAAGTGCCCATATTCCTTATCCGGTCATATTTATCTCACAAATACTGGACCCATTGTCACACTAGAACACTACAGAAAACAGTCAGCCTTCATATTTGGAACAATGCTGCTGCATTTAGAGAGGTTTTAGTGCCCAGCTGTTGGTGGCATGAGTGTCTCCTGCCATTCCCTGCTGAGGACATGCATCTCCCAAACGGGCGATAAAGTTCTGAGTGTTGCAGGAGTTCAGACAAAGAGATACAGTGCAGTCTCTCAGGTCTGTGGTGCTGGGGCTGGAGGCATCATGTCTAAGGAGAGGAGCCGTGCTTGCATAGTTCATCTGCACCTAATGAACAGATGAGCCACAGCTACAGCAGATCAGCTACTGTAACTGTAAAAATGCTAAGAAAAGAGAGGCATAAAACAGACAAGCAGCTCTGACATTATAGAGAAGGGAATTTTTTTTCTTACTTTGTAGATATTGTAGATTGAGTGTGGAGATTTTTTTATAAAATACAATCCAAACTATCCGTGCATGCAACTGTTATTTGTTTGCATTGCATAGAATGTATCAATATTTATTTTGCAGTAACTGATCAGCTGTTTTTCACATTTGTAGGTATAAAGTTTGGAGAAAGAGATCCCTTCAAAGTTACTCAGTTCTTAAACCTCTCTACTCTGTGAATCACATCAAATGACATCTAAGCAAAGAGTGGTTAAAGTTGTATTGCACAGTTAAAAAGCTGTTAGTAATTACCTGGCTGGGATGGAGCTAATGAAAAACTCTGCACTCTGAAGCAAAACATGCCCATAACAACAGTACCTTCCTGCCACGCATCTTCTGGCAGATAATAACCTATTTCTATCTCTTGCCTTGCTCTGCAGAAGGAGGAGCGCACCATGCTGGAAGACATCCAGGTCACTCTGGCTGAACTAGACAAAGTTGCCTTTTTTTTCAAGCAGCTGGATGAAAGTCTTGTAGCAAGTGAGTATTCTCTGTTTCTTTGAGGCACTTTTTTTTTTGGTATGTTCTATGGATTAATATTCTCTATGATTACAAATCTAAGAGACCGTGTCACACCTGAAGGGCACTAGGCAGCTTCTCTGAAGCACTGTTGTAGTCTCTCAGCTTCCACTGCAAACACACAGCCCATAAAGCAGGACTGACACGATGGAATGGTGGTGCGTGTTCTGTGCTGTGTTGCTGTGGCCTGTGCCAATGTGCCTTATGTGTGTGGTTTTGTACAGGGGGAGGAGATATGACAGATAATTAGCACTACGTTCCCTGTGGTGAATTCCCAGCTTTTCAGTGTCCAGTGTTTTACCCTGCCAGATCTCTCTCTTCATGTTTACTGGCTATGAAATGCCATGAAACAACATGGGATTCTAATTATTAACCATAGTTACTGTATTTGCATCAAACATCATACTAGGTCACACTAACTATGATCTTTTAAGTATAGTATTTCAGAGCCTGCATTCTCTCCATAAAGGCTCTCCCTTATTCACCTTATGGTGGAGATGCGATATGTCATTAGGTAATCTAACAAACTCAGATAGCAGTGGTTTCACAATTCTCCTGCTGTGGTAAAGCAGCAAGTGTTTTATCTTTATTTCTCCAGATACTTATGTCTTCTACCACATCGAAGGAAGTCGTCAGGCCTTGAAGGTTATCTTTTATCTTGACAGCTACTACTTCTCCAAACTGCCTGCTCGGTTTCAGAATGGGGGAACCTTGAAACTGCACACAGTGCTCTTTACAAAAGGTGTCTATAAAAAGCTTTCTTGAGAAAAATAAGCTAACTACTGATTTTGAAAGATTAAAAATATAGAACGACCATGAAGCTCTTAAAAAACGCAACTGAGACCTACAGACACACTTAGGAAGCAGATATTTCTATTTTAGGAAGCCCTGGGGGAGTGCTAGACTTTAGAATTAGACATAGTCATGAGAACAAAATACGCTTGTTTGGGGCTTTTTTATGCCTCAGCCATGGAGACATTATACTGGACTACATGGATAGTTTGATCGAGTGTAGGATCAGGAGATGTGTCCAGGCTACAGAGAAGTGTTTTAAAAAGCAAACACTGTGACAGAATCATCCGGGCTAGAAATCTACTTGATAAGCAAAAATTCACACCAAAATACAGCACAGGAGATTTCTTTCAAGGGACCATTAATGGGGAGTAGTTGCTGTCAGACAGAACTGCTTTCTGTGAAGCTCACCTCTGTGATACTACCACTGTACTCCCGTACTGGGAAAAGCATTAAATTTATAGAGTAACAGAATCAGCCTTGACATGATCCAACAGTCATCTACTGAGCAATGAGATGACAGAGAGATAAATAAATGAATTTTAAAAAAGCACTAATAACTTAGCTTTAGTAAAGTGTTTTCTTCTTCAGCTCTGGAGAGTCCAGAGGGGCAATCACAACCAGCTGGCTCATCTCTAGAAGAACTCCCACAGCAAATTAATGGTATTTCACTTGAAAAAGTGCAGCAATACTACCGTAAACTCAGGTATTTTGTACTTCTGCTTTGCCTTAAAAGACATTGAAAATTTCAGAGCACTCCTTGCTAAGGGCCTTAAAATTTAATGAAAATCAGGTTCCATTCCTGATGTGATTTTTGTACAAATAGGAGATCCTCACTGTGGGAAACATGTTAATTTTCTTCCAATAGTTTAGCCCATTCAGAAGGAATGCGAATTTGACCTCAGAATTTTGTGCAGAGCTAGAATTATATTTTTCTTAATGGGGGTTTGGAATATTTTAGTACAGACTCTAAATTAGTGCAATCACAATGGTTCAATAAGGAAGATCTTCAAGTGCAAGATTTTTAGCATAGCTTTCTCAGCTGTTTTATACAAGATAGTATACATATATGGGCTTGAAATGGAACAAACCCAACTAATGTAGTACTTGCTGGCCTTTTTGCAGGACATTTTACCTAGAGAGATCAAACTTGCCCACTGATTCCAATACTACTGCAGTGAAGATTGACCAGGTATTGTTTCTGTGTTTATTTCTGCAATAAATTCTCTCATAGAAGTATTATTTCAACATCTCTAAAATTCCAGTTGTGGGATACCTGTATGGCAGATCTGTACAAATCCAAACAGCATTTTAAAATGTTCCCTACCTTAAAGGGGTGATCTGAATTTCTCTGAAGCTTGGCTACAGTTCTTTGGTTGAGAAGAAAATGTGCAGAACCTGGGTAGACACAAACCCCCTTCACTGCAACACCAAGACTCTGTGTGACCCTACCTGCCCTTGCCAAACACAGTGTCTGATGCCAAACAGAATGGGTTCATTTTCCTCTCCCACAGATGCATGAAAACAAACAAACGTTCCATTTGCAAGTTACACTTTGTTCACAGTTACAGAGAAAACAAGAAAATAATGCTGCCCAGCATCTCACATATAGGCAGTCTACCTAACTGGGCAGGTGACATGTGGACATGTGCAAAAATGCTACTGCAGGGAACACAAAGCCAGAGACCATCTTTGCAATTGTAATATACATTGTAAACAATCTATGTGATTTGTGATAAAAAATTTTCCCAAGCCTAAGTAATTTTATCCTGCCACTTCCAAAGTTCATACATATTCTAAATAGTTGTTACTGTGTGGCAGTTACTCTTGTGTAGAATATTGTGCTTAGACAATAGGATAAAGACTTGTAAATGCCTTTATAGCTTGAAAGTGTTAATATGCTACTGATTGTTTTTGTATTGCTTTGTTTAGCTTATTCGCCCTATCAATGCAATGGATGAGCTTTGCAGGCTGTTGAAGTCCTTCATTAGTACAAAACCAATGCAGTCGGGATGTTCCAGCAGTGCCACATCAGGAGCTGGTCTGCTGCCCATATCTTCTGAGCTCTGTTACCGGCTGGGAGCCTGTCAGATCACCATGTGCGCCACTGGGATGCAGAGGTGAGGGTTAAACCTGTGTACTACTGCTGTGATGGGAACTTCTGTCCTTTCTAGAGATGTGATCCTATTCAAAGCAAAATAAGGTGAATTTTAAGGGAGTGTAATAAGGACCTAAATCTGCTGACATCTTTACTTCAGGGTAGGTTGTAACTTTTAATACTTTTGTTAATAAGCAGTATTGACACAAAAGTTTTTGTGTTTCAGTGCATCAACCAATGCAACTGACCAAGTGAGCTCATTGCATGGAACTTGTAGTCAGCATTGTCTTCAGTCACATACTGAAAAATGTAGGAAGTTGCTCAAAAATAGCTTTAGAATCTTGGTGTGTGCACACATTGATTTTGAAACACACCACTGTTCTGCCAGTGTCTCAGATGTAAAGATTAATTTGTGAATTGCTTTAAAATAAATCAATGCAGAAGAGCAGTGACACATAGCCTTGTAGTAATGATGCTGGAGACTCAAACAATTGCAGTATTCAGGTGCAGCAAGACCGAGGTCATTTAAGAGTTTTGTATGTAAGAAAATAGCTAACAGAAGTAATACTTAACAGGTAAGGGTCCTGCACATACCTATTTATACTTTTTAAAATATGATCTGTGATTTCCTAACTCTTGTTCCCTCTTTCAGGAGTACACTGAGCGTGTCCCTGGAGCAAGCAGCCATACTGGCTCGCAGCCATGGACTCCAGCCCAAGTGTATCATGCAAGCTACAGACATCATGCGAAAGCAAGTGAGTATTGGCATGTGTCTGCTGCATGCCACCGTCTTCATTCCAGTAACATCATGGTACAAACACCGGTTTATTTTGGTGTGGCACTGTATTTTGTGCACTACAAACCTACATATCCAAACTTCTACTAATATCTGAATAACTACACCTGTGTGTGACAGGAACAAGTTAACTTTTACATGTACAGCCCCTACAGCAGTTAAAATCTATGCCTCAGTGTATATTGTGTGTGCCTTGACGGTTATAAAAGAAAGACTGTGCAGCATATTTAAGACAATTTCGGTATAGAAAAAACCCAAGTCTCAATCATATTGTTAAAGTAGCAGAAATTACCTAGTAGTGCTAGACAGTAGTGCTTGTAAAGTGCTTTGGGACTAATTTATGTTTTAAGTAAACACAGATGATAATTGTATCCACCCAATGGATTCCAAATCTTTTAGAAGTAGTTAATGGATTCTCAAATAGGAACCATACTCCCATTATAATATTTTTCCCTAAGGATCATTTGCTTTATCAATACTGTCAGTACCATTAATTCTCTGTTTCCATAGGGACCAAGGGTTGAAATCTCTGCCAAGAATCTGAAAGTGATGGACCAAATGCCACAGTGTGCACCTCGGTAGGTTGTTATGTATTATGCATTTTCTCTTGAGTGCTGGTTTTATGTTTCTGTAACAATTGTGGAGTTCCTGCTATAACCAAAGATGATCTTAGTACCAATACTGGAAAAAAGAAAAAAAAATCCTATTCTTTTTTCTCCCTGTACTAAACTAAGTGCACAGCGTAGATTAATCGGCTTTGCTGCTTATGATTTGCAGATCATCAGCTTCAAGGGTTTCTGCATTTTCTGAATCAAACATAGCTGATCTTTTTTGGACTGTTTATATGAGTTGGCAAAGCTAGTGATGGACAGTCATCTCTGGAATGCTTAGAAAGAAAAATTCCTGAACAGCAAATTTGACTGCAGATATGCAAAGATAATACAGTAGTGTGCTTACCACAGTCTGATGGTGTAGTTCTTGCAGAGCAGGTTTAAGAGCAAGCACTTCCAGTCAGAGTAACCACACAGTAATGCAGCCTTAAGGAACCTCAGTTGCCCAGGGTTATATGCGGGTTTGTCTAGAAGGCAGCTTTGAAAAGTGCTGTACATTTGTGAATCCTACTACTGTACCTAATGGGAGATAGAGATGTTCATCTCTCTCTAAAGGAGAATAATACCTTTACTTTTAAGAAAAGTATATTGGGTCCGTTTCTTCCAATTTCATCTCTCAGAGAGAAAAGAATATTCTTTAATAAACTGTAACAGAGCATTTTCCCACAATGGCAGTAACAATTTGTCATGGTTTAGATGACAATATATATACAGAATCTGTCTGTACAAATACCAGAGAAACTTCTGATTCTGTTGTTTTTAATGGCATTGTTAACATGAAGGCAAAACAGTTCTGGCCCACAAGAATCAGCGTCAGAAAAGGTCCAGCAAAGTCTGTGCCATATCTCCAGACAGAACAAATGTGTTTGCTAGTGCCAGAGTCCTCCAAAGAGTGCATTGGTTCAGTGTCAAGAAGACTTCCTTAAACACTGATACCTTATTCACCCATTAAGACTGCTGAGTTAGTCTAAATTAGCCCCTCTTTTAATTTTTCTTTTTTCTCTCCTATCCGCTCCTCAAAATGTTTATAAAAAATTATTTTAAACTTTAGAGACTGTGGTGATGTTTCCTCTAACAGTCTTGGTTCATTTTCTCAGAGACATTAAAAAGAGTAGGATTTTGCATGTAGAACCTTATTCTTCTGTTGGATTGTAATTGCTATTTCAAAAATAAATAAAACAATGGTGTTGGTTCCTGTACCATGGCCCGGGTGCCATCCCATCAGTGTTTTGGCAGTGTAGTTATTTTGCCTTATTAATGGCTATATGTTACTTTGGCTCCATTGTTATGGCCATAACCGCATGTTACCTTCAAAAAGAAGCAGTTTTAAAAGCAAATCACAAGAGGAGACCTTTTTTTTTCTTTTGAGTACACTCTAAATCACAATGATAAATTCCAGAACTATTTACTTGGATTATTTCAGGGCAATAAAGCTCAGATATTGTGTGTTCCTACAGGGTTCCATCATAATGCGAAATAAAACTGAGCAAAGTTAAAAGGAGATCTGGTGAATTAATATTAACTCGCAGGATTATATTTCATCGCACTAATCTGTAATAGCCATCTTGAAAGAGAAGTTATAAAAGACTTGAGTTTATTCAGATGTAAAGAAGAAAAAGCCAAGAAAAAGCTCTCAAAGTCATACATGAATGACAAGTCAACATGTGCTTAGGTTTAACCACTGTTCTCAATTTGATAATCTTGTGAGTCAAAATATTTCTCTGAAAAGATGATTATTAATTTTAAGATTTGTTCAAGCATGTCAACAAGCAGATTATATTCTTTTATGTGTTTGGTACCCCAGCCTGTATGAGGGGCAGAACTTTTTTGTTCAGGAAAAATGCTGAACTGGGTTTAAAACCAAAAGAAATAGAAAAAGAGAGAAGGGACTGTTCAAGACCCAGACTGAGCCAAAATTAAGAGGAAGTGATGGAGAGTCTCAAATAATATTGTCAACAATGATTGTAAATACTTTAGTTAACAAATGGCTAGTGGCATTTCTAAATTTGCAATTACTACGATTAAAAATAGGGGTATTCTCGATACGTCATTACCTCTAAAGCTTGCAGAATGACAAAGAAGCTGCTGACCCTCATACACCATTCCAGTAACTTTGTTATTATCCGTATGATCTTTAATTCCCTACTCTTCATCTGCACTAAAGACTCTATAGGTTGTGCCAGCCGCCTGCAGATGGGGATTTATAGAAGTAAGAGGCACCTCTTGGCAGCCCCACAAGAGTACTCGGCTCTGAGGAGGCCTGGCCGAGGGCCCTGCGAACTGTCCTCGATGGTGCTGCTGTGCTCTGGAGGAGAGGGACCTGCTGGCCCAGGCATCAGGAATCTGCCTCTGAACTCCTGGAGCCTATGCAGGATTCGTGTATTTCTTTGACTTCTTGAAGAAATTCTTGAAACAAACACCACAGGCAAGAATGGATGCTGCTGCCATTTGCCAGATGCCTGGAAAATGACCATTATTCTTCAAGAAAGTGCAGTTCTCCTGGTGACTTGTTTGTGCAACCACCTGAAAGTTGTGGACTTCAAGATACGGCTTGGTTCAGAAAATCCTGATGGACACGCCTCTCTCCCCTTTACTGCACCTGGCACCCATTTAACTGCCAGCAGGTTTTTGGACAACATCCTTTAGTGGTAGCTTCATAAACCCCTCTTTTTCATGAACTGACCTGCACTTTTGAGCAAAGAATAGCACAATCTATGGTTTATTCAAATAAGAACATAAAGAATTTCTTCCGGAGTAATTTTCCACTTCAGCCCAGTGAGAGAATCTCTCTATGCTGCAGAGTATACATTCCATAATACTTCTTATCATTACTTCATTTTACTTACTGTAGCTTTCAGGTTTTTGATTAACTCTTTTTACTAATGCCCTGTGATTATGTACTCTGGAATACAGTGCTAGTGAAGAGGAGTGTAGGATTTTTAAGAAAACTTTACAAAGAAAAAATACATTCTTATAATCTGATTATTTGAACAGATGTAGTTTTTAAAACAGGTCGGAAGAACTATACTTATTTATGTGGAGTGGAATAATATGTGTTTTTGATCATGTTATTATATGGACAAGATTAAAATAAAAATTGTATTGTTTAAAATGGGACCAATATACTGGCAGTTACACAGCTACTCTCAGTTTACTGAAAAAAATCTACATTATTTAAAGTCTTCAATATTTAAGTAGTCTTTAATACAGTTATTCAGATGTATTAGGGATGCTTTTAAGTTAAAAGAAAAAAGAAATCGTGTATATAATGTTCTTTATTTTTTCTTGTTTGAAAAATCATTCTCCATTCTGTCAGTATTACCCTAAGCACTGTAGTTTTTTCCAGATTATTGGCTGAAAATAATCAAAGCATGTCAGCAGGCTCAGGACAGAAATAATGTTCTTTTGGAGTGAGTGCCTTAACATGACCAACCCTCCCTAACATGGCAGGTGTACAGGAAACTCCCCATTCCTCTGTTTCTCCACAGCCTCCTTTAAACCAGCTCCCCCGTCAGGAAACCCCAGGAGTGCTTTGCAGTAATGTATATTTTAGAAAATAAAGGTTTGGGGGTTTTATTTGTGTTGTTGTTTGTTTTTTAGTGGGCTTAATTTTATTTTATTAACATCCAAAGCAACCCAAAAACTAAAATTGAATGTTTTTATTTGGACATGAAGGCCTCTTAAATGTTTCTAATCTTCTCTTGAACGCAAAACTGTTTATTGCAAGTTGGGGGATGCAGTTTGTTCTGAATCTTGTTTCTTAGTTTTTTAATACTTGTTTTCTTCTCTCACAGATTGAAATAATTTTGGGGAAGGAACTTGTTTTGGTTTTATCTCTTTTTTATTTCTTACTTTGAACTGTTTCCTCTGATCTACAGCAACCTGTTGCAGGGAACTAGGACAGCCCATGGACTGCCAGCTGTGGGATACATGGATTTGGTACTGGGTGTCTGTTCTGGACTGCAGCCAGATGAGCAGATCGCTATTTCAATGCACTTTTTGTTAATTTTGGAAAAGTTACTCTTACCATTTGCTATTTGAAGAAGAAATAGATGTTTCTTCACAGAATCCTCAATTTAAAATATACTTAGAACTACAAAAACCATAGGAACATGCAAAAGTAAAAAAGAACCCGTTGGGTGAGCCCTGGCTGTGTCCCCATCGGTTCTGCTCCACAGAACAGCTGCGGCCTGGGCAGGATCCTGGCCCACGCCTGCAGCCTCTGTCAACACGAGAGATGCAGAGAAGGGTATCCAAGGGCATTTACACTGTGCACTGTTTTACACTGAAATTGTATGTGTGATTCTCATTGAAAACCTGAGAGAAGTTTTTATTATTAAAAGTTGGTTTATATTATAAGGAAAGAAGGTTGATCTTATTTTCTGTTACACCCTTTAGTTCCTTAGCCCTGCATTCTGTTGAGCAGTTTTAAGTTCTGATATACTTGTATGGCGTGGGGAGGAGTCAGAAGTTTAAATGGTAAGGGGAAGGTTGGGTTTGATTTCAGCTCAAACTGGCAGTGTAGAGCTGAACTCTTCCTGTTTGTGCAGTCCCCTAAAGCTGTGAGGGAGACCACAGACTCCTGTCAAGGCAGAAAAGAAAAACTGGTTTGATGCCCTAAGATTGTGGGGTTTGAACTATTGCTGAGAAAGAACAGGTTCAAGTGGAAAAAGAAGAGGGCAATGCACAAACCAACCTGCAAGCGGAGAGATTAGGTCTGCAGAATTTCCAGGGCTAAAAGCGAAGAATCAGGCCTGGCAAAAACAGAACAAGTGCAGATTTTGTAGATTTGGAACATCTGATACAGTGGAAGTGTGGAAAATGTGGAAAACAGTCAAGATGGAGGACACGGGAACTGTAGCAGCTTGATGATGAAGTGTGTGGGGTTGGGTGGCAGCTGCGAGTGAAATTTCTTGTGTCTGAGTTTGCTGAACATTTTCATTAACCACTGGAGCACAGATATTAGCAGGCTGGGGTGATGCTGATTTGGGAGACACTAATCCTGCGAAGGATCCTGGTACATACACCAAAAAACTCTGAAGGACTTTGAACACTGAAGGGGATGAAATGAGTGGGATTAAATTTTTCAGTACATGAAGATTAAACAAAATAATTTGCTATATTTCTTGTTAATTGATAATAAAAGGACCATGTCATAGAGTTTGTAACAAGATGATGCCGAGGCAATTTGATGGAATCATGAAAGCTCAGCCTACACTAGGAGACAAATGGTCAGTTATGATGGAGAAGTATTCAAGCCTCTCTGCTGAGGCCAAATACTTAAGTGAAAATGCAGTAGCTAGGTGTTGAGGAAAACAGATGCCTTTATAAGAAAATGAGAAAGGTAAAGACAGTTCAATCTGAACATAAATACAGCCTGAAGGAGAAAAAGGGGTGCAAGTGATCAGGAATAGATATTGGCTGAAAGTTTTTCTTCCATCAGGCTTTGACAAGAAGTAGCTTGTTTAAAGCAGGTTTTAAAGGCTGATGCAGTGCCTAGTGCAGCAGGAGAGCTTGCAAGCTGTCTCCAGTTCTGCTTAAGATGGATTCTCTGAGGAGCTAAAAGGTGAGAAAGGTGAAACTGCTAAGTGTAAAAAATGTAGGCTGACTGGTAAATGTTGCTAAAAGTCAATAAAATGACAGTACACACCCTTAGGTGGAGTCCTGATCACCCTTGAGCTTACAAAGCATATGATTTGAGTGAGCAAAATTGAGCAATTGAATTAGCTGCAGAAAAAAGGGGTAAAACCCGTAGGTGACATTAGTAATTTATTGCACACGATGGTTAAAATAATCTCATTGGGACTTAAGATCTAGAATCAGAAAAATTACTAATATATTAATGTAGTTTTTCTTACAGAACCAGTCAGCCATTAGGTTTAATTCTTAAAGTTTTGTATCAAAAAGGTAGTTCTTTACCAAAGGAATTTACATCCAAAAATCTGTCCGATTTTTGGAGGGTGTTGTGATTGCCCCAGTTCCTAACAAGGGAGGTTAGCAGGTATAGAGGGTCTAGACAGAAAACCCCCAACAAAACCAGCCCTACTGTTCTAAGGCTCTAGGTCCTGGGTCAAATCCTGAGCAGATTGCTCAGACTCTCTATCCATTTCAAACTGGATTAGGAAAAAAGCAATAAACCTCCTGATTTTTACACTTCTAAACTGATCTAAAATGGTCTCAATCCTGTTCCAGCATGTCTCAATAAAGCTGTTTCTTTGCTTTAGGACACTATTTCTTCAGCTTTCTCACCCATTGGCAGCAGTGAAAGCAGAGAGCAGTGCCCTGGCTGGTGTGAAGAGCAGAGAGTTACCACGACTTTTCCAGTCATCCTGGAGAAGCCAAACTGCTGCTAAATAGAGCTGCTTTCACTGAGCTGCCAAAGCTCCCTTGGAGCTCTTTAACAACCTCTTCTGGTTGTCATGATTCACTATTTGAAAAATACTTCTCATTGCCAAAATAATGACTCATTTTGTAAAATGTCAATTAATGCCCTGCAGAGTGCAAAAAAACAGGTCTGTTTTTAAATGAATTAGGATTAAAATTAGTAATTAATGTTTGAATCAAGTGATTATTTTCTCAATCCTGCTTAAAATTAAATTTGGTTATAAGCACTTTGAAGGCAATGAAGAAAGAATCACTATTTAATCAGCTTTAAATTACTTACATAATTACTTACATGAGTGACATATTTTCATCTTGAGATAATTAAAAATAATTCGTTTGGTTTTATCACAGTTTTAATGTGCAAAAATCAAATTCACATTATTAGAGGTGCTTGAATGCTTGAGTTTTTGATGGAATTTATCTGCAAATTATCACATGAAAGTTAATGTGGCTATCACATGAATGCAGAGAGTGATTTGGCAAGGATGCATCATTCATCTCTGATTCCATGTGAACTCAGTTCTGTTTTATTCTTCAGGGAGTTTATTATAGTTTTCTGAAATAATAAGCAATTTTAGAGCTGGTACAACACATAGTGTGTCTTGCTGCAAGACATAACAAACCTTGAGCCTTATTTCTTCTGCCTGCTCTGGTGTAATTTCAAATCACAGTGTTATAGAGTTGATTGCAAACCAGCAACAACCAACAGGTTTGAGCATATAACTCAAACCCAACAGAAGTTTTCAACATTTTAAGCAGTAATTTAAAATTATGAAATAAGGAGCTATTTCACCTCTGTATGGATGGGAAATGAGAACAAGATGTAATTCTAACTGAAATGACTGCATTAAAATTGTGGAATGACGAGAAACAAACAGTAGTTTTCACACTGGATGGGTGTGATCAGCACTACACTGCTCACATCTCTCTTGGGATCTGCCAGGACTTGTTCACCAATGATCTGATAAATGGGATAAATAGTCTTGCGGGACAAAAAGAAAAATTATAAAATGTCATTTAGGATAACAAAATCCAAAGGCAATTGAAACAAGCTGCGGAAGAATGTTGCAGTAATGAGTGTCTGAAGCGATTTAATGGCAATAAAATGAACTATCAGCAACTGCAGAGTATTGGTCACACAAAATAAATAATTAGGCACTGGAGGTACAAAGTCAGGTTTTAAATTTGATACCCAAGCTTTGAAAATTTTTCAGTTTCCATGGACTCTTCCCTGGAATCATTACAGCACTTTGTGGCAACCTAAAAGAAACTAGAATTGTTAGGAACAGAAAAAAAACCATAGCTGAAAACCTTATTAATTCCATGGTGCCCCTGAGTCTTAAACACTACAAGATTTATTATTGGTTTAGGCATGAAACACTTTTGAACCACCTTGAGAATCTGCACACAAGCAATATGCCCTGTGCCATCCAAGACGGGGTTTTTGCAGCACAGAAATAACTCCATTTCATGGGACTGTAGGCATTCTCTGACCTCTGAACCACCTGTACTTCAAATTCAGCAGTCTTTCCTCCTGAGTTTCCTCTCTGTATATACCCCAGAAAGGTCCTTGATGAGAAGCTCTGGGTTTCTCCCTTCATCAAGTAAGTTTCCTTTAGTTTGGGTTTTTATAACCATTAAAAAATGTCAAAAATACTGTTTAGAATTTGCCTTAATAGCTGAGATCAGACTCAGATGAGTCTGCTCTCAGAGTGATGAAGAAAACCCATAGGAAACCACATATTTCTAGCTTAATTCCTCATCAGTAGTTAAGTTTTATTCATGGATATGCATAAAATTGTAAAATACATTAAATCTCATGGAAATATCTGTATAAGCAGCAATAAGGAAAACTCCTGATGGTTTCAACAGCCTTTTTCAGACATAAAATCAGGCAGGAGAAAAGATTTTATGACAAGTTGCCATGGCTTACAAAAATCACAGTCCCACTTAATATGTCTCTATTTGCTAAAAGCTCTAGGAAACTTCCAATTTCCAAATAGTAATGGAATTAAAGCTACAATTTCAGCATACCTGTGCATTAACAATCCATAGAAACTACAGCAGCTGTGCATTTACTGGCTGGTAAATAGCCTTATCCCTCTTTGCATGTGGAGAAATTAAACACAGAGAAGGTAAATTACCATGTCAAGATAGAAAAGGAGAGAATAAGATTCCTCTTTTTTTCAGATGGAAACTTTTTCTGCTGGGCCAAGCCACATGGCTTGTGGCTTCCAGAAGGTTGCTTGTAATCAGCCTATAGTCAATGCAGGCTTCTTGTCCTCCCAGAATAACCAAATACTAGGTAACTATTAAACTTGTATAAGTGTTTATCACAGTCAAAAATCTACTTCTGGATTCATGATTAAGGAAACTTGTGAAAGGACAGAGTGCCCTCTTCCAAATTAATGCCATGTTAGATGTGAATCTGAAATTTCCATTGTCAGAATCTGAAAAATGGCAAGGGCTGCAGAATTAAAACTAAAAAAACCACTATCAAGCAAAGAAATTTCCAGTATTGCTTTACAATTATGCTGCCTATATCTACAGCTGAAAGGACAACGCATTAAGAACAGTAGCCCAGGTTTGAAATTCTATCTGGAGTAGTTGGATCCCCTAAAGACAGAAAAGAAGTAAATATTCAGTTAGCTCCACTGGGATAATTCAGCTGTTTTTGTCAGCAGGACATTTCAAAATCTGTACAGCTGTAGACACACACATAAAATATTGAGCTTTCCAAAAGAGAGACCTGTAAAACTCAGCTTTTCTGTGTAAAGATCCATCAGCCCCTGTCATGACTATGCAGGTCAGTCAGGTGCAATTGCCCTAAACTGGTCCTCCCGGTGCTATCCTTTACTGCAGTTGAATGACACTCAAACATGCAAAATTGCTTCTTGCTTCTGAAAGCCAGAGGAAATGAAGGGAATCAATCCCAGGCACTCTCTCTTTCTCCAAATGAATTTTCCCAGTTATTAATATAATAATGAGTAATGAGCAATAAACAAATACAGCTTAAGCAGTCACAGGAAATTGTTTTCAAAAAGCAATTTTTGATTGATACAACTGAATGAACACTATTAAGGGTGATAATTAAAAATTAATTTCACTGTTCATATCTTTTTGCACATTATGTCCTTCATATGATTTGTTGCATAATACCACTCCAGTAATATTACTTTTTTGCTCATCTGGACAAGACACAGATGGTGGACAGCTAGAGAGACTCCTCATAACTACCCTCAAAAGTGTTCAGCCTTACTAGTTTTAGACAGACCAGCCCATAAAAATCTTCAAACATACTGAGAGCTTCCACGTGTATCCCAAAACTGATATACACAGTAAACTGCAATCTGTGTAAAACTACAAAAACCCTCAAAATAGATTTTAAAGACAGGACAACTGTTCACTCCCACTCCTTTCCCATTATTACACCAGTATGGTCTGAATATATTCAGAGTGCTATCACCTGTAATGGAAGCTGCTGCTGATAGGTGCTGAAACAGGATGTCTTTTCCATACACTTCAATTACATTAAAGGGGCAAGGGTTTGGGATTGTCAAACTATTCAGTTATTGACTGGCCTTCAGATAGAGAGGATTTGTTTCTAGTTTCTCACTTTAACCTTGTGTTCCATTAAATTCACTACAGTTAGCACTCGGATGAATTGCATTTTGGAAGATTAGCTAAGTCAGATGGTAAGGCTACGTGCACAATCCTCTCTCTGACCAATCCCTGACACTTCATCAGCTCTTGTAATAAAAAAAAATTTCAAAGATAACAGTCTCTGAAAGAGAAGGGTTGAAAGGGATTTTAATCACCTGATTTTCTTCCTCTTTTCCACAAAAGAGTGGAGAGCATAGGACAGCCAAAGGGAAGACTGAGACATTCTTTGTTTCATTTCCTGACTGAAAACACCGTAAGAAATGATTGCTTCACAAAACCGTGTCAGGATACATTTTTTCCCCTGGCATTTAAGCCAGCTTCTTCACAGGAGGAATGATCATTTGATATTAAAATTAAAACCACCACTAAAAGATCAATAGCTAATCCTGCAGATGAATTGCATCAACAGTATCTAAGAAATTTTTGGCTAATTTTTTTATAATGCATCTCCACTGAAAGCAGTAGAAGTATAGTCAGTACAAGGGGAAGGAGATTTTGGTTCCCTGCATTCAGATTCCCCTATATACAGCTGCTTCAGTCCTGCATTAAATGCTACAGCATGATTTAATGTGGGATGTGTAGAACAAAGATGAAAATATACCAGATTGTAAAATAGTAATTTCTTTTTTTTCTAATTATAATTTCTTCACAATGTTCTGTCTTAAATGGAAGAGATTTTTAATAAATGCCTGTTTTTGCACAGCCACAAAACATCAACAGTTTATACATAGGACACCCATGTGATAGATACATCTGGCAACACGTTAATCCTTCTCTCTTAGTCTTTCCCTAGACAGAACTTCTACAGAAACCAACAGATTTCCCTTCATTTAATTTAGTTCCCTGAAAATCTCTCTCTGTGATTCTAGATGCTGCTTGGCACAGCAGTCATGTGTGCTTAAATGTAAGGTCATATGGGTGGGTTGCCTAAGAGCAGGGGTATACACGTACACGGAGATTCAGTGCTGCAGCCGAAGGGAAGGGCTTCAGCCTCGCAGTTCTGGCATGTCCTGGGCCAGGTTTGGCACTCATCCCACTTTTCTGTGAACTGGTTCAACTCGCTAACTCAACAACAATCTCTTCATTCATTTGCTAGCCTGCTTTCTGCTCAGTTAGCAAGCTGAATCAGCTTATAGCAGGGTCCAGTTAATCACTACAAGGTGCCGGAGGGAAAGCACGGAGTGTGGAGCAGGAGAAGCACTCTGTCCTCCTCTCAGTACTGCATTCTGCATGGGTGTAACCACTCTGAGATACTTCAGTAAAACCCGGTATTCACCTTTCTGGAACTCTGGACACAGACATTCCTGAGGAGTTTCCTGATGGCCAATTGAGGGGTACAGCCACAGGCACTATCATTACTCTGAAGAAGGCTGTTGGCAGACAAGGCTGTTACCATTGCCAGGGGCTTATCATGGCCTCCCTGGTGCAGCTCGGGACCCTAGAGCTGAACAAACAGCTCCTGCCAGTACTCTGATCTGCTTCAGTGCAAAGCTGGAGGGCTCCCTTTATCCCTCCCTCTTTGAATGCTGTTTGGTAAACACGGGCAGACTTTGTGATAAACTGACAGTGAACAGATGGGTAACATACCCTGTCAGCTCTGTCTGCACCTCCTCCAAAGGCACACTGAAAACTGCTGGTAACATCCATTATCTTTTGCATAGTGATCACAGCCTTCAGTTTTCAGCCTCAGGGAGGTAAAGCTGAAAGGAGACAAGGAAATGAGGGGGTTCAGCTAGATGAAGGACCCTGTGAAAAGATTATAATGATTTATTTTTCAGTGGAAGGGAACACTGTGGAGCCTACTACATATGATGGCTCTGTACTGTTAAGAGATCTAGAAAATTATAGGCTTGACAGTAAACCTGAAGGTTTCAGGTCTTAAACATGAAAACTTAAGATGAAAACCATGCCTTCTGTTCACTGGTTTTTGGTGTTTGACTAAGAGAAGCAGGCATTGTAGGAGAGAACAGGAAAACAGGTGCAATCTTTCACAGCTCAGCAAGCTTGGCAAGTGTTTTTTTGAAGTGACTTTAAAGATCAGTTACCAGGTTAGAAGTGAAATCTCTTGCAATTTCCATTATTGATGAAGGCCAGAGAGAATTCCTTTGTTAGTGGTACCACATCAGATCAGAACACATTTTCAGATGCTGTCAGTGAACTAGAAAGCAGCAAGAGGATTTCACAGGGAAAGAATAATCTTATGAGTCTCTGAAATGAGTGCCTTGCTGGCCTGCTGAATGTGGGTAAAATCCATGATTAAATCTGCCACCATTCCCTGCTTTGCTGTCTGCTGTTGTTAGACTTCATATCAAAGACAGGTCAAAGTCTTAATCTGAGCTCATCTTGTATGTCTACTAAAGATAATTAAAAAGCCCCAAAACTTACCAGGGACAGGTTTGATTACTTCTAAATTATTTCCTGGTGAGGAATTATCTGTTCTGCTGCATGGGGTTTTTTGGGAACATTTGGCTAATACATATGATACAGACATATGTATCTTCAGGGCATAACAAAATGCTCAGATGATTCCTTTACTAGATGAGTGGAGGTCTACCAAGTACGAGAAAGAGTGCCATAAAATAACGTCTGGTCTTTAAGAAGTAAAAAGATGAAAACCATTATACACAAAATCCTTTATCCTGAAAGTCCCACAGACTACATGGTGGGGATTAAAAAAACTGTTGTCCTTCATTGTATATATGAATGGGAACTAATAATAACAAAAAATGAGATCAAATGTTGCTCCTAACTTTGTTGAGAAGTGGTGTCAGCTTCTGGCCAAATTTTTTCTTCCATGCAGTCAATTGAGAGAGCTGTGGAATTAGAGCACAGAAAGGATGTGAACAAACACAATGAATCTAAACATTAAATGGCTGCAAGCCCCTGGTCTCATTCTTTGAGAACATTTTTTTTCTTGTAAAACACAAACCAAAGTCTCAAAATGCTGTACTGGTACTTCCCAGCTTTGCCTCCTTACCCATTAGTCTTTTCCAGACACACAAGATACAATGCATACTGACATTTCGAAGTGCAACCTTTATATAGCACTAGCTGGCAGATTCACTCAGAAGGTGGCTATACTTGAGTGGATTTTTTAATCTACTTGTGGCTATGAACTCAGAGGGAAGACAAATTATGGTAAGACAAAAATTAGGAAATGCTCATTCCAAACTGGTATATGGGTAAATAAATATTTAAGCTGACTTAAATATAATCCAGAATTTTCTAATGAAGAAAGACCATAGAAAATGTAGTCATACTGAAGATTAGATTTTTAGGGGAGACATAAGGGTCTTACGGAAACGATTGTTCCACATAAATGAAAGGAAATAGTTTTATCCCTTCACATGCAGTCACAGAGATATTTCTTAAACAGCAAAGAAAGCATAAGGCATTTATTCGCACTATATGACTAGCTGATAGGACTGATGGCATCCAGCTGCGCCTTTAGCCATTCACTCCAACAGATTTTTAAGCTCTTGTGCTGATAGGGTCACTTCAGGTAGCAAAACTAAAGGACAGACTGAATTTATGTGGATGTGTAACACAAAGGGGTATTGTTAAAGAAGTCTAAGGCACTGGTCTAAGGAAAGAGTACTTAAATTGTCCTGCTTTTATAGCACCATTTACATTTACATATTACATATTACACCATTTACATTTACATATTACACCAATGATGGAACAAATGTACAAATTTGACTAGTCAGGACCCGTTGGACCAGACAGCCAACCCATGATGAATAAAGTGTTCCCTTTTTCTCTGAATGCTTACGTAAATAACTGGTACAATAATCATGGAATGGCCTGCAACAAAATCCATAGGGATCCCAGCTGAAAATCCCTGCTTCCATGGAGTGGGGCAATGGTACAGCTCACAAGTGGAAGATTTTTATTGTTCTCTGTCACTTGACCAGGAGATGGCAGTGATTCCCTCTGCAGAAATAAGAAAGCTCCAAAAAGACACAGACCTGCAGTTAAGGTGTTTAGGGGACAGGGAAAGACACGCAGAATACAGACATGCAGAAAATAGCCTGCTTGAGCTCAGTGAACAAAATCACATTGCAGATAGTAAAAGGAATATAGCTAAGCTATTTTTCTTGTTTCTGTGACTATCTTTACTATTTCTTTGGTGTCTAAAAGAAAGAAAAATTCTTGGAGACACACAGCTCCCAGAGCTTTCAGTTTGGTATTATTTATAGCCCTAATCATATTGCAAGAAGAGCAACAAATTTATACCTGTCAGTCAGCAGCTGTATGTTAGTGTTAATTGTATATTAGTGTTTGTGAAAGTATGCTCAGAAGCTTGTATATTAGAAAGAACCTGAATAAGCAGAGACCACCTTCCCCCCAGGCTCCTCCACAGAGAAAAGCTCTATTCCTGTGCCAGTGCTGTGACTCAAAACAGGCAGCTTCGCAGCACTGCTCCCTGCCATTGCCCCTTTGTGTCCATCTTCCCCCCTTGCAACTTCATAGATCCCATCATTACCATGCTATCCCTAGAGCACATCCTGGGTATGTTCTGTAAATCCTCCCCTGCCTCAGCCTCGGCTCACACTGACAGCCTACTTGCATCACTCCTGAACTGCCCAGGGAGGTTGTGGATGCCAGAGACCAGAAGTGTCCAAGGCGAGATCAGAAGGATTTTGGAGCAACCCGGGTTAGTGGAAGGTATGCTCATGGCAGGGGGAGTGCTGGGACTGGATGCCTTACGACGCCTAACATTCTGTAAAGAAAAACTTGCTTTCCTAAAGAAGAAGTAGGAATTGTGTGGCTGTGTAGGAAACTCTTACTCTCTGGCCTGCAAAATGCGTATGCACAAAAAAAATGCTTTTGAAACAGTTTATTTCCCTCATTTAGCTGAAGTTCTAGAAATACTCTACAGAGGGAATATCCAAGGCCAGACAACTGAAAAATATAGTGAATTTTGTGTGGTTCTTAGAAGATATTAATGGTAACCACATTTCAAAATCATATTTATCCTGGAGGTATGAAAGTTATAAATTTATTAAATTACTATGACAGATCCAGTTACGGTTTGTGTGATGCTGTGCCATTAATCTCAATCCAAAAGAAATTTGCAGATTTTTACCAAGAAGCTGGTGGAATGAGTGGAGGAATGTAATTTGCCCATTCAAAGGAGTTAACACTTCAAAAGTCATGATGAACATTCCTAGCAAACAGCTCACAGAAGTTCCCATGAGAGGAATTTTTTTACATCAAATATTCATTACATCACTGTAAATATACACCACCAGTTAGTCCACAATGTTATGTCAGTGTAAGCAAAAGCGTGGGTCTTCCTGTAAATTATGTCTTGTGGTTTTTAAAAGACTTCTGCAAGACAAATTATGTAAGTAAGGACTGCTGGAATAGGGCTTTCTCTGCATCTTTGTCATTTCCCTTTCAGTAGGTATGTGTGATGGTTTCAGTGGTCTGTCCAAACCACGTAACTCTGCTGTCATCTGCATCCCATAGAAAAAGTATTTAACCCCACCTTGTCAGTGTAAACTCCTTCTACTACCCAGCAAGAACAACTCCTCAAGCTGTCTTTTTGCAGGCTGGCATTAACTACTTCCATATCATGCAATCCTCCATCCTCCAGGCAGATAGATTCCAGTCCCTTTGAGGTTATAAGTGTCCTCTTGGCTCACACTGAAGCTCTGCAGACAGACCACTCTAAGTTCAATAGCTTTATGTTGGATCACACTGTGGGCAAGAAGGTATTTTGCAAATAAATGGGGGCATACTCTGTGTGGGATCTAAGCAAGCTGGTTAACTTTATTTCAAGCCAAGAAGCTGAAAAGTCACATTAAGACAGCCTGGAGCATTGTGGAGAAAATTCATCTCACCCAGAGGTTGGAGGACAGAGATTGCCTTTCAAGCAATAATTCTTGTGCATCTACAAAAGCCAGTCCAGTTTTAACTAGTTGTGGATCAGTGTCCACTGATTCCATTGGCTTAAAAAAAACTGCACTTACATTTGGGTAACTATCGTAGCCTATCCCTAAGGAGAGCAGCAACTTCTCTTTCAGATGTAATATGTAAATTAAAAGAAGCCTTTAGTCTCTTAGCTGCTAGAAAATGTATGTCAACACTGGGTACCTCAGTGTATGTCACTTGGATGGAAGCACACTGACATGGTAGGAAGGAAAACAACATGGAAAAGGTTAGCATTATTTCTCCATTAAGCTTCTACCATCCTGTCTCGTAACAATCCAAAGAGAGAAATGACAGATTTTGCATTAATATGTATTTGTTTTATAGTGTACTGTCATATACATATGAAAAAGTGTTACTGTTAAACATTACTGCACTATTTGAGCAAGATAAAGGGTCAAAATTTTTCTCCCCCTAGCCAGTATTTATTCATACAGTTTGCTTTCAGGAAGTTTCTTTAAACACGTTTTACATTCTTTGTAAACTTTCCTCCTATAGCTTCACTATAGGAGGAATATTATTATATTTTATTAGTTTAGTTTGGTTTATTTGATTTTGGTTTAGATTTATATTGTGATGCAGCTTGAAAGATACATTTCTTCAGTGTCCTCTTGCTGGGTTTACCCTCAAATAGTCACAAAATCATCAAAGCAAATACAAGGCTATTTGGCTGAACACACCAAATCACGAGTTAATTGCTTTTAGTGAGAGGATAGCTTAGTTCCAACAAAGACAGGTGCCACAGCACAACTCAAGTATATCAGAAACAACATGACTAGCAGGCAAATTAAAAGGTCTAAAAAGCTACTGTCCCTTGCTCTTTTACTGCAAACTAATGTGCATATATACGGTACATATCAAGTGATAAGCTTGAGAAGTCGCATTTTTGATGGATGTGATTACTATAACCGCAGTAACATGTCTCAGTGACAATAAATCCTGATTATTTAATCTCAGTCTAATATGTGATCATTAGAAGGGCCTACTTCTTCACAACATCTCTTTACATTTTCCTTTAAAAGCACCACATTCTTTTCTTTCGCCTAATCAAAACAAACTAAATTAAATTGTGCTCTGGGCCTGTAATTTTCAAATATTTTGTAATGCATCAGTTAACAGGCATAAATCTCCTTTTTCATTTGTCCTCTACAAAAGCTAGGCCTTTGCAATTTTGCCCAGATACGTGCTGTCTACTTCCTTGATCCTAGTTAGAAATCATATTTGCATCAGCTATATATTCTCAAAAGTTTAAGACAAAGAAAACCAAACCCCACTAGGGTCAGTGATTCTGTTTCAAACCTAGGTCAGGACAGATAGTCTCGAAAACTAACGTGGTATGTTATCCAGTAAAATGACATCCACTTCAATTCACCCAAAAGTTATGGCCCACAGAGTACAATAGAGCATGGATTTCCTCACATCTGGAAATCAGAATCATGCTCACACTCAACATCAATTTCCTTCCATCAAAACTTTCAGCTAATGTCATTCTGGCCTGAGTGCTGGCATCAGCAGATGTGCTGCCTTGCTTAGCCATTGCAGCTTTTTCCAAATGGCCTCTAATCTTGTTGGCTGTCAAGGTGCTGGGTAAAAAGAATCTGTCAATACACACAGCTCCAGCTTCCTAAATCCCTCTGTAATTCTCATTCCAGTCAATGTCAGAGAAATTGCAGTTCCATATGATCAATGTCCTATGCCAAGTACAGTCCCCCATCTGCATAAATATTTCCTGATCTGTATTTTCACTCAGCCCTGGGAGATCAGTAATTGTTTTCTATCATACTTGTTTTACCATTTCGGTCCCTAGCCTCAAGTTCAAGGTGTCTCTTAGTTGCCATCCATGTGAAGGTTATTCTGTTATCAGCATAATGTCCTTCCTCATTCATACTGTCATATCTCCTCCTCTGTTCTCCATGACGATTGCCTGTCCTTAAACTCTGCATCTGGATAACGTAATATTACAGCCTGTTTCCTGAACTGGCCACATTTCAGTTACTCCAATTACACCAGATTTGTCTTCAAGCAGCAGATGTCCTTGCTCTCCCAGTCTTGCTTGCCATTTCCCTCCCTGCCTCATCATGCCCTCCAGCAGACAAAGTATTCACCTGCTAAACAGTAAGCAGAAGCTGGTCTGCCTCATTCAACATTTTTAATACCTGTCTAACTGGAAGAGGGGGTTGTGCAGTTATTTCCTCTGTGAAATAAAAATCTAAGATCTTATATCAGATCAGGGTTAGCCCCTGTTTGAACAATAAAGGGTGCTCAGTATAACCTCTAACAGAGACAAAGCAAAACAGCATTATAGACGAAAAGCTTTCCCATATTTGTAGCCCTTGTAAGCCCCCAGAAAGTCAGTGAGCTGCAACAGCTCCTATATGGGTTGTAAAAGAGCACCTGTCTGTTTCTGGTCACCAGTTGCCAAAAGCTAGAACAAACATCAAGGCCCCTGTGAAATGACACGTTCAAAATTCATAGATGCCTGTGGAGATTTTGACTTCGCTCAAGTATTTCTGGGTCTGAAAGTCAAGCTTTTGCCATTCACTTTGCAATGTAGGTTTTGCCATTTATTTCCACGGATGTCTGCACTACCAAAAAGACTATAATATGTCCTACGGCTGGAGCCATTGCAATTCATCTGTCACTCTGCCTCTTATTGCCAAGGGGATAGGCATGTAGGCTGATGATTTCTGTTTTACAAGAACCCTGGCTGTACTAGTGCTACAACTTTCAGCACCAAAGGCTTCTCCTCCTGCTCTAGGGAAATACTGCTTAACACCCAAGTCACCAACCTTAGTCACAGAAATAGCATAACGTTTTCCAGCTCACACACTCACTGTGCATTTTTTTTCATTTTTATTTTACTTGAATACATGTATTGCATATGCATTAGGCCAGCTATGCCAGAAGCATCATCACAGAAACATATTTAATTTGACAGCCTGCTCAAGTGGAACAGCAATGTTACTCATTACTGACTAGGCTGAAAGTCTACCGGAGCAGAGACTTCTAATGGACGCTTTCCTTCCCCTCTGTGACCTACCAAGAACAGGGGAATTTCTATTCTCTGTCTCAGTTCTGAGCAACAGATCACCATGCTGGATTCAAAGTGGATGTAGTCAGGATACAATAAGGACATTTTTGGTTCTCAGAATATCCAAATAGGAGTAAAAACGTAATTCACAGTCTGCAAGTTCAGTAAAAACCAACTATGCTGGCTATGTACATTTTTTTCTCACCAGTATTACCTTCTCAGCTACCATGGCCTAAGTTAAATTTTTCATCTACCTCAATTCAAATTTCAGAGCAAGAGCATGCATGAATTTGTCCTTCTGTAATTTCTTTCATATGAAAAGTACATCTCCATTTTCTCCCATGTAAAAAATATTAGAACATTTGGTATTTTAAGTGCCTAGAAATGAGGTGAAAGGATACTGAAAAAACCACATCAGAAGTGTGACTAAACATTCTGTAGGTGAAACATGTGAAGTACCAGTGGCACGAGGTACTCACCGAGAAAGCATCAAAAGGTTTTCATTGTGACATCTCTGAGGGAACAGTAAAATATCTTGAAGCTCTGAGAAACCATAGTCAGTTGTGTAACCACTTCGTAATTTGTGTTCCAGTACCAGTGAAAAAGAATATTATTAGAAATACTTTTTTCTCTTCTTTTCACAAGTCTAACCAGTTTCTAGGACTGGGGAGTGTAAGGCCTCCAGTAAGGTCATGAATATTATGAATATAAAATATCTAACTTGCCTTAGCTCCTCTGTACTTTATAAATGGTAATTAAATTACCCTCACAGCTCCCAGGTGAAATAATTAGCCCAATTTTACGAGTGGAAAAGTGCCAGTTCAAGTACTTGATCTGACATGGCTGTAGCTAGTTTTTTTTTATTCAACCACCTACACTGAAGCAGAGGATATCTTGCCTTGATGAAAGTCAACTACAAGGGACAGGAAGAAAATCCAGTCTGAAATTTCCCTCTTTCTGCTGTTTTATGGATGAAAAGGAGAGGAAGACATGAGAAATCTGAGAACAATCTCATGGTACACTGTGCTATGCCCCTTGTGTGAGGCTGATCTGCTCCCTCTCAGCTCTCCTTTGCTGTGCCCTGTCTGTTGTTGCAAGGCCAGACTTGCTCCAGTCCCTCTGCATTCTATCTAGAGCAGCACATGACCCATCTGAAACAAGGAAAGCTTGCTACTATTGCTTTTATTTATTCCACAGGTGCTAAGGGCCAGATCAAACACCTCTACTGCATCCAGAGCTGCCCTGATTCCACAAGAAAGGTGTCCTGTCCCTGTAGCACCAAGCTGCCCGGGACAAGGACATCTCTGTGGTTTCCTGAGGGTCATTAAGAGGTCATTTTGTGCAACTTACATACACTGTGCACTCTGAGACTGCAACAGAAACTTAGAGAAAGATTTAGCTATTGAGCTAAATTTACTTTCAGGGATGTTGTTAAGTTAGTAGCTTTCCAATTTCTGTGAGGGTGAGGTGTGTAAGATTAGTCTTAGTCCTAACTGAGCAAAAAAGAGATGGCAAATGTCACTTTTACCTCAAACTCACAAATATTTTCTGTTGCTAAAAAGGAGTTGTGATTCCCCTCATAGAATAGGTAGTTTCCTTAGTTTCCTGGCAAGAAATGCACATATTTATAACAAGAAGAATTTCTCTTAGCCAAGTGTATGTTGCCAAACGTTCATGTCATAGAAATACTGCTGTTTCCCATTAGTTATTATCCCAACTATTTATCCCAAGTTATTATAATGCCATATGGCCGTAGTAACTTGCCTGCTGCTTCCACAGCGTAATTACTTCAATTTTGGCAGCATTAATCTACAATATTTGCTGTCTCTTTGGATGACATCATAATGGTACAATGCAAAAGTGATCAGCATCTCCCAGGCTGTGAGAAAGGCAGTGTCTGCATAGATTATGGTATAAACCAGGCAAGGGCATTTTGCTTGAAAAAACAATAAATTATTTCCACTAATGCTATTTTTAGAAATATTTGGGATGAGAGGAAGGAACCACATTACTCATACAGAGTTGCTAAAGCCCTCCAAGATTCAAAATTTGTATTGTAAAAAATGCAGAGGAAAGGCCTGCTTGTTTCCGGATAATTCCAAAAAATAAAAATTACAACTGTTAAATTAGAAAAAAAAATTATTATCTTCTGTAGTCAGCAAACCAGCTAAGGACACCACTGACATTTGCAGACTGAGTACAGATTTTAAATCCTTGAACCGATCTAATTCTGGAGGATTCTGATTTTAATTGCTGAATAACAGCGATGCTGTGGCTCTGTAAGCAATTAGAGATCCTCCACAAGAGTCAGTGAGCTGGAGGTGACCATCCCCTAGGTACTGCAAAACTGCCTCATAAATTTGTTAAGCATTAGTTCACACGTGACTAATCACATATATCAGTCTAGTCTCAAATGACTTATGACCTGAATTGGTCTCATTACCCATGTTGTGAAGTGATGTCTGCTACTATTTCAATTGCCTGTGAGTCTGAGAAGTGGAAACAGAAGTCAGAATTTGTTAGCCTGCTCAAACACCAAGTAAAATTAACATGCTGAAAGCCCGGACTTATGTTCACTTCATCCTGTCCATACATGGACTAAAATCCTGTCAAGACCTACATATGTTCTTAGCATTATTACCATTAGCATTCCTGCTAATGCGGATGAAAGTGAAGTCAGCGTACGACTCTGAGCAGAATGACATTACCACAAGGCAAGACAAAAAGCTCAGATAGAACATGGCTGTACCATATCTTCCTTGTCAAATCACTCCCAAGAACCCGTGGAAAACCAATGGTATTAAACATAACTTTGATATATGATAATACTTAAAATGATCACCCTATGATTATACAAAAAATATCTGTGGGTAGATCTTTTCTAGGCAGCAGGCAAGCCCACTTCCTGTGAAAGACCAGTAAAACCTTAATTTGCCTTTTGTCTTCAGATGCCCAGTCCTGACCATGAGCTCAAAACCTCAATGCATCTGAGCGCTTGTATGAACTGCATATAATGAACAGCCTGGATGCTTCCACACTCACTTAAAACCAGCCTCCCCACACTTATGCCCATTTGACATACTCTATATGTTTGTCAGTGTACAGACCTTTTCCAAATTTTACTTTTTTTTTTCTTGGATGAATACTTCTATAGTTACAGTTCGGTATTAATTTTGGATAGATTCATGTGGTATGCTACACTGACGGTATTATAAGATCTATACGTAGCAATACCAGTGATCCACATTCCATTGAAAAGGAAAATTATTAACACTATAGCCTGTGTTAATATGTCAGTTGGGCATACATGTCGAGGAAGTCTCAAGCAGGGACATGATTAACGCATTTGTACATAATCCAAGTGATTATTTGTCACCACCAGAATACTGGTAGTTACTCAATACAGAACAGAACAACGAAAGGCAGGGATTTCAGCTATGCAACAAGTCATGGAGTTCAATGAAAGAAGAGACTTTGGATTTTAAAGGATTCCCCAGAAAGAGGATGGCCTCCATCCCTACAGAATGAGAAAGTCATGCACAACAGAATTTTAAGAGAGTAGGATCACAGCCTCTGTTTGGTTATGGAGAAGACTCATTTTTAGGCCTGGCTGCTGATCGTTCGACACGCCACTTATCATTTACAATGCACAAGAACATGATGATCCACTTTTACCTCCCACCACATATTTCATTGTAAACAAGAAACAGAGACATCCCCTCTGCATGTTCTATTTTTCACAAACTGCCACTCACTTCTGACACTATCATTACAGATCATGCTTTTTATACAGGAATGATTAATCATTTTTGGGAAACCATTCAAGCTGATAAATGAAAGGCAGAAGGTGCTTTGGAATAAAAATTCCAAGTCGAAATTGGCACATGCCTACAAGATAAAACAGCACTGAAGATTCTGAAAGCAGTTAAGGTGTCACTACGGCCAGTTCCAATAATAAAAACAGATTTAATTTTTACAGGCTATGCTACATAACCTATAAAGCAAGAAAATCTCCCTTTGCTCGCATTTGCTCACAAATTCAATGTCAAAATTTGTATTTATTTGTATTTTTTGCACTGCATGAGTGCAAAACAAATGAGAATATGTATACTGCATACATTCCTTGGCTGCTGCTTCACTGTTCTCCTCTGAGCTCTACAAAGCACTCAGAGACACTGACCTGCTTTTCATGTCCTCAGATACAGCCAAGCAATTCCCTAACAGTATTTTTATGCTGTATGAGCTAATTCTGTGTAAAGATTTTAGGTACCTTTGAGCAAGAAATCCTGCACAGCAGAAGTCACATAATCGTATTAGTGCAGCTCTCCACAGGGGCTAAATAGCCTTGTTAGGAAGGGCTTTGCTGAGCAGGGCTTCTCAAGCCAAGCTTGGCAGCTCCCTGGTGGTAAATCAGGTACCTGCTTTGTGCTGTGCAGACACCCCTTTGTTCTCCTTTACCTAAGATCTGGATCACCCTCAGCTTTGCTCGTGCTTTCTTTCCTTAGCCTGACTGGTTTATGTATGTGGCTGCTGTCAAGATTACAAATTCATATTAACACCTTCATTTTAGTGGGAAGAATTGCTAATGGAGCTTTTTTTGCCCCTTGGATCACTAAAGTTTAGTCTGCTGTCAGAGGCAGCATAATTTCTGGTGATTACAGATTTCTTATAAAGGTATTGGTGAAACACTCCAGGTTGGTTTCCTGCTTGTTTGTGCCCAGGAGTACACCATACCCTGGAATTATGCTGCCAAGATTAAGCCTGAATTATCTGTAGGGAATGAGAAAGGACAATCCAAAGGAATAGAGGGATCTGTCTTCCATATGCAATAAGCTGCAATAATGACATTCCCTGTCAAAAGTCACAAGACACTTGCTCAGAGGACCAAGGAGGAGAGGGGCCATTAACAAGAGTTCTCAGGCAAGAATGAAATGACAGAAGGGACTTGGGGTACACCTGCACTGGAGTCCCAGAGAGATGAAACAACATCAGTTTCAGCAGCCTTTGCTAGCTCGCTTTCTCTAAGAGCAGAGATTCAGGGTATTATCAGGCCTTATTCCAACAGCACAGCTGTCAGCTCATCAGGTAACCAGCCCAAAAGGGAAAATGCATTTGAAGTGCTTAGGAGCTGCTTAGGATTGCCTTTAACATTCTCCTGGTAGTATTTTGTACTCCTAAACCTCACAGGAAATCTGTGAATTTATATAAACTAGTAGGAATAGCAGGTTTACAGAATACCCTGAATAATTCAGCTGCATTGCTGGGAATCTGACATTGCTAAGTTCTAAGAGGCTGCTTAGATTGATTGAAAAAGCTCTAATCCGTTTGAGTTGTTGGGAATGATCAGTTTCTTTCTGCAGCAGGCTGTGCTGAAAGTTTATGATGTGACAAACATTTGAGATGCCACCTGCAGAACAGCTCCTCCAGCTGAACTGCTTGCCCAGAGCTCATTTCAGAAGAGCAGGAAGTCATTGTGTACCAATAAAACAAGGATCAGGAATGAGATTCAGCATTGCCATTTGTGAATACCAAGGAAATACGCTCAGTTATATGCGATCTACAAAAATTCTTTCAAATACCACAGAAAACTATGTTTACAGATAAACACTCACAAATACTGACACAGTGGCATGACATTTGATTAAATCCCAGAGTCAATTTAGAAACATGAACATCTCTTTCTGCAAGCTTATTCTTACATACACAACAAATAGGAGCAAGTTAAAATCTTCATCCTTCCCAAGCTTATATTATAACTAGGACAGAAGTACTAGGTGTTCTTATCAGCCTATATTCAACATACTCAATAATGAACGCCAGGCATCTTCATTAGATTCTACTTGCTTATTTGTGGAGTTCTTAAAATTGTGTGTCCAAGTCCTAATTCTAAAGGAAATTTCAGAGGCAGCAAGTATTGACTTTGAAGTGTTCACATACTAATCTTCCTTCCTTGAGGAAAAGAGAACACTGGTGTGCAGAAGGACGGTACATCAGTTCCGCTACAGTTCCTACACTTGACCTACGTTTTTACTTATGCCACTGGTATAAGTCATCCCTCTCTAAATATTTAATTAAACATACAGCCATTCTATCATATTGATCTCCTTCCTTTCCAGTCTCAGATAAGATGTAACCCCGGAATAACACAGGATCATACCTTTAGATCAGGTGCAGTACAATGTATCTAAACCCATTACAGAAATGAAGAACTGAACCAGTCTGTAAATGTGCCATGCCTCTGGGCTATAAGGAAGAACTGAAAGGACAGGAGAGCATATTGCTCAATCTGACACAAATCTCAATTATTCTGCACTTACTTCACAGCTTTTTAGCTTTAAATAGGAATAATGCATGACAACTTCAGGTAAAAGTGGATTATCATCCATCTCAGTAATACCTAAGAGGTAACACAACATCTGACCATCATTTATTACAAATGAGGGTGGCTAAAGGGAAATTTAATCCAGATAAGGTCAGGACAGGTTTTTCTCCTTCAGCAAAGGAAATTCCCTGTTGATTTTTCAAGTGGCCTTACCACCAGCAGATCACACAGGTCTAGCCTGAGTCACAGCAATAAGGTCTGGGAGAGGAGTAGACCAGATGCTGTTCCTGCCCAAGCTCATTAACCACAAAGAGCATATTAAAGCCATTGATAATTACATCAGTGGGAATTAGAAGTGCAACAGCTCAAATAAGTCAGGCCACCAGATGGCAGATCATAAATAGTTTAAAGCCTCGTTTGGGTTCTGGTCATTATTTCACATTCCAAATTTTCATGAACGTTAAAAGCTACAGCTTCATTTAATAAAACAACATTTGCTTTATAGACGAATGGACAAAACCCCTTGGATTTTTGATATAAATCTAAATTTAAAAAAGCCTGCTGACTGCAATTTTTCAATGCAAAATCTATGAAATACATACAGCTATACAACTACCTGTAGCTGCTGTTCATTAGCTGACATTTGACCATGCTGCAACCATAATTAACTAGAGACTGAGAAACAAGACCTAATCAAAAAGTTTTGTTAAGACCTCATAGTGAAAAATTAGGCTAAGAAACACCCAGTGAAGGTATATATAATATTTGGTAAAGAGTGGATAAGAGCTAAGACTCTTACATTTCTTTACACCTTACTGCTTTGTTATTGTAAGGAAGATATTTAGCACATGCTAGCTGGAATAAGTTCATTTAATTTAAGGTGGCAATAGCAACAGATGGAGGCCAGGGTACCAGTTAGTATTCGTGAAACAGATTAGTAGCTTTCTTTTCAGTAGTGTAGTGTGAGAACAACCTTAAAAAAACTCTTGCCCATGGCAGGAAAGGAGAGTACCCGGCATAGTCTGTCATTAGTACTGGGTGACCAAACAGACCTTGGAGCTTCTAATCAAATATTATCTCCCAACAGTGAAGAAGTTTCTATCACCCTTGAAGGCGACACAGGTATACCATGAAGTGGTTAAATAGAGGTTGGGGTTCTTTTCTTGGGAGACAACTGTGAGGGTTTTCTTCTTTCTACAGTTTCTTTCTTTTTCTTGAATTTCCATTTTACCGGGATGTCGAAAGAGGGAATGAATCATCTGAATCTACTCTAAGAGAGCTGTGGGTGTCGTGTATTTGTAACCACAGTACGCCATGCTCACACAAAGAGCAATCATATTCATTTAGGTATCAAAGCAAGATGATTTTCATCAGCCTTCACCAGAGCTGATGTTCTAGGCTGTGCTTTGGAAATCAGATTTTAGGAAAAATTCTTGTAATGGTGCATAAGAACAGCAACAATGGCTTTGCTCAAAAGCTCAAAATAAAAAGACCATTAGCAACCTTTGACTGACACAGAATTTGTTTTTTACAGAAAGCTTTTAAAATTTCACTTATATAACTTAATCATAGCCAATCTTAGATAATGAATACACACATAGAGTTAAAACTTTCTGTGAGCAGCTGAGTTCTTATAGATATGTGATATTTATTATATGTACCATATCAGCTAGATTAGCTACCATCAGATTAGCCCTCGTGATGACATATTTCAAACAGATAGTCCAGGAAAAGCATGTAATAAATCGATGAAACATAATGAAAAAGTATATTTTTGGCTAGATTTTCCTTTGTACTTTAATATGATTTATTTATTGGGCTTGGCTGAATGTTAGAATACGTTTTTCAAGCGCTGATGTATGCGCTCTGCAGCTCTGGAGACAAGGCTTTCAAGACTTGCTTCTCCACTCCATATGAGCACTACGACTGAAATAGCAGCGGAGGATTTAAAAAATCCTGACATGCCAGGCAATGAAGTAAGTCTTTTCCTTGCTCCTCAGGGAAATGCAGTGGGATTAAAAGGAAAATAATTGACCATGTTCTTACTAGGCTGGCAAGCATGAATCTCTGGAATGGGATCAGATCTTGGTTGTCAAGGTTTTACTGAACCTGTACAATACTCCAAAGCTACACAGCCATGTCTGGGAAGAATAGTGCAATATGAAACAGTTTCTCAAAACACCAGACTTTAAAATCAGGGTCCAATGTAAATCCAACAGGCTTCTGTTGGGTGTTACATGAGGGATAAAATTGGCCCTGTTAACAGTTAGTGGAATGCTCATTTTAAAACAGCTGTCATAATCTGAAGTGAAGAACACATGGTCCATTGCTAGTCAATCCTAAAATAGTTAATACTCTGCAATTCATGCTAAAATTAAAATCTTGATTTGGCTCATCTATTCAGTTACATCATTATCACCCATTTCAGAATGGAAATTGTTTTTAAAAAAGCAATCTCGCTTCACACAAATCTAAACTGATTATTACACAAGATTTTAGTCATATCCACTCATTCTCATTTCTAGCTAGATACAGATGAGCAAACAGCTTCCATGCCCTCAGGAGTGTTTTGAAATCAACAAAAAACATTGAAGCAGCTTGTTAGCATAGTGATATAACATATTCACTATATGCCAGCTGAAGTATTGCAAAGTTTGGATCTGTTGTCATGAAGATAGATGGATACTAGATAGAATTCATTACAATTTTACACCATTCTAGCCTGCATTGTCCCTGCTTTCAAGCTAAGTAAAGAGTTATTTCCCCAGCAACTACAGAACGATTCATTTCTGTCCTTTCACAATACACAACATCATTACCTCAGTGCCAAAACAACCTTCTGATGGAAAGCCCTTCTAAATGATAAATTGTACATTCAAGAAGTGTAGTTTAGAAAACTACTACATTCCAAAACTGTTCTCTCTTGTATTCCTAACCTGTAGGTGTCAATTGGAACTGAGGAGTTTCAATTTTAGTAACTATTTTACTACTGGGTGTACATGTCTGTTATGCAAATACTTTCAATAACAGCACACAGATAACTTGTACATTCAGCTGCAATCAACTAATCAGGTATGTTTGCATTCCCTATTTACGTTCGCCCACAGTCATGGGGAATGTACATACAACTTAAAATCACACTTTTCTGCATGTATTTGCCAATTTTTTAAAAAGTAGCCAAAACTGTGCAACCTATCATAATCAAAAAACTTGGCCAAACATACGTATAGCCATACTTAAAACTAGCACAAGCATACAAGCACTGAATACCAATTACTGCAATCAAACATTTATGCAGCTGCACGCACAACTGAGGCTGTAGAAGTGCTGAGCATCATCCTTCTGATTAACTGTGCTCTTTCAGATTTATGAATACACATGTACACATGTAAGATGAATTATCAAAATCTAATCAAAAATTTATAAATCCCCCACTATTTAAAGCTCTCTGTAGAGTCTACAAATTCTGATAAAATAGAGGTTCATCAACATTTTCATTAGGGATTATATTATTCAAATGTCTAAAAGTAAGTAAACCCATAAAAAGTACTTTAGTTATTTATTTGAATCTTTACTAGTCTCTAATATAAGAACACCATTCCACACATTTGGTTCCCTTGACACCCTGGCAGTCTTTTGAAGAAAGTAATAAAAGATAGTAATACCTAGCTCTTACACAGTGTTTTCACTCCTAGACCTTATAGTTCTTTACAAAAGAACTAAGTCTCTTTATAGTCCTTAGTTTCACCAAGTAAGAATCCAATCTATGCATGTGTATCCACATTTTGTATGTAAAAGAGGTGCATTAGCCATGCAAAGTATTATTATTATCTTAGAGATAGCTCAGTTTAAAAATACACCTTCTCTGCTTTATTGCACTCCTTAGAATTTGTTTCCTGAGGACTGGAAGAAATGGTGAATGTTTGAGAGTTTAAAGATTGTGAAATGTACCATATGATGCAGTCACATTCCCGAGGCATATGAAAGTCTGTAAAAGTCATATGTCCATTGCCAGATTATCATTCTGTGGTGCCAAGTAAGAAAACAACATGAGTCTCTCTTGCCTACAGTACAGAAATGATAATTAATCCTCTTTACTGGATTCATTGTTGAAAAATTTCAACACCTTTATAGTTCATAACTCTAATTTCTATATTCAGAGACTCTGCAAGTGAGATCTATCCATTAAACAAGAAACGCAATCAAGACAGAGCAACATATTTTTGAAATGTGACCAAATCAGCTTCATGGAATAGAAAACAAATGCTTCAAAGAGGACAAGACGTTCAGTAGCTGTCAAGCAGTATTTCAGCTTTAAAGAGAAAAAGAAAATGCACTTTGGGTCCTAGTCTATTTTTACTTATCTGTATGTTTGCCTTATGCTTGCCTTGAATGTCTCATTCAAACGTATACACAGCTTGAAATACATCTCCATCTGCTAAGAACCATGGCATGTTGAAATGATGCTGTGCTTTCATGATGATTGAATGAACTAATTCAGACCTCAGCTAAAGACCATCATAATTACACAGGAATGTCTAACTCTAAGTTTCTTCAACCCCATGTTAGACTGATTTAACTCCTCTTATTTAAGAGAAGGTATGTCAATTGTGAAATTTCCTTTGTCTCAGATTAGGCTGAGGGTCACAGTGTATCAACCACGTCAGCTACTCTGGTATACAGCTGTACTTTCCTCCACAGCAATTTTGATAATAGAAGAGCCCTTCCTTCATGTAACAAATTATTAATTAGTAGAGAGCAAGAATGTCTTCCAAATACTGAAAAATGCGAGGCCAACCTAGCTTTCCTCTAGTGCTTACCAGTACCAGCACAGGGGGATGACCAATTCCCACAGAAACTTTCTGAGCCTATCTTCCATGAAGCGAACCGTGCAAGTGATACCCATGACACTACCTGATGTTTGACATCTGTTTTTCTTCTTAAGAATACAAACTATTTTACATCCTTAAAATCCCTTTCTTCTTGGCTAAAGCCCTCAAAAAACATGCACACATATGGTTGCCTTAGGGAGGCAATTGTTACATCTGAAGTGTTTTTCTTCATGAATCCAATACAAGGTTTGGAGCAGTGATATTCTGTTCATGAATTTCTAATGCAGGTGCCTCCATAATCATACCATGGTTGCCGTCAAGCGACTCATGTTCCCTACTCTGACATAACTTTGTACTTCTGCCATCTTCCCCACGTTCCCCCCCCCCAATATCTCCTGCTTCTTGTTCTCAGAAACTCCCAACCAATCCTGTAATGTCCTACCATCACTCACACTGCTGCCCTCTCCCTTTTAGAACAGCGAAGACCAACCAAGCTTTTCTGTCTTTTCCCTTTTTTGTCGTACCTCCTTGTCAATTTATTTTTGCCTGCCCCCTCTTTTCAATTACCCTTTCCTTGTCAGTGTCCCAAAATGCAGCAAAGGTCTTATCACACACAAGATGACTGCACATAGTTAGGCAGGTAAGAGGCAGCACAGGCTGTTTGGCCCATTGGGGTTGATCTCTTCCACTGGGCAGCTGTTCTGTGAGAGATGACGGACACCTCAGCTGTTCAGTGGCCGGTCAGTCAGCAAGAGCCTGTGTTCTGGATGGTCAGACATCTGGTTGTGCTTTTTCCTGTCAGGTCTCAGAGGCAGCAAGTCATGCAGGCTGCCCCTCAACTGTTGTTATGCCAAAGAAACTGTCCTACAAAGCATGTGCTGCACAAGTCTTTCCCAGAGCTTCTCACAGTAAGTAGGTGACATATCAGTATTTCTAGGTTTTCACACAGCCTCATCTGTGGCATTCATAATGTCTCTGCATTTCAGCTCCCCTTCTGTCACAATCATATGTGACATGTTATATTCTATTTTAAAATATGTACATGTCCTAACTTTACTTGAGAATTTTAAATAGGATCTTTGCAAAGCTACAGAACATATGTTTACTTCTACTAATTGATATAAACTGTTTTCCTTTTTAGAGAGCTCTGTTCAAAATAATTGGATCTAAACCAGAAAATAAACTGTTTCAGAGTGGAATGGATGACAACAATGTGCTGATTGATCGGCTCGTTACTGAGGTGAGAGCTGGAGGGAATCTAAAGGTGTCAGTTCTGCTCCATCAAGATGTGACTCTAAAAGCACAGTTTAGTTCCCCTGCCCGCACAAACAGCAATATGTGCCTACCTATTCTGAAGCATTGTATTGTATTGTAGCACTTCTGTATAAGTGATGAAAATCATGAGTCCACACTCAAAGGGTTAAAAAACTTGCATGTATCAACATAAGAGTAAGATTATGCTACGAAGAAATGTTAACACTTAGAAAAATACGGATGAAAATTGACTTGTACAGACAAATGTGCTTTACAAACAGTTAAATAAAACTGCATGGCATGGTTGGAAAGCACAGGCCACCAAATGCAGCAGTACTGAATGAATAAATAGCTAGAAGAAGTGAACAAAATCTTGGTAAACTGTCAAAATCTCCACTTGAAACAGACTACATGTTCTTTTATGCAATGAGTCCTTGTAAACCAAGTACTTACTAAATTAATCCTCCATTCCCATGCCTGCAGATTCATCCCATCTTCTAAAGCAGGAGCAGCACTGGGATGCACAGTGGAATTAGACATGGAGGGCTGTGCCACATACCCCTGTGCCTCATTTCCCAGCATTATCAAGCACCTGAATGACCAGAAGGGCCATATGGACTTGCCATAACAAAACAACTTCAGGAGAATGGAAGGATATATAAGTCATTGACAATTTCCAACCAAGTCCCAAAAAAGGAAATCAGAAGTATCTCTCTATAACAAATATATTCTTAAAAATGAGATTATCTTTCCAGGGGTAAAACATACTCTGACATGGGACCCTGTAGCACTTCTGGGGCACCACCCAAATCTTGACAGGAGGCCACTGTGCTGTATAACAATTGCAGTCATTAAGGCTGACAGAGACCCTATCATACAGCAAGAGCTATAGGAAACTTTAAAGGTGTATTAACACAAATGGGTTTTTCAGCTTGGGTTCCAGAAGAAATGATTACAGCACGAGCAGTAACGCAACATGGTGAAGCAACGGACTCACAGAAACAAACATTTTACACATTTGTAGGTTTGATACAACTAAAATACCATGATAATCAGACAGTAGATTTTAAAAAGGAAAAAGCGTGAAAAAAATTCCTGAAAGGTGACACAGATACCTGGAGTATAAAGTACTTCAGTGCGCTGTGTAGTGACAAGTCAGTTTCAGCTTCCTTGTAAATCAGTAGGATTTACCTTGACTAAAAGAGGAACAGGATCATAACCCTAAGATAAAAAACACATTACTACTAACTAGTACTCACCAACTCCCCAGATTTCAGAGAGCTCAAAATTCAAAAGAAATTTTAATTAAAGCCCAAAACAAAACAGAAAAGAGATGGCAAAACTAAATCAGTGTACCTGATTTGTTTTCTCCATTTCCCTCATGATGTGTCTTGCTCCCTTCCTTACTCAGATGGTACAAGTAACAGGATTTGAGAATTTGTTTTACACTCAATATGTACAGCCACCACAAAGCCAAGGATTAAGCCAGGAGTAGGAAGTATCTGTGCAGAATCTTTTCCTCCATGTGCTACTCCCAAGGCCACAAAGTAAAACCAAAACAAAAATCAAGCAAATAGATTACATGCACAAATTTTCATTTACAAGGCACTATTTCAGGTTTTTTCGCCAGCTGGTACTTTTCAAATACTTACTGCAATTTGCTTTATTTTTTCATCTAGTGAGTATTTAAACTGACTATCACCACTCATGCTAGCAAAGTAACAGAAATCAACTTTTTCACCTACAAATCCCATCCCCTCAAAAGATAAGTATTACTGATATAAGTGGGATTGCCTAAAAATACAATGGAAGAGAAATATGTATGAAAGTGATAAAGAGAACAGTCTGATGAACGATCACAAGATTTCAAGTGTTCCCAACACAGGAGCTGAGAAATATGGAAATAACAGAGAAAAATGTTTTCCTGAGGATATCACCTCCAATCCTCACATGGAAATGAACATAGAAATTACACTTTTCTATGGATGATTTTGCTTGGAGTAGGGTTTTAGGGTAAATGGCAAACCATAGTTTGCCTATTTTTCAGTAGATGCATAAGAGCATATTCCCATTGGACACATAACATATCCTAAACAACAGAACAACATGCAAACAAGGAATGTGTCTTGTTTTTTTCAACTCAAATATTCACAGGCAAGAAGAAATTACAGAAGAAGAGTAACTTACAATACCCTAGAAGCTGTTAATTTGAAAGGCAAAGAAGAAAAATGTGTCTGAAATGCAGTGGATTCTCATCTAAAGCGGAAAAAATAGGCAACACACATTGATTTTCTCTTTGGAATCCTTGCAAGCCAAAGGGTTGCCAGATTAATTAGCAATCATGTTAACTAAGGAGCCAGGTCACAGTATCATCGTGATGGAAAACTTTTCGACCCTTTTTAAATTTATGACCTTGTTGCTTTTGGTCCATACTTCTCAAGCAGACTGGAATCTAGCAGGTTTCAGATCTCATGGTACTTTACTCTGGTTCAATCCAATTTAATTGATTTTGCACTGATTTCAGAGATATTTGACACTCAGAAAGATGCCTTAAGAATAAGCAAGTTCCTACAACCTTCATTAAATTAAAGACCTGAATACAGAAAACTAAGACTAGGCCTTTCCTAAGGGGTGAGAACCATCTCTGCTCATTTTTCTTCACTTTAGGCCCCTTATTTTGGTTTGTGCTTACTCAGTTATCACATGGATTCCAGCACATAGCATTTAGCATCAATCACAGCACATGCTGCCTCTCATGGTACAGACAACAATGGAATGGGAAGAAACACTGCCTACAGGCTGAGGAGCCAGGAAACGCGGCATGGAACTGGAAGCATTGTGGAGGGATGTGAGTTGCTGCACTAGAGTGAGTAGCGACACGGTGCCATTATGAACTAGGCCTCATTAATTCCAATGCTGATGTAAAAATTGTTTTGCTGTCATTTTTAACCATAACATAGACATCACTGCAAAAAAGCCCATGAATATGGAACAGTACATTAATAGAGTATTCAAAATGCATTGCTATCAATGCAAAATTTTCATGTCGTCAATCTTATTCACTGCAGCCACCTATCCTGTCTGAAGAGAGCATGCAAAGTGCTTTAAAAGAGTAGGCTTTTGTCCTATTCTGCATAGAAAAACAAGTTTGAAAGAATTTGATTAACCTGGGAGATGCAGGCTAATTCCATCCAGTCCAGATGGAATTTTCTGAGGCTTTTCCTCCCATGGAAGTATTTTTAATTAAAAGAAAACCAACTCATTTGTTCCCCATCTTACTAGTTTGAATTATTCTTTAATTAATAATTAGTGCATGAAAAGATTAAATAAATTATATTAAAATGAAGATGTATTAACCAACAGCATTAATGTTCTCATTGTCTGTGGGGTAGAAGAGTGGGAAGAACCCTCTGATACATAAAATTTAAACCTGGCACCAGGTTTAAACCTGGCACCTGGCATCATGCATGCTTGTTGGCATTTCATTAAAAACGTCACTGGAGAGCTGCTGAATAACTTCCATCTTAAACAAGTAAGCCCGAATGGTGACTTGGGCTTCTCTAGATCACTCATCAGAAGAACCTCTGAGTGTCCAGGTACAACAGACTCACAGCATTAATGTCAGTTGCAAAGTACTCAGAGATACACGAGTCAAGCCATGTATCAGAAGACTACTAAGACATTAATTTTGTGGAAGGTACTTAATCTGAAATCGAAACACAGTTATGTTGTCAGGCTGTCAATGAGAAAGTGTACCTAATGAAAGAGAAAAGAGAAAGAAAACAAGGACAAGAGTGTAACAATAAAATAGCAATACAGGTGTTTAAACAGATGTCGGCTTCAGCGCCCAGCCTAAAAATCTGATCTCTCTTGGCTTCAATTTCTGAACTTAGTGTCCCTGAGGTAAATAATTTTCAGATGACAGTAAGTCCATGTAGGACAGGAATATCTTTGGTCTTTAATAAGGAAGCTTGAAGCATTCACTCGTGGAGACAAGGTAAAGGAACAGTACAGCCATAAGTGGTGGACTCTGCCGGAGAAATACTGCATAGTATGGTTACTCTTCCTAAGCAGGGGCAGGGGACGATAGCAATGATGGAACTGGCTGGCTACTTTAAAAACATCTAACAGTGTCCTTGTTCCCACCTTAGGAAGGTCTGGGTTACCATGAGAATCAGTCAGTCCCATCTTCTTCAGTACAAGAAAACACTGTTGGGTTGAGGAAAAGTACAGTACAGAAGATCAGTGACATGTAAAGCGCTGAGAAAATTCTGAAAGCAAAGTAAAAGCCAAAAGCATCCCCAAGAATGCTTCAGGAAAGTTAATGGATTGACAAAAAGAATACATTTGAGACTTGTAATCAAGGTACAGATGGTTGAAAAGGTTCTATCTTAAACAAATATTGTATTGCCTGACCCAAACACTAAGTTCTGCAGCAAGTTTCTGTACAATGGAGAGGTGCCTTCTGTTGGTTTCCTGTTTTTATTTGACCCTTTGTAAGAGCCATTTGGGGCCTGCCATTGAACATAAAATGCAATTCTGAGCACAAAGCTTTGACTAAATGAGCAGATGGTGACCTTATTCCTGACTGTTAGTTCACCAGGCCTTAGGTATTTGGCTTTCACATTAAAATTTAATCAAGATGACCATACAGATGTAGACCATAGTGGTTTCAAACTGCCACAAAGCAAACAAGGAGTGTGTCTAAACTGGGCAGGTTAGAATGGCTGAAAACAAAATAGCTTGTGACTTGTTCTTAATAGGCTTGTTCAAATGTCAGAACTAAAGAAAAGTTCTCTAGCCGTTTATTATATATAACAGTAGCAACATCACATTCTCAGTTTATAGAAACATACGTTGCTTCTTATTCACTCTGGCATTCTTCAAATAACTGTATTAAGCTTTGTATTGATACAGCCCACAAATCCTGAAGACAACAAAATTTTCAATCTTTAGCTTTTAAGAATTAACTTTTTGACAAAATAATCAAAACAAATTTAAAAGAGAAAAATGGCTACCTGGCCATAAGGTCCACTAGCTAGAGCAGATACAAGGTGAGCTGGCAAGAGCACTACACACCTTATGAGATCGGATCAGTCTGAGTACAGAGAAGTGCAGTCACTCTACAAGTAGAGAGTTCACAAAAATCCACAATTCTTGGATGGTACAGTGCCTACATTACACAGATGGCACCTCTGCAAAATCTTCATCTTCCATGAGAAACAAATTCATATCCTTCATCCTATTCATCAGAACATACGCACACATGCATACACATACTTCCCGCTTGGGAGTCCCAAGAGAGGAGCAGGTGGAATCCAGATCTGCTTCCTTTCCAAACACCAGAGACAGACAAGTAGGTATTTCCAGCAAAAGCACTGCATGGTGTACGATTAACCATCAGCAAGTACCTTCACATTCTGATCATAGACAGGATAGCAATGCAAAAAAATCTTGGAAAAGTAGAGAAGTAATTAAGAGAAGCAATGGAAATGAAACAGATGATAGCTATATATGACACGTAGGCCAAATTGATGGTACAAAAGAGCCCCACAAATCAGCCAATGTACTTTAAAAATGTCACGCCTTTGCAAAAAAGTGCAACCATAGTTCTGGTTTTCCTAAAGGCTGATACTACTTGCAAGACAAGCAAAATAATTATTCTGGGCTCTTTAGTGCTGCTAAGACCTGAGCTGGAAAGTAATATCAGCTCCATCCAAAAAAAAATCAAGGAACACAAGAAAAATTTGGAGAGAAGGGAGAGGAGAACAAGAATGACCAGAACAAAGACCTACTACAAAAGACTGAAATTAATTTTCTTCACTCTTAGGAGACCGAAGGGGAACATAGTAACAACTTTTAAATCTGTGGGAGGAATGGATAGGCCTATCCTAACAGCAAGCAAAGTGAAACAAGGGGCAGGTCACGAAGTGGACATTGGGATGGTTGTTAAGTACAGGCCAAGCAAACATATTGCAAAGGACAGTTATTCCTGGTTTGGAACTCAGGGAACGTTCTGATGGTCTCTCAGTGTACCTTCTGGCCCTATTTGTCTAGGAAACCACAAACTAGAGAGTCACTGGGTCAGTTTACATTCAATTAATATCTCATGAACTCACCACAACGGTACTTAAAATGAAGAGTTTGGGTTTTTTTCCTCCCCTGCCTCTAGGTTCTTTTTATGCTTGGATAACTAGTTTTTGAACCAGTGTTAAGTACATGGCTTAAAGAGCTGGGCTTTTCATTTCTCTTTCTTTAATCCAAATGTTATACTTGCACAATCCCTACCATGGACACCAGTAAACTATATGTGAACCTTTTTACCGGTATGACAAACCATCTCTCCACTGGAGAACAGCTATTGAAATGTCAAGTAACATGATACCCATACAACTGCATCAGCACCATGTGCTGATTTGGTGTAATAATCTCTGTGTGTAAACAACTTGGTCTTTGGAAAGCATGAGAGTCCCAAGAAGGTACATGTGACCTTTAAGCAGGAGAAAGCTTTTTTGGTTTCATCCAGAGCCATATAACATTGTCCAGAGAATTCCAAACCATCTTAACTCAGCCAACGAATCAGATTGTTTCACAGCTGCCCCATATACAGTTTGCACACATTCTTTTTTTTCGTATTTTGAAATACCACCTGTACAGAGATTAAATGTGAGAATTGCATACAGCAAAAAAAAAAAATCCAATAGCCACAAACTACTCTCTAGACCTCTGGATGAAAACTGAATACTGCCACAGACAACACACATGTGGTGACCACAGCTGAAGATCTGATCCACAATACTTGAGCTAAAATGGCTCAAATAGGCTTATAATTATGTTTTGTGATTTAGAGAGATCTTAATATGTGAAAATCTTTCTTGCCTGCTCTGATAGGTAGCTGAAGTTTTTCATAAACAAATACATTTCATTTATTTATTATAAGTGCAGTAGGTCAAATACAGAGATTCAATACCCATAAAATGGGGAAATACTCTTGAGTCTAGAAATTTTAAGGTAAAATAGTTTTTTTGAACTGTCCTTCTATTAAATGCTGCCTCGGAGAAGTCTAAGAAGGCATAATCATTAACCCCAAATGAAATCGACCACGGTAAGATTTACATCATATAATATAATGTGATAGTAGTGAAATGCTGAAAAGACAGAAAAGACCAAATATTTAAATTTTAAGAATTGCCAGTTAAAAGGTAGCCTGTAAACCTGCAAAGTCCAGTAAACAATGAGAAAAAGGATTAAGACTGGCAGTGCTCTCAGTGACCTAATTTACATGTGAAAGAGCTCAAATTCTAGTTAATTACACTGCAGACAAAACCCTGACTATCCAGGGTATGGATGTGCATTTCTCAGCAGAAATCCCTACCTTCTTTCTCTATTTTCTTAAAAGATACTTTATCTCACTGGTATTCACAGATCTGCAGAAAACATCCAGCTAAAAGATACCAATAAAAGTGTAACAAATATTGATACAAAAATTTCCTTGGTATGAGTGTTTTATTAATTTCAAGATTGTTTAGCTAAATATGCTGCTTATCTCTCCCTCTGCTGGATGCTCCTAAGTGAGTCCCCTAAGCTTCCTACCTTTAATTCATAATTTACATAGAAATAATTAGAAATTCATGAAACCTATACACATTTTGAAAAAAAAAAACAAAATTTCACTCATGCATTCCTTCCTTTAAAGTTCTTTTCATCTCCTTCTTCCATATCTATTATTACTCAGGTTACAAACAAAAAAATTAAGCTATAACTGAGATCGCATTCCCATACTCCACATCAGTAAGACACCCTCCTGTCACAGCCTCCAGAAGGATTGTGATTTGCAGTGAGTTCTCTGGCACTATTCACTAGAGCAGGAGGTTTAAAAGGATTTCTTTCTTCTCTTCCATATCATATTACACTAGACACATATACACAATCTTTTAATGTGCTTTCTAAAAGCATACTGGAATATTAAATTTTACAGCTCTAGATCTGTAGGAGTTTGTGTGTATTTTGTGTAAGAACCCGGCAAAAGAAGGATAGATGTTGCTCCTCTTTGGTTACTAATTTCTCCCATAGCATTTTTTCCGACCTTGTTCCAAACAGGTTTGTTTTTGGATTTTGCTTTCAAGAGGTGTTCAAGTGGACTCTAAGTATAAAAGACAACATGAATTAAAGTGAACAAAATTTTCTTGTTCACAAGCTAAAAAAGAAGTAATACTGCTCCTGTATTCATTCAAGACAAATCCACAACAAACCTCAGCTGAATTTAATAGCTCTGTAAAAAAATAATGGAACTCAAATAATATTCACTACTATATGTTTCCTAAAATTATATATGCATGTTCAATTTGTTCTTCTGGACTTCTACTGTGACACAGAACTGAATAATTAACTTTCCCCTATAAATCAGTCTATTGACAGGGCAAGTTCAGTACAGCAGTAGCTACTTAGAGATTCACAACCAGAGTCTTCCAGCCTTTTCAAAAACACATGAAGAAATTGAGATTCCTAAACTGATACCAGGGATTCCCATGGGCATGTGCGGTGTTCCCTGATTTCAGCAGGGTTTTGTAAGTACTTAGAACATTTAACATACAATTTCACATAGGGACTTAGGATCCTCTGTTGGAAATCATATAACTTTCACAGTTAATTTTTAATTAGTTTTAATTAGTTGTATGCAGGGCCCACTTTTGGCCAGCATTAGTTAAGTTTCTTCACAGACATTTATTGTTACTTTGATCATTAAATCATCCAAACCTTAAGTTTGTTAAAACTAATCCTGACAAGCTTCAATAAACAAAACCAAAGGGATGTGAAGATGGGGCATCTGGGATTTTAAATCTATGGCCCTTCAAGCACATTGGAGTAACCAAAAGATACAGGGGAGATTAAGGCCTGGAAAGCTGGAGACTCCCCATCTGAGGAAGAGATAAGGACTAAAGAACGTGGACCAGATTAGCATGAAGAGTGATAAATCAATAACCAGCAGGGGACAGAACACTAACTAATGAAGAGAGTTATGCAACTTAGAACCAATTAACATTAATTTCTTTGTTTGCTAAAAATATATAGATAAGTGAAAAAGTTCTGTATTGGAGTCTGTGTGGAGGCCAGAACTTTGCCAGCTACACACACACACACCTCTTGGCCAAGAATAAAGTACTGTTTTACTCCCTAACACTAAAAAGGCAGAGTCTTATTTATCCCAAATATTTCGGAGGATTTTGGTAACACCTCCACATATCAAAACATCCAAATTTGCCTATTCTCCAAATTTAACAGCTTTCCCTAGGTCAAAATTGACTGCAACACTCATTCAAATTTATTAATACAAAGCATGGCATTTGATGTTTTACCGTTCTGTACTAATACCTGCTGCAGGATGATAGGACACATGAATATATGTTTATCCTCAACCTACATATGTATCCTCAACCCACATATGAAGAGGAAGGACTTCTGGTACTGCAAATTATTTTAAGTGCTTTTTAACCTTTCCTGGTATTGACATAATTTCCTTTGGGAGTGGAACAGACCCTGTCATAAGTTATAGCTTCTATTCAGCACAGTAGATCTCATCTAGTCTGGCAAAGGTTCTTCTCCGGCAATTAATTTCATGTTTTATTCATCCCAGAATTCTTTAAAGCTCCAAATCAAAATGCCACTTTGTGCATTGCCAACCACATTATGAGCTGCCAGTATCACAAATAAAGGTGCCTTCTGCATAGCAATCAGACTGCCTCTTTTCAGAGAAAATGAATCTAGCTCTGTATTTATCTCACTAATTGCACTCACAGCATTACAAATTATCACCCGCCTCCCATTTACATTATTCAAAACTCAATCTCTGTAAGTTACTAAACCAAAAGTGAGCCATACATTTCCTCCTGAGACCCAGAAAAGACATTGTTTAAACTGTTGATCTATATGAACTGATTTATCAGGAAAAAAGTTAAGATATAGTAATTGATAAGAGAATAATCACCTGAGAGTATGTGTGTGCTGTAAATGCACTGCTTAGGAGAAAAGAGGACAGCTGACCCCAGCACGGTGCTGAATTTATGTCCCTTCGATAATTATAAAAGTGAAGAGCCAGCGTCTTACCTGAATTCAGTTAAATTCAAGAGATAATGTAACATCCAAATGGAAAGCAGTGAGTGCTTTCACAGCTTCCCCCCAGATGCCCTCACAGCTCTACTAAGTTTATGGGTAAGGTTAGTTGGTTTTCACTGTTCCACTGCACAACTGAAAAACAAAAATCTTCCATAAAGAGTTACATAAACGTGTGTCCCAACTAGCTGGAAAATTGCATTGCACAAAGAGCTACAATTCAGGGGCCTGAATCTGCTGTTCTTATTTAGGCCCAGCTTCCACTGATGTCAATGTGTTCTTTTGCTTGAAGCTGAACTGAGTAAAAACTGAGAGACTGAACCCCCAGCTGAAATGCTGGAGCTTAGAAAGTAGTGGTGATCAAGGTGGCAACTGACTGTTTAAAAACCAACAAGCAAGCTACAGTAGAAAAGAAGATAACTTTTCTATATGGCAGAAGCTGCTGTATGAGACCACTAATTTAAAGGTAAATACTGTCACTGCAGTTTGATTCTTGTATGAAGTACTGAATTTTTGTGATCATTAATCTACCAAATTCCAGGTTTTCCTTTTCAAAAATTTTTAGAAAATTCCGTAAATAATGAATGATAGACTGTGCCATGTAAGTATGATTCAGTCTAGCTTTGGGAAAATTATCTAAACTAATCACCAGCTGAAGGAAGATGTTCCCCTTCTTTCCTTAATGATGTTCGTGTGTATTTCATAGATACAACATATATACAGGTTAAGACTGTATTCAAAAAGCACAAAATGCCAACAAAAAAGGTTTTTCACTTTACATTTCCTTCTATTGCCCTACTTCATTTTATTTATCGTATTTATTTGACAGCCTGATACCCAAATGCCTATATTTGTTAATTATACTCCTCATATATCCTGAGCAATATAATTTTTTTTTCTGGTAATGTGAGGAGGAGATATATACACTATGGGCCATAAAAGCACCTCAGTTTACTACTGCCATCATACAGGTGAATATGTACCTTAGCAAGGATTCCCATTTTGCCTGCTCAGATGATGCTGTCCACCTAGAGGCTCCTGTTGTCTGTATTATCTGGTGCTGAGCTAAGAGGGGAGGGTGGAAAATGTCAAATTTCTGCCTTTTTTCAAGAATTTCCACCACCTCCACTTTTGCTGAACTCTGCTTCAGATGAGGTCACTTACTTTGGGCAGGTTTCCTCTCAATAATGCCATTAGCAAACAAAGACAGATTTACAGTAAAACATTTACTGTAATGCTACATGTTGTGTCATCTGATTGGTTTTCAAAAAACGAGGAAAAAATCTTTAACAAGTATCACTAGCAATGTCAGTGAAAGTTAAACTGTCCTAAACAAGTCTGCTAGAGGGTAGAAAAGAGGCATACAGCCTTTCCACCTCATCATATTTGTCATTTCAATGTCTATTTTGACAAAGATACCAAAAGGCATGTTCAGTGACCATCTTTTACTTGCAAAAGGAGAAATTTACTACTGCAGCAAATCCCTGGCTCTAAAGCTTATTTTCAGATATTACAGGTAAGACACTGCTGAATCAGAAGACCTACAGTTTTTATTATTCCTCAAATATTTCCATTCAGAAGTATACAGAATAGAGACATGTGCTTCCTTTTATTATTTGAGTATCTTTTGCTTCCTCATACTTTTACAGTCCCACATACAGGCACGTGACTGTCTCTTTCACCTGCCAGATGCAGACCAGAGATCCCTCAAATCCATCTGTGCAATGACAAATCCCTCATCAGGTTCCACCAGTAATAAATCAGATTTAATAATAATTTAGAAATTATTCTTCCTGTAACTTCCTCATGAATCCTGCTTATCATTTTCTCCCATCACAGAGAGAGAATAATACAAGATTCAAGATCTGACATACAAATAAGAGGTGAATTTTGGTGGGAGAGTGTTATTTCTATTCAGAGATGTAACTTTGTATTAAAAAAAAATCACTTTGTAGGTTTACATTACAGTTTCACTATGACAAATAATATGTATAATACAATGGGTGCAGTAGAAGGAAACAACAGGTATTATGCTGTTATTAAAATACAAAACTCGCATGTATCAGCATAAAAAAGCTCATGACAAGTAAGAGAGGAAAGCCAGATGTGGGGAGAAATGCACACATTACTACTATCCCACCTCCTGGACCTGCTGCTGCTGCATGCTTTGTCTTCCTAGTCACTCATCCAGCAAAATTTCATTTTCTCTGTGCCTCTCCCACCAAATTTCCACTTCCACTCCCTGGTACAAATGTCACAGTCCTTTGGGTAGAGAGTCTTCTATTCTTAGAGGCTAAACAGAAAAAAACACGAGTCTGAACTTTTAATAATACACTTTGTGATTCAGGACTGATCCTTCTGCTCTTTTTGCAAAAACAATGTTCTTCTGCAGTCAGCTACTGTTAGTTCTGCAGTTCAGATGGAAGACATCTATTCCATACTTCTGAGTTTTCAGACATAACCCTGCTGTTGGTGTAGGAGGGGATGAGTACTATGCATATTTCCTTTTTAATCTTAGGAACACACATATGTACATGGACATGATTTCAAGGGACATTAATCCCACTGCGAAATCAAGCAGTAGAACACACAATCCTAATCTGGCATCTTAGAGTTCCTGCTTTATGAGAGGGTCTCAAATCATAACTCATTGCACATGATATCTTCAATTAAATGGGCAGCAGAGACAAAGGACTGTATTAAGATGGCACAGGTAATGAGTAAATGGACGTATCTCTATGCATGTTGGTTTTTCCCTACATATATGCACAACTTCGAACTGCAGCCATTAAGAATACTTTTGAAGATATTCTTCCTGAACTGAGAAACACAAGTACTGCCCAAGCTAACTTAATGGAGACCATGTTACTTAATACCATTAGCTATATGAAATGCTGCAGATTAAAAGAAAAAATCCCTAATCAAAGCTTGCAACTTGTCTTACACTTTTCTAGTACAGCAGAAGAAATAATCTCCGAGGACTCTACTATTTTCACTATTAAATGTTTCCGTCCAGTTTCTGCTGTGCTTTGGACTCCTGAAAACACTAAATCACTGGTAAAGTCTCTCACTCTTTATTAGTCACAGGCACCCTTTCACTGCTTGGGAAAGTTGGATGATTCAAAGGCAATATATGCAGGTTGGAAAGGAAGAAGTCTTGCAAATAAATTTTTGCTGAAAGAGGCACAATGAGTCAGAATTGCTTATTCCACAGCTAACCCACCTTTGACTCTAGGCTCTGAAAAAATGCTATTAATTTTATCTAATAGAACATAGGGTTGCTACTTGGGTCACCTGGCAAAGAACAGAGGGTGTCTTAAGTCCCTCATTTGGAGATAAACATCTCTAGTGTCAAAGCAATCCCTGCCCTTGCCTGTGACATGCCTCAACAAGCACAGAGAAAACTGAACTCGACTAATTTAGTGTTGGGAGGGTTTTTAACCTTTTCCCCTTACACAAGATGTACCACTACTACCTCTTGAATTTACTTCTCTAAAATCTTATCACGTAAGAGAAAGGATTGATGGCCTGAGCAATTACAGATCAATACAGTGTTTGTTTATCAATGATGGGGCAGAACTTTCCTCTCACTAATGTCTAAAGACTGAGGTTTTCTAATCAGATGTGCATTTCCTCCACAACTGTGTTTCACTGAAGACAATCATTTGGATGACATGAGACATAATGAATCAGTCATTTTTGCCATGCCATTTTCGAGGCTAACATGGTGACTTTGAATCCAACGAGTGCCTTGCACTGATGATGCCTCTGGTTTTAGGCAAGTTTTGTATTCTTGTGCTTATAATGCAAAGCCAGATGATTCAATCAATCAGCACCTGGTAGGTGGATCTTGCTTATAAAATTGGGAAGAATGCCAGCATTCTTGACAGCGTGAATGTTGTATCATCTCCACCTCTTGGCTTGAAATTTATTGGAGGCGAGTGTGATCAGAATTACACTTGAAGTCTGCATGCAAGCGGTTTTGGCATTGCACCATAGCTACAGGAAAAACAGCCAGGCTGAAGGCTTGAATTATGATCTTGGCCCTTTCCCTCCTGCCTTCCACTGCCAACCTTTTCTTAATGCCCTTTCAAAAACCTGGCACCATAACAGAATGCAAAAGAGTGGAAAGAATGATGTTCAGAATCCCTTGGATGCACTACTTTGGTTGATCCCATCCACAGCAAGCAAGCAGCCAATAAGTTTATCCTTGAGGTTCTCAAGAAGAGAAATACCCTCATATCTTCTTATTCTCTTTCTTTTCTTTTCCTTTTTTTTCCTTTCTTCCTTTCCCAGCCTCTTCTTTTTAGCAAATTAAGTTGTGTTTTGTCTTTTTTTTTGGTTTTGTAGGGAGATGGATTATGAGAAATCATAAGGGAGGTTTTTTTGCTGGTTCAACTCAATCTGAGCCTTTGCATTTCAGCACCAGGAAGCATTATGAATTGAAAGCTAAATATATACGATTTCTCTGCAATGGAGAACCCACCTCCTTTAAAGAGGGGTTCTATGAAAACAAACTCTGTTAAATAGCTCCACAGAAAGAGTTCTACAGCTTAGCAAAAGGCTTTCATACAATTAGCCCACTCACATACAGAGGACTTACATTTTGCTGGCAAATATGGTCCACTGTAACTACTTTCCTCAGTTTCCTACACATACAAGAGAAGGACACAGAGCAGATCTTGCAATCAGATATGCAGGGGTTTTATCTGTAATAAACTATGTATGGCATGAATAAAACACTTGTTTGTAATTTTCTGCAAACAAACCTTGGTATTGTTAAAGTTGTTGGTTATGCATAACTTTATTTGTAAGTATGTTACAGCCTGGCAAGGTTTGAAAAACTATTGATTTTGTCTATTTGGCACTTTGTGAAGCTGCTTGTGAGTTACACGGTCAATTATTGTTTCCTCCAAACTGGAAAAAAATAATTAGTCTTTTTCTTAACTGCCTATATATCTGCAGCTTTTCCCAGGAACTGAGACAAACAAAGGTGCATTTACATGAATAAGTTCAGTTGAACTGAATGCATTTCAGTAACTACCCATGAATGCAGCTTCACAGTGTTTACTTAGCTTCATCATTTAGCTCGTTTGGGTTTTTTACCCTAAGAAATAACAAGCATATATTCCTGCAGTATAATACAAGAGACACCAGTTCTGCTCTCATCTAGGAATTATCACTTCCTCCTCTCAACTCAGACTTCATAACCATTTCAGACACTGTGACTCACTGTAACTCTAAAAGAAGAATGACAATAAGAAGGATAAATGCTTCTGCCTGCAATAATTTGAAGTGAAGCCTGTACTCGAATACTTGCTTGCGTAGAATTTTCAAGCAAGGCCTCCAAAAACAGACTTGCCAGCCAACACTGGTCGTTTTGTTTCCACCAATAGGTGTGTATGCACTAACATCTCAGGATGCTCCATCTAAAAATTATGCTTTTGGCTTAAGCTGTCCCTTCAGGATAAATATATCAGCTCCTTAATGTTTATGTATCTGCTTGACAACTCTACCCATGATGATGGGATTCTGCCAATTAAAATTTTGTGTTTCATCCTTAATGCAAATAGTTGCTTTGAAGTGCTCCAGGTTTACTGAATGAACAAAAAACATATTCAGGGAAAATGTCCACAACCCATCAGCATATAATTGCAGTTTGCCTTTCCATTAATACAGTATATCAACAAATCTTGTTTTAAATTTACAGAGGCTCTTCCATCTTAACTGGCTTTCCTGACAGAAACAGTACTGATAAATCAGTTTATCTTGCAGTATATAATATTGACTCCTAATAAAAAGCCAATATAAATGAAGTAAATCTCAACCATTTAGAACCAGGAATTGGAGTTAGACTAGGCTTCTGTTCTGTACTGCTCCTGTAAGAGATAGTCAAAAGAGAGAGATAGTCCCTCCACTATGTAGGAATCAAAGACAGACTAGTGTCCCAGCTTGGAGTTTTAAACCAGATGCGCAAGGTTAAGCTGCGTGAGAACAATCATCTCACACATTAACTTTCCCCCTCACTAAATTAACTGGGTAAGTCTTTTCCCTGCTATGTTCTGTCACCTTCATGCATCAATAGCATGAGTCAGATCAGCAGTCATAAATCACCCTTTACTCTGTTTGCTTTGGATCTCAGCACCTCATTTTTTAGTCACAGGATGGATATAATGACATTTGCTGCCGTTAAGGTGCCATTCTTTCAAACAGGTTTGAGAAAAGTGCTGGATAATGTTATGACCAAAAGATAACTACATAGACATGGAAGATTACGATGAGGAAAAAGAGCAATAGGGTCCAGGACTTACAGGCTCCCTTATCTAAATTAGTAGATCAGCACAAACCGAGGGGAGAACAGTATCTGATTACCTTTTAAGGTTGTTTGTCTTGCACTAAAATGTCAGGAACTGGGCAAACCTAAAGTCCCTAGTGTACATCAGTTACAAAGTGATCTTTAAGGTCCCTTCCAACCCAAATCATCCCCTGACTCTGTTAAAAAGTTTGGGCAAATGCTGGCATCTTTTAATAACTAGAGGATGTGTCAAAGTGAGGATGAAGTACATGCTCAGCCAATGTCAATGAAAACAAGCTCCACTTCAGCTGGCAAAGATGCTGCATGTATCAAGTCCAGCTTACAAAGGTCTTCCTGGACTTTGTCAAGCCCATAAAATAAAAGCATTCTATAACACAAGCAAAAGGAATTCAAAATCTATTTCTCTTGACCTGATTAATAAAGGCCCCATTTCAGTTCAGCATTGTGTACGAGAGCCAAACATGGTAAAAAACCAAGAAGAAAGGAGAAGGAATCTTCTCCCCTTCTAACCTTTTATACTAGAGTAATTTTACCTGATTCTTATTCCATAGTCCCACTACTGGATTCTCTCAACTAGCTTTAATTTGAGTGCTGTCTTGAAGGATAGACAAGATAAGTTCACATTCCTCAGAAAGATTTAACTTCTCCCCTGCCAAGCCCTGTACTGAATTTATCTCCCCCTTCATAGCTGCAACACTAGCCTCAGTTTAAGATGGTGAACTCAGCAGCTTAATTATTTCGATGCAGACAAATTCCCTCCCTGTCCCTCAACCATCAGACTTTCTCATTGACTATAACCTGCTCTGACTGAGCTATAATCAAATTATTCAAATAATCTGAAAAGCCAGTATCATTAAATAACTTTTTTCCATTCATCGTTCTAAAGCGATCTGTTTAGATATAGACATGAACCACACTGTCTTTACATGAGGGAAGTGTTGCTTGGCTCTTTCTCTGTGCAATTTCTTCCTCAAAATATTTGCTCTCCAACAGGCTAATTGTTTTCATCTGCCCACACTGAGTCGGTCAGGAAGGTAAGTGCACGGCTAACCTTAATACACACTTTCCCAGGGAAGAGAGTAATTTATCGTCATAGGAACTATAGTATATCCAGGAGACATTAGTAGTTTTACAGCCAAGTGACCTACATGTGACAAGGTAAAACTATAATCAGCACAAGAAATCTTATATACACATAAGAAGCATGACTCCATCTGGTTCAATGCATCCAGCTCCCTGCTTTGAGTGTAATGAGCAAATCAGACATTTTAAAATCTTTTTAAACCTGATTTAAATGTTTTGCTGGAGACGAGTGAAGTGCAAATTCAAAACTGTTAATTTTGTTAAACAGTTGGCTAAAGCTTGAAAAGAATCATAGACCCCTGTGCAACAACAAAGAGATCTCATCATCAGAAGAAATAGATGAGTTAAAGCAAACAGTAGATGGCAAGAGAACTTAATGACAGCAAGCCAAGTTTGATCATAAGTCAGTTTGTATCTACGTATTAATTTTTAAAAGAGATCCTCTACTTATATCAGCAGAAATAACTTGTATGCCTTGTTTTCTCTTATTTAACCACAAGACCTGGTCCCACTATTGTCTTGGAACTGAGATGTCGTGGACTACTAGAACGGATAGAGCATGATCTGTGGGGTTTTTGTGCCTTTGTAGCCATGAAAGTAAGACAAGCTGATAGTGGCTGCAGAAGTAAAGGCCTGTCTAGGTCAGTGTGCAGAATACTTATGTATCATTTGCCTCCTGGGAAGGGTGGGCAAAATCACATGAAAATAAACCAAACTGGCTGGTGAAATTTCAAAAGCCACTGTTTAGGTGACTAAACTGGTTACAAGAATAGCTTTTTTTTGTGTTTAAATTCAGCCGATTCTGTTCCTTCTCCCCTATTTTCTGGTAATTTGTTCTGCATTAAATAACAAAAACCTTGGTACTTTGGTAAGTGCTGTGCCTCAGCAATGCCCTAGGCCCCCCCAAAAAGTCATCTTTGGACAGCAGATAGTGCCAAAGTCACTAATTTGGTCAGAAGAAGAAACAAAAGGAGCAGTTAATACTCTAAGCAGTCACTAACAGCAGCAATGTCCATTCCTGTGACCTGCAGCAGGAATCACAGGATAAATCATATTTGAATAAACCATATTAAGTAGATTTATAATCCCAGTGATCTACTAGACTGCTAAGTACTGCTGGGTGAGTGGAATATGAAACTGCACAAGGTTTCACTTGACATCACATATGTAATGTAATGACCTATTTTCCTCTCTTAAGGTAAGATCTCTTCTTCCTTTCATAGTTAGCCTAAAAAACCGCATCACTTCATAATGATATGTTCAGCCCTGTGTCACTTGTAAACAAATCATGGTCTCCAGAGAAAGAGCAGAAAAGTGAAAGGATTTCTCCCTTCTTTTCCCAGTCCTATGAGCCTCAAACAGTTTTCATATGTGTCATATGGCCAAACTGCAGTTGCTTGGAGAAACACAGGGGTTTGTAAAGGTCCATGAAAATAGACATGTGCAAAGGGATGAAAATATGACAGGAAAATATTTTATAGTCAATGTCTAGGAAAACCTAGTCGAAGGTCCTCCAAACAAGGAACAGAAGGAACATTATATGGTTTAATAACACTTGCTCACCGAATAAATTGAAGTTATTGCTATGTTGGAGACAAGGAATGAGGTAGTTGTAGAGAATTACCTGTTTATCATTACTTAAAACATTCATACAAATTACAGTATTTTGAACTCTTACCAAAACCCTAGTGGAACTACAAGCAGCCATCATGGCATTCCAGAATCTTCACTGAAGGGTCAAAGAATCCCCTGCTGAAAATGCAAGGGAGAAAAATGGTCTGTAGACAATTCTGTCTCATTTGCTTCAAATATTCTGTCTGCAATTCTCCTTCTCTGGAAGACAAAGTAGGAGGAATCTTCTCCCTGATGTTAGTGTGATTTTAGCTTGTGTGTTTGTGTCTCCATGGAGACAATGTAAACACATCTGTTTTCTTTTTGCGCTTCTGATGGAAGCATTCTACACAGAATTCATCATTGCAGGGAACAAAAACATTATCTCGAGGCAGAAATGGAGATAATTCCTTACACAGTGAAAAAGGAAACCTGGTTTAGTTAATTTCCATCAATGATCAGTGTCACCAGAAGAGCAGAACAGTGGAGTTTACAGTCATATCTTAAAGCTCAAGGTTTGTGTATCTTGATATTTGAATAATAAAATAATGTTAATAAAACAGTTATGTTAAACTCACGTTACAAGTGTAGAAAAAGAAATATAAATGCAGCATACCCATGGCCATCAGGAGAAATGCAATATTCTACAATTCTGAAATGTCAGCATGACATTATAATGCTGCCAGATCTGTTATACATTGTTGCCCTTCGTGTAGTCTCTAAAAATTAGTAATTCCCAAGATGTGACAACAAAGCTACATTATCTGTAACTTTATTTTACATTTCCCCTAACATCTATGCACTGCCAGTTAATGAAAGAGGAAAACACATTGCACTGCAGTGGTGTCAGTTATTTGTTCCTTTTGTTAAAGATGTTTCAAGAACTGGAGAAGGAAAACAAAAGTTTAAGCAGGGTTCATTGTTTCAATAGCTGAATGTCCATTCAACGCCTGAAGCATGTTAAGCTGGTTTTTACCAGTCATAAGAATGTCCCATGCTCCTTGTTAATCCACTGAACATAATGGAATAGGCCACTTGCAAACATCACTGTCTGCAAAAGGAGAAAATATGAAATAAAGATTTCCCACCAGAATTTTAATGGTTTTCATAAAATCAAATCATTAATTTTAGAAAATGCACACAAACACACAACCTTCAATATGCATTCCTAATATTCCAGCATTTTATTAATCACTCCTGCTTGTGAAATCTTTAGCCTGCAATATGAAATAGGCCCATGATGCACTAACCAATTTTTGGCTGTGGCCGCAAGCCTAGAAATAAGTTCTTTCTGTAAGGTACCTTCTCTTAAATAGAAGTGATTACTCTGTGCCACACAAAATCCTCACAACAGTAAAGAAACAGAAATGATGTTTTAAAGATACACTGGAAATTTCAAATACCAAACCTTTTTGTTACGGACTAGGAAAGTACTAATAGTTTCCCTGGTGAGTCCTATAATCTTAGGAGCCCCTGGCTCTTCTCTGTAAAACTTTCGGTGTGCTGCAGCATAGTCAGCAGATCTCTGAGTCATGTATTAATAGACTGGGCCCATCTATTTCTTCCAGTATTGCTGCCCGTGGCTGGAAAGAAAAGGTGACCTGTGCTCCAGATTCCCTCCCCAACTGTCCCAAGGCCGTGAAGACACTTTTGATTGACTCTGGACTGCGCATTGTGATTTCATCATCACCCACAAGGAAAAGCAGTAACAGGCAATAATCCGAGGGCCATACCACATCAGAAAGTTTCCTAGTGATGTCCTTAACCTAGGCTTGGGGAACCAGCAGACTTCTCCAAGAGGAGGGTCTGGCACTCGGACCCTCTATTCCCCTTAGAAGGGGAATACGCACCTACAGCTATAACCTACCTTTCTTTTGACCAGGTTACAGAGTTTGGCCCTTCTGCCCCTGGCAACACTTCTGGTGTAGATGGGCCACTACCACATCATGTATTGACCGGGCTCGCATATCCAGAGCTTCAATGTCTCGAAGTCTCGTTCTGGTCCTTGCAGAGGACACGGCTCTGCGCTGAAGGGACACCTCGGCCCAGATCATTCCGGTCAGTGAGGAAGACACGGCTCTGCGCTGACGGGACAACGCCCCAGCCAGTCGCCCCCTCAGCCGCTCCCTCTGGGCGGTGACGACGCCTCCCGCACGCAGTCTGCACGCGCGCCGCGCGCTCCATTTTAAACAACGCGGGGCTCGCGGGTGCCTCTCGCGAGAGCTGCCGGCCTGAACGGGAGGTGCGCGCTCTCCCCTCGGGTGACGTGGCTTTCCAGTCGATTATCTTTCAATACTTTCAATATTTATTTCGTAAAAGTATCAGCTACCCCGCCCTAAGAACATCCTGCAGGAAGAGGTATTAGCATTCATGTCGCGATTTAATCTGTTTAATTGCGAGCTAGATAGGCGGGATGTCACAGCTGCAGCGCAAGTGTTCTCTGGAAGGACGGTTCCGATGATTAAAGCTGGAGCCATTTCACAGTCATTTCACAGCTCCTTCAGCTAGGCCGTGATTTTTTATGCCTTTCAGAATACTTGGCGAAGGAATTTAATGGCATGGCCATACTTAAGAGTGAAAACGGCACAGTCCACATCTTAGGCAAATTACAATTAAAAGTAGAGATGTAGAAGGAGTATGATATTAGGGTAGAAGAAGCAGGCAACAGGTGAAAATCAGGACAAAAAGGGCTGCTAAGGGGAGCTGGCTTTTGGGTAGCACAAGCAGAAGGGTATAAAGGAAAAGAGAGCCATGGAATAAATTGCCCACACATACACCTGCTCTGCGACTGAACTGCAGGTAGCTTGATGGTTCTTTCATTTTCCTCTTTTCTTATTTTGCAGAAACATACTTTTCACATATAAATCAGGAATTAATATATTTGGCTATTGTAGTGAAATGTCTGATTTTTCAGTTGAAGCGTACCATGGCATAACATTACATGAATCAAGAATAGCGTAAATAGTGAAGAAAAGATTTACTAATTCCAGTAACTAATATTTCTGCTGTGTGCCCCAAGAGTTTCCAGTCAATGCAGAAATGTTGCTGAGATGGAGGATCTTCTGTAATCTTAGAATTACTTCTGATGGTACAACATTCTGTGTTACAAGCATGTGATATAGTCAATGATGTACCTGTGGCATGGTTCACGGACAGAAGCAGTACAAAACCACCTAGGGACTAAGTCTTGCTTAGCTCTGAAGCACTGCTGCATTAAGAGACAAATATTAAAGGACTGGTATACATCTGGAAATTGCAGAAAGAGTAATATATAAGTTAGATCCGGTTATATATATGTATAACTTTTGAAAAATGCTCCTCTGCCAAACAGTGAAAATATTTTAAGTGCGATCCACTGGGGGGTGGTGTTCCAAACACAATTTTAAAAATATTTTCTATTATCAGTATGAACAATAAGAGGAGAGGATCATTATAACATCTGCCTGTGACATATCCTTTAGAGGCAGTGCAAACATTTCAGACCTGAGAATTCAAAATTATCTTGACAGGTTGGAGAGAATCTAAACTGAACAAAGTTAAATTCAATAAAGGTTAAGTATAAAATGCTCTACACTTAGGAAAGACGAAATGCATAAAAGCAAAATGGGGACCATCTGGCAAGGCAGCATTTCAGCATAAAAACATCTGAAGCTTATGGTGAATTAATAACATGATGCTCAAGCACAAAAGACTGATCTCATTCTGGGAGGCATTGCTGCAGGAGTTATATGTAAGATATAGATGCAATCTATTGCACTCCATTTGAGAAATGTGATAGTGTTTCCAGGTTGGGGAACCAGATAAGAAAAAAGTAGAATTGGAGAGGTTTTAGAACAGCAAGGTTGGAACAAGAGGTAGGAACAGCAAGAGACATGCACACAACTGGCAGAGAAACTAAATATGGGACAGTCTGGAATATCCTGTAACACAGAGTGTCAAGAGTTATCTAAAAGGTGCCCCTGGAAAAGATGTTTCACGGTAGAAATTAATCTAATTTAAGGACAGAGAATCAGGAGACCTTTATCCAGACTGGCAGAGCAAAAATTAGCCATGCAGCTAAAATGTTACTAGCTTTAACTCAATGCAAAATTGAACTTCAGGAAAAGACAGTCAATATTTTCCCTCATTAAAAGTATAAAAATAAAACTGTCCATAAAGAAGGAACAACTCCTACACTTTGTAAAGCATTTTCAGTACATACTGCAATATTTTCGGAGGGGAGGCAGTTTAATAGAAGAGAATGAGGTACCCCTAAAGTGCTAGTAATCAAAAAGAATGTGACTGTGCGTATTTGTGATGATTCCAAGGTTAGCATTATCCAACACTTTCTGGCATGTTCTTTTCTCGTTGCAATTTAGAGAATGGCTTTGCCCTCATTGCTGTGGTTAACATTTCTTCAGTCTCAGTGAAATCAGCCTCTAACTTACTATGTTGACTTTTAAACAGGAAAGGTAAACGAGCAATGAAGGTTCTGTGGGTATTGGGCGGACGGTTACAATTCCCATTACAGGAAGAGTTCCTGCTGCAGTAGAGAACGCTAACACAAGAGCTACGGTCCTTTGTTAAGTCTTTGCTTGATTGAAGGAAACATATAGATATAGTAGGTTCCATCTAATTCTTTTAACTAAATAAACAAAGAATGCCAGGCTTAGCTATGTACACTCACTGTTATGCCAGCAGGCTTCTTAAACACAGAGGTATCATTTAAAATTCTGTAAGCTTATATAAGCTTATAAGTGCCAGTATTCTGGCTAGTTATGCTATCATCAGTTGGTTGGTTTAATATTTTTTTGAAATTGTAGACAAATCAGTCTATTTCCACAGGCAAACCAGTTACATTAACTGGAGTTAGGCACTAAGCTATCTTTTAATTTAATTCCATTCCTGCTTTGATCATTTCAGGGAATAGCACTCTTTTACCTAATCAGGAGAAACAGAGTCGAATAACTCACTGAAAGTTCTCAGTTTGTAGTGGTGACCAGCTGTGAAATCAAAGCTCTTTCTGGTTAGCACAGACTTGGGGTAAAAACGGATTTGTACATGCTGATGCCCATTTTTGGATAGCAGAAAATTAGGTTATTGTTGTTCCACTACAAGTGCATTATTATTCTTTCTGTGATTTTACAATACTCAAACATTGACCAAAGAAATATTGCAGATATTTATGAGCATATAACTCCAGGGAAAAATGTGCTCTCTTTCATTGCTGGGATCCAGAATATACTCCTCCACAATAATTCGGCATTAGAAGAAAGTTCCTGTATCTTCCTTTCTCCCTATGATACATCCACCCATTTCCATATTGTGTGTGTCATCATTTGGTTTTAATTTTCCAGTGTCTTCTAGTGCACTATTGTCACTGAATGATGATACAACAAGAATATGATCTACTTGACAGGCAAATGCTTCTTTGCTCTAAATTAACACATCACCAACAATAAATTAACTTGCTACTATGCGTACTATAAGGGAATTTGGGGGTGTGGGGTGTAATTATTAAGAATCAGTCAAAACCTCTGTTTGAGGCCCTTTTCCCACCCACCCCTTCTCATTCTGTCCACTGGGAAAATAACCTACTCAAATATGAAGAGATTATCTCAGGTAACAAAAACGAACTTCACTCTTTTGATTTTACCTTCAGCAATAATTAAGATTTAAATTAACTTGAGTGTACAAATATTATTCCTGTGACCCTTTGGGAGCAGCACACACATCCCCTGAAAACTGCACTCCCAAAATTCAAAATTTAGTTCATAGCACAATGCTTCCTTCAGGACAAAATGCCATCTTCCTGAAAGCCTTAGCATTCTCTCTGTTCTGTTGCTGAAGGATTGCTATTCCTAGCAGATTTAGCTCTGTAAGATAAGTGTTAATACATTCTTTCTGCAGGTCTCCAGGGCCTGAAGTTTGAATTTAATGTGAACTGAATGAAATCATTTGCTTTTTATCGGCATGGTCCATGAACTGTGGTTTGAGGCCAATATGTGACTCTAAGGTAAATGAGTATAGCTCCAACTGCCTAATCCCAGATAAGACCATAAAATCACCACACATCACTCAGTACTGTTTAGCAAAAAACTCCTGCCTCTCTAGTAATAACAAAAACTCTGAATTATAGTCACTGGCTTCTCAAAGATGATGGCTCTTGCAGGTTCAGGTGAAGTACGTGACCATGTATGGAGAGGATGCAGTGCAGCCAACACTGCCAGCACAGTCAGTAACCTCCATTTCACATTGATGTTTGATTTCTGGAAATCTACTCAGAAATCTACTTTAAAAAAAATGAACCATCCTCATGCCTACTCTTTCTCTCTTAAACAACAACATACACATACTTTTATACGTAATCCTTTTTAGTTAAAACTCATGCTCTGCCTTAGCTAAAATTCAAGAATAAATATGGGAGTAACTCCTGATGTAGACTATTGTCATAACAAGTTTAGTTATGATTTATTCAGTTTATTCACATGCAAACATGGAAACTCAAATGTAGAGATGGTTGCTGAAACAATTAGTCTTTTCCATAAAATTACATGTGCTAGAGAAGAAGAATACTCAAATACGCAACAGGCAAGGTGTCCTCATTCATATGAATTCACTGTTACTTCAAACATTGGTACCACCTCTCTGGATTACTTGCTACCAGTTTCACTAAATAGATAATTTAGTAGAAAGAACTTCTACGAAACAACTAAAAGCAAATCAATAGCAAGAATTTCACTAAAATAGAAAAGTATATCTAAATTTCAACTCAATGGCATGCACAGATACTGCACATTTAACAGCATAAAACTGATGGTGCTTGTGTCCTAGCATGGAGCAGAAACAACCAATACAGTGAATCTTCCCATTTAATAGGTAAAACCTAACTAAATAGAACTCTGTCAATTTAATGGCATAATCTTGCATGAAAAGCAACCATGAGAGAAAACGCAGAAGGAAAAATACTCTGAACACCTTATTTCTTACAAATTCTTCACACAAGCCTGTGAGCTCCTTTAAGATTCTTCACACAGTAAAAGCTGAACTCAGCAGAACACTGTCAATTTTTTTTTCTCTGAAGCAAGCTTCAGTATTTTTTATTCCATCATGTAATCTTTTAAAGAACCTTTCCTTCAAGCTCAATAGACTTATCAAACAAATTTTCAGTTAATAGGGAGATAGGAGTTTAGAGAACAGCAAATAGTCATAAGCCAGTAAATTGATGGATACCAACATCGCTCAGATATTTTTTTGTACAATTTAAGTTACTACAATCAAGCACATTCTACTCAAGTGAGCTCTCGAGTGCTATTCTAAATTCAGAATCATTTCCTTATGTAGGCACAGGCAGAATAGGTCCAGATTGACCAAAACCAGAACAGAATTTGCTCACAGACAATATTATAAAAGCTTAATTTAAGATTCAACTTAGCCCTGCTGCTTTAAAACCACAGGATTTGCTAGTTTGAGAACAGTCCCTCACTAATCTGCACAATCAGCAAACCAGTTTAGAATGTGAACAGAGCTGTCTCACAGCTGTCCACATCTTACTGTGACTATTCATTCAAAGTTAGTTAAAAACATATTTAAAGTAAGGATATTAATCAAAGAAATCTGAAATAAGAGTCACTACAAAAATAGTTACACTGTTTAAACTAAACCAGTACTAGTCAGTGTGTATAGGTTAGTTGTAACAGTTTCTGTAAGTCTCATTTGAACTGAAGTGCAGTGAATTATCTAACTCCACCTCTAAAAAAAAAATTAAAATAAAAAGCAGTTTTCATTTGGCACAGAATTTTTAGGCAAGGGTGACAGATCCTAGTAAGAATATGTTGGGGCTATACATTTTTTGCATACCTCTTTTACACAGTACTAGATAAAATATCAGTCTTTCTTTAAAAAAACAAAATCAAACCAAACAAACTGACAGCGATGTTCAAATAGGAATTCAGAGTTAGACAGTGATATTCTTAAGAATATATGACTTTACACCCTGGATTAAAGTGAATATATACTAATTTGAAAGATGCTCATACTCAAAAATTCATTATTGATTATGAATATATTATCATATTATTAATTCTTCTGTGCAGATGTGCTGCAGTATATTCTTCCAGAAAGGTTCAGATAGGGTCCAGTTGAGACATTTTCAGGACTACTTTTTTCTGGTTCATTTCTGACAAACAAGAACATTATCACCTTGTCTTCTACTTTGTTTCAAGCTGAATCTCTTTATTCAGTTTCCCTCCTCATACTTCATCACCTCCCCTCCCTTGTTTGACCTCCTTCTGAATAACTTTTGAGTCTAAATTTTATGCCCTTTCAACATGTATTCATTTTTGTTTCCATGCTTGAATTTGTACATTTTTTGCCTACACACTCCACAGATGGCAAAATTCTTGTCTATGTATGTATCTGTTTCTGCCCCTCTGCCTAGACATGTTCTCTTCAATGAGGAGCTGTGGAAACAGGGAAGAAACGAGTAACCAGAGGGTATAAGGCAATTGCATTAGAGATCTCTCAAATGAGAGATGGGAGGAAAATGCTTTTAAATCCCAGCTTTTCAAGATGGAGGAAAAACCTCTGTTAATACAAAATACACTGACTTAGATAAACCAAACTGTCAGGGAAAAAGAATGTTTAAGATGTAGTGATGCACAGACCTAAACAGGAGCAAAGCCTCAAAAATGCAGGAATTTTTTGTACATTCATTTGAAAATTAGAGCCAGCCTCTCTAATGTGTATTTCAATTCAGAGGTAAAACATTCGTAATACCCACCCGCACTTACACAAGAAGTGATCTTAACTCTGCTAAAGTGGTTTCTTCTGCATTTGGTTTTGGGATGGGGAGGAGACAGGGATTTCTTTTATTTTCTTGGTTTTTACATAGCAAGAACTGACTTGGCCCTGGCTAAAACTTCAATGCCACTGAAATTGCGCCAGGGATATATTTGGATCCCAAATACATCAAATCTGAAGTGCCAAGAAACAACATCACAGTGTTCAGCTCAGATATGGCAACAGAACACAAACACAGGGGAATAAGGAATATTTTCTTTCAAATGCAAATCTACATGTAGCAGGTAAAGTTTTGTCATCTGACTAGAGGCCTCACATGGCATTCAGTGCATGTTTCCAGTTGTAAAAGGCTAATTTTCCTGCACTGCCTTTTGGAACAGTTTGGGCCTATATTTATAAAGATAAGCAGACAATGCATGCTTGTTGCCTAACAGGACTGGAAATAGCAATGCTACCATTAATTCCCTGCTGTTTTAAATGGGACCCAAACAACAAAAGGCAAAGTATTGAGCATGCCAGGTTATTTGTCTGTGGGCAGGACTGTTCTGTGGTGCTTAGTGATACTGCTGCAGAATTTGTAAAAGAAAAAATGTTGTGAAGAAATAATTATTTTAATGGTACAGCATTGGTGTAAGATTAGGTGAATAATGAAGTTAATATGATTTAATCTTGCTGTGACACATATGCTAATGAAATTATGGTAACCAACCAGTTTACCCTGAGTTTACTGTGAGATTATGCATGCCATACATATAATAATGAATACGTAAATCAGCACCGAGAAAAAATAGATTCTAAAGAATGACTTTTTACAGCTATCCCCTATGGTCTTGCTGCAATGCCTGCTGTATATTCTGTTTCAGAGAAATTGTAGTGGGAGTAGGAAAGCTTCTGTCTTTTGATTCTTCCAATAAAGATAGCTCCTGTCGATCTGGATTTGGCAGAAACTCCACTGCCTTATAATATCTATGCAATATTTTTCCCAGGGACAAGCCATCTAACATCATTCACAGCCACATTAAATTCAAGAGTTACAATTAAGGGCAATAGACATAGTGAAGTATCATGTTTGCAGTGTGCTATATACGCAGTGCTGTTTACTAGAGGGTAGGTAATATCCTCCTGCCTTGGAGTTCTGGCAGCTTCTGAACTCAGCAACAGCATAGTGTGAATGTAGACAACTCAGCTTCATGCTGTGCCTGAGCTGAAATATCTTTGCAGGATCCGGAACCTGTGGAAACCCAACAATTCATCACAGAACTTAGCCCCAAAGGCTTAGAGGTCATTCCACGGCATGGGGTATATTTACCTTGCACCCCTACATGTTCTGTGGCAGCCAAACTATCCAAATTTTTCCATATCTGGGGGGGATCCTGTTCTTCAGCAGGTAAGACGTTAATTCTGTGCAGATCTAAGTGCCAAACCCAATTATATTCTTTTACAGACTGATGCCAAGGCCCCCAAGGCTATTGATCTCTTCTTATTTTGCATTAATAGTACCCACTATTTGTTCAATTCCCACTGAATGGACTGGTGGACAGAAGGTGGGTACCATGAAATTACCTCCAACTTAGATGGGGTGAAATGAACTGCAGCACACTGATTACGGGTTTGATGGCTCAGGCCCCTACTGCTCCATAACACACGGTAAGAGCAAATTACCAGATGTACCACAGTGACAAACATGCTCATTAGCAGAGGTTGTTGTTTTGCCAGAGAAGACAACCACTTCAAAAGCAGGATTCTTCATGCTGGAAGACAGAGTCACAGCAGCATTTTTGCTTTTTTAGATTTCCAAATTAGTGTACGTATCTGTCATGTCAGGCTTCTACATCTGTTTAAATGTTGCAAACATTTATGAGTATTAATTATTATTTGTTACAGAAGAGCTGTAAATCAGTTACTTAGGAATCTGTCATCATATAAATATTGTCTAAAGAAAAATCCAAACCACAATAGAATATGAAATTAAGCTAAAATTTAGTCTGCAATCACTCTTTATAAATACATAATTTGGTGCACCCAATTACTATTTATAAATACATAAACTGGTGCACACATAGCTTTCACATAACATGAGGTAATTTTTTTTCTACTTGTATGTTGACCTAAAAAATGAAAAAGAGCTGAAAGGTATATTGTGATCACATTCCATTAAGTTAGGCAAAGCACAGATCAAATGGGCCACGGTTGGATTCTCAGCTGAAAGAAGCCACCAGCTTTAGGAGTTGCTGAATTCAGCAAGCTGAGAATTACAGAGAATGAACCCTTAAAATCAGCAATAAAAATAAATTACCCTTAACTAAATTACATACTGACAAATAATAGAGGCTTAATTGGCAAATATTTAACATTGGAGCTTTCCTTCCTGTACACCTTCTTCCAGTATTATTAAGATAATAATTTCAGTGTTTTATGAATGCAAATCGCCTTTTCTCCATACTCAGTTAATTTTATCTCTAAACAATGATTTCTCTTCATTGATTCACATTACATAATCTGGATCACTCATATACTCCAGCCAGCAATACTTAAAATTTACATTCTTCCCTCACAGTTTGAGGAGAGTAGAGCAAATATAAATTGGCAGCACAAGTGTAACAGAAGATCCTTTAAAATATTTTGTCCAACTTTGCTCCTTCTGTAAATGTGATGTATTAAAAAGACGCGCTGCCGAAAGGCTCTGTTATAGCCAACTGTTGCTTTCATTAACATTCTAAAAGTTTTGTCCGTGAACACAAGTCCTCCTAGGTTTTAACCTTTCTCGCTGAAGAAAGCCCATAATGTAGTCTGTTAGTCAATGGGCGCAAAAAAAAATTAGCAGTTCCTTTAGTAAGTGGCAGTCTTAGAAAGTTAACACTAAGTAATGTTATTTCAGTGCACAGGAGAAAATTACTTGTATGAGGGACACACTTGTAACTGTCTAACACCTAAATGCAAACTCCTCCAATATGGAGAGGGGTGAAGGAGACAAAGTCAGCCCCAACAGAAATAAATTTCACTACACAATGTAGGTGGCTCTTTGAATTTAAATTACTTTTGATGGATACTTGTTCACTCCTTTTCTATTAATTTTTTAATTAAAACTTGCATGCATTAAATTCTAACATTATCAGAGAAACCTGAAAACACTTCCAAAGCTTCCATGCAGCTGACACATAATAATCAAATGCCTAGAATTTTACACATTCCTTCATGAGAAGTATCTGCCTATAGATTTTACATCATTTTTTCCACTTTCAAGCAAATGGAATAATGTGGGCCATGTAAGTTAAAATAAGAGTTCATTCCCTCTCTCACACATATTATCCTTTTATGAATCTTTTGACTTATGTGCAACCAAAAACAATGCATAAAATATGAATTAAGCCCAGTTGAAGTTAGACTGTCTTCTCTTCCTCAGGGCCCAGGTTCCAGCTCAGTGGCCATCAATCCCCAGGAAATGCCTGGTTCCTGCAATCATTATTGCGTAATTGAAAGGATAGCAACCAACACAGTAGAAAACATATAACCTTCTACTGGGAATGTATAAAGTACAGGCTCACACTGAGGAACTCTTTTCTTCCATACCCTCAGATCAAGAGTTGAGAACAACCTGGGAGGGGAAATAAATCTGAGGATACAAAGAGCTTCAACAGCAAACCAGCAGGTCCTAAATAAAATCCTCCCACAAATCCCACAAATGCCAACTGGTTTTGTTTTTCTTTCTTTTCTTTTTTTTTCCTTCTTTTTATCATTATTCACCCTGATGTGAATCCTAATTAAAATTTTACACAGTGTGTCTTTTAATTAGCCATGGCTGGAGTGGTGAAAGCTATCAATATTTAGCAGGATAATTGTACAAAATTACTTTTCAAAAATGAACAGCAGGCATGAATCCACTCAGCAGCAGGGGGTTATTCAGCCAAAGACTGTGCAAGATGGGGTGCCTCAGATAATGTGTGAGAGATAATAATGCACACAGGGAGGGACACATGCTGCCATATTTTGTGCTTCATTGGTTTTCTGCAAACAGCATTTGGCTCTTGTTGCACTCAGAACATCAGGGTTCACATAACCTTTAAGCTGGTTATTTTTTATCTTTATGTTGTTGATTTATTTTAACTTAAATACAAGGATGTGTTTAATAACAATGCACACAAACAAAATGCTGAGACACAGCTCCATGTATGACCTAGTTTGTATACTGTATACTTCGCAGATGCTAACAATGAACAAGGTCAAGAACAGAGGTCTTCTTTCTTCCTTCCTTTTTTTTTAATCAAAAAGAAAAGAAAAAACTTTGCCCATCCTAGCAGAATACAAAGCAGTTAATTAATTTCAGGTTTGCAAATCCATGGTGTAAATGTACTCAGATGTATTTTAAAATAGATTTGTAACATATTTGTAAATTTCTCACATAATCTTTCTCTCCTTTCTTTCACAAAGGAACCAAGACAGAGAAATTGCAGCATGATGTGCTTGCTATTTACTTTTTGCACATAAAAAAACCCCAAAACTGGGAAACACCTGCAAATGTTTCCTACATGCACCAAGGAAACATTCAGTAACATCACATAGAATGGGGTTCCCAGGCAGTTTCTCACAAGCAAGCGGTCTGTGGGACACAGGCCTTAAGAAACTATGTATCCAAGAGTAAGACAAATCCCAGCACACAAATTCCTACACACACAGCCAGATATAAAGCCCAAATTAGAGAAGTAGCAGAGAGCACAGTCAGGTGAAACGTATGCAAGAACCAGCTCTTTAGATTTAGAAGATATGAATGAGCACATCTCTTGCTTTACCATCACAACAAAGAGAATTCCCTCAGTTCCAGGTAATTCCCTCATCTCCTGCAACTAGGCAGGTAGAGCAGAATAATGGTGTTTGTCCAAGGCTCTAAATAACACTAGAATTAAATACAAAGGGTCAAACTGGTACTGAAATTTCTGCTCATCAATAATGGGATATTGATGATTAAAACTGTATGGATTCTGTACAAGATGATAGCGCCTGTGTGATTTCAGCACACAAAAAACCCCACAGTGTGACAGCCCTAAAATACACATAACTTCAGTATACTCTTGCCTTGTCCTTTTTTTCTTCTTTTCCTTTTTCGTAGTATGAGATGAATAGAAATAGCCTGGGCCCACAATACAGTATTTCAGCAGAAACTTTAATTTCATCTTAGATGTGGCACATAATGCAGCACCAATTCCTCCAAATCTTACCCATCATTCTTTACAGCCAAATCAGCTATAAAACTCAGAGACTAAGACATATAGCCACATTGTATATCACCTCAGTGCACTGCATACCAGCAACAGAACAAGTATAAACCTGCTAATGGAATTAGATTGACAGAAACATGAGAGCTTTACAAGGCGAGACCAGTAGGAAAGACTTTCACAACTTAATAGAAGTGTAAAGCACCAGGGTTTACAGCCCAGCAGCCACTGCTGTACCACTGCGGAGTGACCCCCTCACAGGCTCTGATCTACAGCCCTGTGAAGCTGCACGAGTTCCTTCACTGGGCTCAGGGACTACTGGAATGGGCTCCCAAAGTAAGTTTGTGTGCAAGCCTGGGAATCCAAAATTTTGTTCTCAATGCTGCAAAGACAGGCTGAGTGACTTCAGTCAGTTCATTTCCCCCTTCTATAGTTTCAATTTAAAGAGAATGATAGCATTTTTTACAACCTCCATTGAGTAGCAGTTGTAAATCTCTTTCAAATTCCTGGGAGGTGGTACACTGGTGCTAAGTATTTTTAGCACTAAACACATTACCAGATACAGAGTTGGTAGTTAATATTTAAGCAGGAAAGATAAGAGACACAAAATACCCAGAAAATTGGAAACAACACAACAGTATCCTAAAGTTAAAAAATTTAAAAGTAAAAGTTAAAACCCAAGACTACTGATTTACCCAACTGCCTTCTTTAAAACAGTTCTATATAAATACCAGAATTCACCCTTCTCTGAACATGAATCAGATCACAACTAGAATTTGTTTTGTCATTAAAAAAGGGGGAGACAAAATATGAAGGGAAAGAAAAAGGTTGTGGAAGGAAGAAAACCAGACTTTTTGATGTGATGGATACAAGATACAACTAATTTAGGAAAAGCAGCCTGACATATGATTAATAGCCAAAGAGCTTTGGGTGGCAAAATTGCATTAAAATGACAACACCAGCTACTTTGACTTTCAGGCTACAGCAGAACATCTGTTTATATGCAGTATCTCTTAATATAACACACAACAGAATGTAGCAGACAGGAGGGTAATAACAAGAATTCAAAAAGTACAGCAAGACAATGATTGAGTGGTACAGCCACTATAAAAAAAGAACTAGTTTAATGATTTTATGAAGTGTCATCTCCTCTTAAGGAAAGACCAAGGTTAACATCAGCAGCAGGCTGATGTTTGCCAAGTGTTTTGAAGATGAGAAGCTGTGTCTGAGGACTAGAGTTGAGGTGGGGGCACTGGCATCTGTAATTTCTCCTTCAGCTAACATAAATCAGCAAAGGAATGAAGTCCTCTGTCAGTATCTATTGCACATCTCAAGGGGCACAGCCTGGGCTTCAACACTGCTTGCACACTCTTGTCCCCCTACAAACCATCACCCTGACACTTCCAACTCCCACACAAATAAATTAGAAAAATAATTACATTAAATAATCTATAGAGCCAGCAGCATCTGCATTGGCTGAGTGACCCCAGAGATCTTGTTACACATTCACATCATTCACAATACATTAATCTTGCTGCCAGTAAAAGTAATTGCTTAAGAATTAACTTGGGTATTTATAAAGGCATCTTACCCTTCATCTAAATAAAAGTTCTGTCATTTAGTGAGTCTTGCAAAAAATACAGTAACCAAAGGGACATTTGGATTAAACAAGAAAATAGTGTTGGAATAGTGGGAATCTGCCATGATTAAAAAAGAGATCTAAACATAAAGTACTATGGAAATTTATAAACTGGGTTATTGTCTCTCCTCAGTGCTAATAGGTAATGAGCACCAAAATCTCTTGTATGTTTTGAAGGTAAAATGTACTAAACAATAAGGCCTAGCTTTCAGATTAATTGACTATGTAGCCCTGATAACCTGTTCCTGAAAGAGAAGGTTTAACATGCAGAAGTACCTCAACAGAAGAGTAGTTGAGTCTATTTTTCTGAGGGATAATGTGCTACTACAATACTGCTATAAAGAAGTCATTTAGCTGCCTATAGCAGCTGTCTGAAATCCTGCAAAGTTTGCCATGCATCGTGTAATGCAGGGCATTCCGTTTAATTTTGCTTCCATTCAGAAGTGGTGAATGGTGTTGATGTTATGAATGAAATGAACATAAGTTTATTTCTCCTGTTTTTTTAAATACCAATGTGCATCATTATCTCTGTCACAGACACTAACATCTTGTGCTATGGTATGGATCCTTGGTCTTTTAATAAGAAGCAAATGTGTAAGAAATATTCCAAGCACAGTTCACAGACATTTAGGAAACAGAAGAGAGAAGGGAAGTGAAGTACTATCTATGTCAGTTCCTCTTCTCACCTGTTTGCATAAAAGTTCAGAGGGCATTGCAGGCTGGGTTTCAAGGCAGTTGTCTGGAAAAGCAAACATGAGATAGGGATGGGAAAACCACCCACTGGGAATAGAAGGGTGATGGAATCACTCATGTAAGTAACCCTCCACCGTCCCCATCTCCACTGTATCCCTGCACTGGGTCTGATCTCCACTGCCACGCCAGTGCTGGCTGCAAGAGCCCTGGACTTGCCTGGTGGCTTTGGCAAAATACTGTTCCCCTGCATCTTCCCCCGCTTCCCTGCCATGGCAGACTGGAAAGGTGGCAGGTCCATCCCTGCTTCCCCCCACAGCTCCTGGGGGTCTGTCCTGATAAAGGTGCTTTCTTCTGGGCTCAGGTTAGTGTTGGTGCTTTTGGAGGCACAGCACTGTAGTTGGGGGTAGGCAGCTCCTCAGATTTGCAGATGGGGATGGCTGCAAGGGTGCCATCAAGTCCCCAGGTTCCCATCTATTTTACTATTGCATTAACTAAGGCACAGAGAAGAAGTTAATATAAAATTGAAGTAAGTCAACAGAAGACTCCTAAGTGACTTCTTGATGACCTCGGGGCTATACAAGTCATCAGTCCTCACTCCTTTCCCAGCAGTAAATTATTCCTCAAAGGGTAAGAAGTTAACATTCAGCTATCGTGTTCCTGGTAGTGGTAATATCCTTTATGTAACCTCCTCAGATTGACTATCTGTATCAAAAGTTCTGTGTGCATCACTGAAGTCTTTAAAGAATAGGAATTGAAGAAAGTCAAGACACATCATTTTGGTGACATTACATGATATGTTGGGTAAATCCTATGCTCACTGCCATCCAATGCAGTCACAGTAAGCATACCATGAATGAGTTAATGTAATTATTTTACAATGTTTTCAAAGACCAGATCTTTTGCGTAACACTGTATACTGCATAATGTTCATCATCAGATATAAAACTGGAATAATTCTTCATTATGTACTAAGCTGCTTGTATGTAGTCACCCAGACCATTTTAATGAGTTTGATTTATTCACTGTCCTTATATGTAAATATAATATAGAATTTAGAATATGGATGGTAGTTAATTTCTGCCACATGGCAAGCACACTGAAACGTGATGATACAAAGACGTCTACATTCGTCAAATCAGACTTTGCTGTAATCCATTGCTCAACCCTCATCAGTCCCTGGCATATAGATCTATGTAACAGTGTTTCACAAAAAGCTCTACTAACTTACTAAAAGCAAAGCCATCAGGAGTCACAGCTGCATCTTCTTCAAATGTTTGTACTCCAAATGTTTACTGCAATTTTGTAAATTACATCAATATCAAAGGATTCATATTTGAACACACACATACATACAAATATTGCATACATTCACACATCCTGAATAACACTTTCCAGTTGAAGTGTAGCTGCCTTACCTGAAAACTGTAAGTCCAAATCAGTTTGCAGTAAACCTGCAAGAATTAAATATTTCTGTCTTAATTTTGCAGCTGGTATGCTAAAGAAAGAGTCAAAGTGACTAGTGATCTACTCTGAAAAAAACCCATGAAATCTGATTTAAAGTTATTGTCATGAATCATCATCACAAGAAATGGCGCCAAGCAGTGTACAATCCTTCTGTGCAAAAAACCCCACCTTTTTGCATAATTGGAATGATAGTTGCAGATCAAAGTAAGAATTAACCTAAACTTCCAGTCTGAAATATCTAATGATACCCATCAGAGTCTCTCAGCATCCTCCTCATCTCACTCTATGAGTATTGTTGCCTTTGGTCAAATCACTTTTCATTGCCTGGCAACAGAAGACCCCTAATAAACTAGAGCTAACAAGGAGTAAGTACGCATGAATCCTTTATACGGTTTAAAAAGGACCTTAGGAGAATAATAACAGCAACAAAACCAAAAGTTTGCAGCATGGAATACTAACATTGTTTTTAAATGATATCCCAGTCTTTCAGACTTACTCACTTGACTTCTCATAACTAAGCAGCCCCACATCTCTGGAGGTAATTCTAAATACCTGTGACAATCACCTCCCTAAGTAAATCTGGACTCATGAACCTGAGACCAAACATATTGTGTGACTATCAAGAACTGCATCATTTACTTTTAATGTCCCTGGCCATAGTCCTTTCATTATGTGTTTCATTTATACTGAAACAAAACAAAAAATCTCCATAAGAAGATGTGATCTTTGCTTCCCCTGTTAATATGTGGTATGTTGAATCTTTAGAAAACTAAAATATGGATGAATAAAGGCAATGTTCAGTTCCCATCTCTGATAAAGTGAGATTCTATCTGTTCCTGGCCAACTTGCTTGAATCACATGATGTTATCTTATAGTATTATTTCATTTACTGTAATTTTTTTGGGGTCTGATTTACTGAGATACCACATTCATTTGGGTAGGATCTTTCCTAATCAGCTGTCCACACCGAGTCTAGCACAATCAGAGCCCTAGCATTCTGCATACCACATACTATTACTCTACTCTTTGTGTTAGGAGTTTTGATTAGCAATAATTGAGGGAATGGCAGGAATTTACATAAGGTAGGTTTAGGTTGGATATTACAAAAAAGGCTCTTCCCCCAGAGGGTGGTGGGGTGCTGAACAGGCTCCCCAGGGAATGGGCATGGCCTTGAGGCTGCCAGAGCTCCAGGAGTGTTTGGACAACACTCTCAGGGATGCATAGGGTGGGATTGTTGGGGTGTCTGTGCAGGGCCAGGGGTTGGACTTTGATGATCCTTGTGTGTCTCTTCCAACTCAGAATATTCTGTGATTCTGTGCTTTTATGCACTGTGACTACTATATCTTCCAGTCACTTTGATGCCCTGCAGGTTTAATTTTCTTTCAATTTTCTTACTGCTATTAGGCAGACCTTACAACCTCAGTGAGATATAGCAGGTATATCTGATCACTTGTAGATCACCTGTAGAACACAGGGTGTTAGTTATAAATGCAAATCCTCCAAAGCCAGCATAGCAATCACCATCTCTTGCTCTCCAAAACACAGACTGAAGCACCACCCTGAGTACACAGGGTATCTTTCTGGACAGCACAACTAAAGCCCCAGCTGAAGCAAGTCCTTGGCACCAAGAGAGGGATTCGCTTAAACTTTACTTAAGGAACTAGCTCACTTAGCAAATAATTTGCTCAATGACACAGTGCATTTTAAAATTCAGACTGCATATCTGAAACTGGCTTTTGACACGTGGTAATTGCATGACTTTCTACAATTTCTGTCTTCCTCTCAAACGCTAAAAATTCAGACAAATGGAGACTGAATGGTATGGTTATGAGCAGAATTCTGAAAGAAAATGGCATAGAATCAGTAGCTCTAATGATGACAACCATACTCTGGGAATCAAAACCAGAGCTCCTGTACATATCCTTGTGACTTTTCCAAGCAAGAAACTGAGCCTGTGGTTTAAACAGCAACATTTCCTGGAACATCCTTACGTGAAACAGAGATCACTGGCATCCCATGGGGAAGAGAAAATAGTGCATTTGATCCCTTGGTAAAAACACACAGACTGATGCAGCAAATAGACACTTCTTACTCATTTACTTCACAGCGTAAAGAGTACTTGGGATAGATGTAATATTGCAAGCTGGGAAAATATCTGATTAATCCAATATCAGCCAAATATGACAGCAGTCTCTGACATGTTAACTATTCCCAGACACATCAAATGAAAAATCCAAGGACTGAGCAAGGAGAATATAGTAAATCACATAGGTGATTTAAGTCACTTTATTGCATTGATACAGCCAATGCTGTATGCAAAATGTAAAACTAATTGTATTTTAGCAGCAACATATATTTCTTCAGAGTTTGAGCTATGTGTAACAGTATTGTATCAGAGTTTACTGTATAAGCCTATAGAGCAAATCTACTGTAGAACAGCTTAAGGATGAGGCCATAAAAGAGCCTGCTACTTCAGAAGACATTTTGAAAGCCAGTAAGACTATGAAACAAAAGTAAAAATCTCTAAGAACAAAACAAAAAGCAACATAGCCTTTTTAACAGCCTTGATGACTGTACCAGCTGAAGCTCTACTCACGAATGGAAAATAAACTTGTGCAGGACTTTCAGATGCCACACATTTTCAAATCACTGAACATAATGTAATGCGTCACTGATACAGTGAAAATACCTTAAACTAGTAAGAAAAGACCTACTATTATTTATTAAACTACACAAACTTATAACAGAAGATAATGTAGGAGGGAAAGAATGTCTGTTCTTTTCCAACTTTTTAGCAGAAAGCAAAGATAAGGAATTCAGGTGAGAGAGTTACATCTCGGCCATCAAATCAAAAAGGGTCAAAAATACCAGCAACTGATTCTGAGTGGGAGAATATAGTCAACCGCATGGGCTAATACTTAGCAGTTAACAACAGCAAAAGCTGATCACGTATCATAACAAATAAAGCTGTAATATGAAGAATATCTTGATAGAATTGCCCTGAGTTTGTCAATTTACCTATTGATTTAGGGAATTAATCTGTCCAATATACTACATACATGCACAGCATTGTCTATAAACTTCACAATAAATGTGAATGTTAAAGACACAAAAATCTCAGCTGCAGAGGCAGACATTCATTTTCATTATTATTTATTTTTGCTACAGGTTTCAATATGATTTAACAGCACACAATACAATAGGACAAATCTCAGTACTCACAAGGATCATTCCAAGAGGTGAATGACATCAATCAACAAAAACTAACTTAGAAGGAATGCGGTTTTGTGGGGGACACCTCTCAGTAGAAAACATGGACTTTGTGGCAATACATGAGCAAGAAGATTCTGAATGTGAGTAAACAGGTGGAAGTTTCACTTCCTTTGAAATAAACTGTTAAAATATTAAAGAAGAAGCTGTAACTGGGAGAGCACTAGTATCTTACTGGGAATGCATTCTACATAGGTAGCACCCTGGGGTCACTCACAGATTTTTTTGCAAGGCAGAAGAAACATCAGCAAAATGACAGGGTGTGTGTGCGTGCATGTGTGTAGAGATGTATCACATGGATTTTTAGCAAGGCTAAAACTTAGCATGCCAGGTCTTTCGTTATCATCAGCCAAGATCCAATTTCTTCTTGCCCTAAACTATACTACTGCAATCTTGACTTCTGTGCTCTGGACCATGTAAAGTTATAAACCAGATAATTCAGTTGAGGGTTTAGGGGGTTGTTTTGTTGGTAGATACATATTATGATCCATGTTTCCATTTTTCACATAGAAAATGATGAACAGATAAAAAAATAGAATTCATCACATTATCTGAGCAGAATGGTATGCAGCTAGTATTAAGCTGATTATTATACAGGCATAGAACAACACAAGACTCTTGGCCCAGGAAGATAACAATCAAGCACAGAGGTAACAACAGGGTTTGAATATGTGGTAACTTACTCAGCTGTTAGGGCCAAACTGGAAGAAGTAATCAGGAAGTTCTCAGGTTTGCTTTATTTTCAAAAATTTAAAGAATCGTCATCCTAAAGTCTGACATTCTTTTATGGCAATGACCTAAAATATTACAGTTTAATTTCTGAGTAATGCACACATCTGGGATGATTGCTGGAACATATTGTCATGGTTTGGAGGAATGGGAGATAAAGAGGTTAGATCTGAGGGATTTGATTTAAAGGCTAGTGAAAGGAATGAGGAGTAAACAACAGAGCAAGGATAATTCATGTTTCTTTGCAATACTGCTTAAACTTCTAATGTTATAAACTAATTTTAGTCATAGTATTTCTACTCATGTTACTGAGGTGTTAAATTGTAATTTAATGTTATTCACTGAAGTAAATGAGCTGACATAAAAAAACCTATCAAAAATGTAATGCTACAGAAAATGGAGCCTTTGAAATAAAATCCAGAAGAGTTTAAAGTTGCATAACATTGTATCTAGCAATTTTTTCCTAGACATTTAACCATTTTTCCAATATGATTCAGATCTTTACATTCCTTTTATGTTAGAAAATATGCTTACAGGCTTCTTTTTCCTGAGTTAAACTGTCTTTTTTTGCATTTTGAAGTTAATTTCAAAACTTAAGATTGACAAATGCCTCAGCACTGTCAGTAGAATGGCAATAACAAAGCTTACAATTAAACCATGATTATTTGATCTTGAACTGCTAGCAAAACAGCAAAACTCAGCACATTTTTGAAGAAATTCAAAAGGTCACAAAAATAATTAAATAAACCTGAAACCTGTTCAGAATTCATCTTCTGTGTCCTTTGATGTTCTCATGCAGAAGCATAAAGTCTCATTTCTCAAAATCTTTTCCAGCACAAGGATGTAATCCATTTCTCTTGTAGCTCTCACACTGCATTAACTCCTTTTTAACCTTACAGAGACTTTTTGACAAAAGGATGTAACCCATGGTGTACACACAAGATTTCACTCACGCTTTGTAGCATTCCTAATATGAAGTCGGTGGATAATTTTCTAACAAATTCTACAAATCTAAATACTTTGAGAAACTGAAAATCTGTCTAGGAGCTATCTGGGACAAACATATCAAATTAATTACAAATGTAAATACGTATTTACAGAATATTTGCACAATAAAAACTGGTATTTGATGAACAAATATTCCTGCATTCCTCTGTACAAAACATACCAAATGCATACTTTCATTACAGGTTTTTAAAATTGAATTTATTATTCTACTTTAACATGTACTTTTTAGGAAACAGGTTCACATTCCATAAAAATCCAATTAGTATGTATGTTGTCTGTTCAACAGCATCTTGTCCATTGTAAGCACTGGAGTTCAGTAAGCTCTAGTTACACCCCTGACATACTTGTTTATCCTTTGAAACAGAACATAAGAAGTAGAAGAAGCTTGGTTCAGCTCTTTTTATTATGTGGTCATTTTCCCACTAGCTTGTTTCCCAAAGACTGCCAAATAGTAATAATCAGACACAACGAACTCGGGTCAAACTGATTTGTTTCTACAGCCTCATATTAAGAATTCCATATCTCTTTCCCAACCTCTTGACCCATACCTTGGGATTACTTTTTAATCCAATACAGATCATCTGTAGCTAGTACTAACCCAAAAAAGTCAATCTCTCCCTTTCATTTTCATTTCTTCTCAATCAAACAGCTCTGCAAAGGGAATATAACAGACTTCTGGCTGTGTAATTGTGAAGAATAATACACGGAATATAAAAACTTGACAAAGATGAAATGCAGAATGAAGTTACCCTTCTGGGTCTATTAGAGAACATTTTAAACTATTTTAATCACAACAAGGACTGTTTAGCTGGAATGTTAATGATAAATGTTTTAATGGATTAGAACATTTCAAATCACCTTAAAACTAAAAAAGACATTTACTTCAAAAGATTGGCAGGACATATTAGAGAAAATAACTTACCACTGCCTCTCTTAGTCCAAATTTCTTGCCTTTTAACAAGAATATTTCTATACAGGAGCACTCCTTTTCCCTGCCCTACCACTCTGCTACAAAATTATTATAGACTGGTATTTCAAAGATTTTTATCTTACACAACACCCAGATTAGGTCCTTGGCACTCTGGGTTTCACATAATATATTATTAAGGATAAAATGCCTCAGGGATTGGTAAGAAGTGAAAAAAATTGTCACCTCTCTTCCCAGAACAGATCAATAACCAGATAGTTAATGATAAGATTACTGGTTTCTAAATTTAAGGTGGAATAGAAAAAAAATACAACATAGGTTAGGAAAAGGTATGTTGTATAAGTGAAGCTATGTCAACATTTAGAAGCAAATCTGGCCCAAACATCTCCTGGTATAATATGCCACAACCTTTCTACCCTTCACAATAAATACATCTACACAGAACAAATTAGTTTATCCACACTACAATGTAAGAACATCATAAGATATTCATAGAACATAAGACACTAATACAAGTGCATTCTCAGTAGTCTGGCCAGACTGGCCATCAGGGAGCAAGAAGTGTAATTAAATGGCTCAGCTGGGGGTAGTAAAAGATTAATGGTAAACCACTAACCTAAAAGCTAGGATAAGAGTACTTGTCTATGGCTACTGAGTTGCCAATGCTGTACTGTAAGGAAAATTCTTAGTGTGGTTCTAATACACTGGTAAAGAGTCCCCACCACACAGTCCAGTGGAGGTGAAGAGGCTCTTGATATGACTCCAGGTTAGTGAGTGAAACCCTGAGACTATTTTAAATGGGTTGGGGGTTTTTTGTGGGTTTTTTTTAGGAATGTACTAGTCTAATAAGTAAGTGTAGTTTAGAAAATTGGCTTAGAGAGCTCTTCTTTGGGGGTGATCTAAAGTTGTGAATTTTCTCCCTGCTGGAGAGACATAGTTTACCTTTAGAAAGGAGAGATCTTTCACAACATCTGTTTTTTGAAAATGCAACCTCCAAAATGTATTCTGTATCTCAATGACAAACACACCAAAACACTTGTTGCCTGCAGTAACTTTACAGTCACGTAACAGTTTGCCTGCATATACTCAGGTTGGTTGCCACTAGTAAAATAGAAATGCTCCATGTTTGTCAGATTCAAAATTTCAAAGAAGCTTTAAAAAAACCCCATATGTATTGCAAGATAACAAACAATTATGTTCTTCATGTCAAAACAGGAAGCAATTGTAAAGGATAAATTACATACTATTATGTAAGTAGTTGTTACAATCCTTTACGCATTATCTGTGGTAATGATAACTCCCTTTACATATATCATAGTAAACTCATGAACTCCAACATGCTTTCTCCTCCTTACATAAGATATTAATAATACAAGTGAAAGCTTTGGTATGTATATTTTTCAAGCAAAGTTTTCTGGAGTTTTTTGGTCAGTTTTATGTGCTTCTGGATCCTATACCTAACCTAAAGATGTTAATATTATTATTTTCTCTTTATGGGCTTAGATATCATGTTTTGATTTCAAAATAATTGGTTTTGAATTTGTCATTAAATCCCTACTTTAATAAAAACCACAAACTAGACCTACTTACTCTTCATTGTGTCTCAATCAACATTTTGTAACAAGCTACAGATGTCATGCATTAAATATTAAGATGGATAGGTCTTAGAAAAGGAACTGGAATCAGCATAAGTTTCCCAAACGAAACGTACCCAGTTGCTTGATAATAATAGTGAAACATCTACATAAAGGGAGAAACAACTCTTTACAAAAAGAAAAGACACATACTCAAAAGAAATTTCATCTATTAAATGCTGCAAAATCACAACTTTTCTGCTGAAAGAGTCCTTTTATATACACAGAATATAAATACCTGCTTAAGACTTACACACGGGAAGAAGAGAAGCCATGAATATACATACACAATTAAAAAACCACATAGTGCAAGTCTTTGTGTTTCTATTCAGTTCAGCTAAGCTCAGTTTTGAAGGACAATATTCCAAATCTCTTTCTTAAAACCATTTGGCACAGATGGAAGCGAAGGTGGCTGTAAGCCAGCTCTACCTCAGCCAGGGATTCCCTCGTGGAGAAGAAATCTCAGCTGCCAACTGTGGAAAGCTTTATAGATCCTTTTAGTGGAAAGGTGCCAGCACACAGTCCAGGACATGGACTAATATTTTTTTCCCCACTAAAGTAAGTTTTTTTAGCCATAAGACACTTACTGGAAAGAAAAAAAAAAAAAGCATAAGAGGCTGAGTCCCATATTAAGCAATTTACCTGGAGCTTAATTTTCCACCACCAATACAATGTAAGCAGAAATGTTATCATTTAGCTTTACATTCAAAGTTTGCAGTGACCTTGCATAAATCTAGTTAATAGTAGAAAAAGAATAAGCAAATTCAAGGATGCTATTTCTTTTAGCAAACTTTTTTTTGTCCCCTTACTCATATTTTGCCTTTCCTTTGTCCTCCCATGCCGTTCTTTTCATATGGATTTTTGAATTCTATGCTTTTCACTGTCTCTCAAATTAATAGGTGCATATTAAGGTTAGAATGAATGAGTGACATGAAACATGCAATGTCTAAATAAATCCATTGCAAATCGCATCATCCACATTCCAGAAGAAAATTTTAAAGTATCTTTTAAAGTACCTAAAAGTGTTGCCTCCAGTGAATACCTAAAGGAGTCTGATTATTTTTATAGGTAACAAATAAAACTCATGTGGATTTCTCTGATTATGAGGCTAGTCTATGTGTTTATTGTTTATACAGCAGCATAAATTTCTAAGCAATAAAAGGATCCTGTTGCATATGGGGGAAAAACAAAAACTTGGGGAAGTGGGAGAAAGAAATGAAAATCCTACACAAAATTTTATTCTTCTAACATGGAAGAACATGCACAAATTCTCCAAGAGAAGTTCCCAGTTGTATTTAGTACAACTGGGGTATTTTCTCTAGTGATATCTGAGAATGAAGAACATAAGTTTATTATAGGGAATAAAACAATATGTAAATTAAACGAATAGAGCTTGCCTTGGATTGACCGAGTCTTGCATGCCATGACAATATTGAGGAAAACCCCCAGGAGATTTTTGGCAGTTAGTTATACTGAGCCTTTTGTTATTCTCAGAAGACTGTGTCCAGATATATGCATAACTCATACAGTTGCAAATAACAGAGTAACTGGAAGACCAGACATATGAACTCTAGAGTGAAGTGGACTTAAAATCAACAGTCACTACAGCTATCTGTGCTGCTCTTTCCCAGAAAATGTCATCTGTAAATGCTTTTAAATTGTGCTTCATGTGTATTACTCTGTATTATCCAACATTAAAAAGGCATACCATGTACTACACAAAAAGGAAAGGCTGACTTCTAGATTAATTCTTCAAACAATAAAAGAAGGTAAAATAAAAATGCATATGCAACCAGTCATAATCCATATTTTCCAGGTTTACTACTAGGTTATATGACTATACTTCTTAGAAATTCCCACTACAACCTTACTTTAACAGCTGCTGATAAAAACTGAGAGCTGACTTTTGAATTTTACAATCAAACAGAATGAAATACAGAACTGGTGATTTATTTATATGTGCCTACTCTTTTTTGTCCACGCTAATATTTGCCTGTCGTAATCACAAAGCAAGAAACACAACAGCTGCAAATAAAAAGAATGCAATACAATTTATAAGAAATTCTCCTTCATATTCAGTTCTCTCATGCATTGCGCTAAGAAATAGGTTAAATAAACAAAACCAGTGTGGTCAGGCAATGGAGTGGAAGTTCAAATGCTAACTAGTTCTCAGCAGGAATAAAATGAATTTAGGAAATATTATGATTTATTGTTGATGCTAAACAAAAAAAATCTAGAAAGCCTCACAAACATGTAACAGCTCAGAAAAATCAAACCCAGAAATTAATCCACCCACAAAATGGCAGGAAATAATTTGAATTTTCTTTCTAAATCATTACTGCTTTAGGTAATGTTACTTTGCAATCCCTTTGCACTGCCTTTGCTCGTTATCTTCTATAATTCAGTAGCCAAAACACCATGATTCGTGTATTTTAGGGCCAAACCTGAATGTGTGAATGTTAAAGCTCTTGCCTTGGGAGGGCTCTGTTCCCATACATTTTCAGGTTGCAAACAACAAACGACAATTTTGTATATTCTGCAGTTATTCTTTGTTATACCAACACAGTATAGAAATAAACATTATTACAAATACTTATAAATATTTAAGTTTACATTCTACCTGTAGGATCATGATCCTTACAGCTGCTGTTCCAGGCACGTTAAACTAACTTTTACTATTGTATTGGTTTGAAAACAAACCAGTGGTAGATCACAAGGCAGGATTAAAATTAATTGAAAAAAAATTAGAAGTAAGTGAAATAATATAAGGAAAAGCACTGACAAAGTCAGATACAACCTGACACCCTGTTAGGGTGGTGGGAGCAGTCCAAATGAGGTAGCTAAATTGAAGCAATAATCCTATGGAAGGTCTAGTCTCCAGCTGAAGGTCCAGTGGTAGCACTTGTCCTCTGGTAACCCAGTAGACAGGGCCAAGTTAGGTAGTTCTAAGGGCAGGTTATATCCAGGTGGGAATGCTTGGCTCCTCCCTCCTGGGTGGAGCATCTCACATTAGCATGAGATAAGTCCACGTGGTGGTTTCTTGATGGCCCACTGTTATCAGGTGTGGGTCATTAGCAGGCGATAACAGCTAATGGCCCACAGCTGGTGGTAATAGAATACTTAAATACATCTATATTGTAACCTAGGACAGCTATATAACTTTTTGGGGATAATTTGTATGACACCATATATTGAAAAAGGACACTATCTGGTAAAATCTGCTTAATAAAAAAAGACTCCTGCTGCAATGGATTTTTCCAGACAAAATTCTGATCCTTTTGCAAAAACCAGAACCCATTTTTACACTCTGGGAAATGTCAACCTACTTAGGCAGGATTTCATCTTAGTGATGAATGGGTTAAAAATCAAACAACGGCCTGAGTATTTATTCCACAATGTAGTTTCTCTCATAAGAACCATATAATGAAAACCTCTGCGTGGGATCCTCATTTGCTGCTCCTGCTTCCTAGAAGCTGCACAGCTCAGTCCCTTCCCCCTTCATGCACACGTTCAGATTTCTCTACTCTGTCAATACAAAACTAAAAGGCAAACCTCGAGGATTCATACAATTAGGGCTTGCAGCATGTCATGTCACTGTCATGGGAGCAGATATTTCTTTAATCAGAATTTCTTTATGTAACAAGAAAACGGTTGAAATTGTTTCTTATTTCTATGCTTTATACCAACATGCCAAGCAGCAAGAAGAGCACAGCATGGGACTGTACACTTGCTTTCTACATAAGGAAAGGTTATGCCCAAAAAAGGATGTCTTACTGTGATGTATCATTTGTGACTAATACCTATTTTATGCTTCACAATCCAATTTATATCTAAAGCTCTTTGACTTCAGCCCAACGCTTGTCCATCCTTCAATGAAAGACATGTTTATACAGATGCATATTGTTCAGGAAAACTCAACAACATAAAGACAGTATATATAAGAATACATTCAGTGCCTATATTTGAGAACAATAAAATCCAAAAGAAATTTTTCTTTTGCATACATATTCTCTGTTGCCTAGCATAAGCAAATACTTTCAAGTCAACTGTCTTTGAGACCCTGGAGATTCAAAATCTGTCTTCATACATACTGACATGTATCTCACTGGTGCAGGTCTGGTTTGAGTCCAGATACTAAGTTAATAACGGAAAATGGCAATTCTGTTAGAGATTTTTAAGCAGTAAAGGCTAGCAGCTAAATCCAGGTGTGACTGTTGTTCAAACTGCTTGTCCCATAAAAGGTCAGGGAGTGTTTGATTTTAAGGCTCAATACATAGAAACACACTTGGCATATGCAAGTAAAATACTGCCTAACAATATCTGTGGTACTGAACACTTACCACAGTAGAGACAGTGGTAACCAGTGAAGCTTGAAAGATTTGCCATATAACCAGAAAAGCGAGATGCTAGATCAAGTTAATCTGTCACAATGGTTCCTGCTTCTCTTAATATCTATGAATGCACATTTGTGTAGCCTAGCCTATAGCTGTACTTTTTACTTTATTATATTTTAGATCTAGAACCAGGAAGCATGAAGAAAATGTTTAAATACAAAGTGTAAATTAACATGTGTGACTGAAGACAGCAGTAAACCAATGAGTGTTTGTTGTTGGTGAAGAGTGAAACTTGGAGCTGACTTAAAGCCTTAAGGAGAACATATCTTACCGTTCTTCATCTGCAAATTACAGATCCACTGGTTAATATACCAGTGTACCTGTAGTACCACTGTATAAGTGAAATACAACCTCCAAATACAAAAAGAAACATTTCCCAGGGATAACTGTGTTAAATTCCTCAGGCATCTAAGAATGAAGAAATTGCATTTTTGTCAATTGATATTACTTTAGAAATACACAAATAATAGGAAAAATCCATGGACTTGTAACCAGAAATATGCCATATGCACATTCAACCCATATGAACTGTATTAGATCTGTGCACAATCTGTATATGCAAGAGTGAGTAACTTCAGAGATCCCTCTGCTCTTAGTCTCATTTTTAACTTGCCTTGTTCAAAATGAGATCATCAATCATGAGATCTGTACCATGTTTTATGGGATTATTTGATCTTTCCCATTACAAATACAATTAAAGCATGTCACTTCTCCACACACATCGCATAGGTATGTACAGGCATGATATATTGGTACAATCACAACTTTCTGATTTCGGTGAAATTGCAAAGCTTCATTAGAAATGGAGACAGAGCGCCCTGGCAGTTTTCAGATCTTTAGGGGGTCATTTATTGATGTAATAAATTTCTTTTTTTTCTGTCTAAAGGGTAGAGTCTAAACACTGTAATAGAGCAATATTGAAGTATTTATTTTACCTTTTTTTTCTTCAGCTGAAATGCTAGCAAGGGAGTAGTTTTTTTCAGTTTGGCAGGCAACCAGCCATTTCACAGTAAATAATGTGAACCCTGTCCTGCAGTGTAAAGCTGTACATCTTCACAAAAATATTCAGTCCCCTGCTAGAGTCCAAGGAATCTTTGTTCACAAAGTGTCCCTGCAGAAGCTTCTACAGCAAGTAACTTGGCAAAGAATTCTAAACTATATGACCTCTGTCTCTTTTTCCCCACTGAAAAGACTTCATGTATTCCTCCTCAAGATGCTTTTCCTCAACATACTGGAGATAGGAAAAAAAAATTCTACTAGTCTTACTAAAATGTCTCAGGTGCTGTCTTCTAGCCAAATCCTGAAAAAATATGCTCTGTAACAATCTGCCAGATTCAGTCTGTATCAAAACTGACACACAATATATGCAATTGCTCAGACAGCCTCACTGGCAGGGTTCCATTATAACTATGTACACTTGAAGTGCATGACTGTACTATGCACTTCAAATAAAGAAATTTCGTTTAGTTACCAACGACTCATATTTTAAATGGGCTCTTAAAAGGGTAACTTTCGGATACATATCATTCAGATCATTTGGGCTACCAGCTGAAAAAGGCAAGATCAGTGTTCTAAGACAGAAGCTATAGAAGGTACAAAGCCAAGGAGTCCCATTCTTACCTCAAGTGAAGGCAGCTGGTGTAAGTGAATGCATCCAGACTGGTGGATTCATCTTGATGAATTGGACTGAAAAGGCACTCCATGTTATAGAGGGATTGTGTCTAAAATTAAATCCATTTTAGGTTAAATGTAGAAACCAATACAGTAAGTGTTGCTTTTAAAGACATAGAAAGTGAGAAAAGAAAAGTAATTTGTGAGCGTGTGTAGGTAGCAGAAGGAACTTGATGACTCTGATCCTTCTGTCAGCACAGCAACCTGCCTTTATATGCAACACATCAAAGGAGAAATCTAACTTGTGGAAGGAGATAATGAGGCTTCTTTTACCTCTGTATATCATCTCATACCTCAAGAAAGGAAAAGATTTTCAGCTACTGTTAAGCATGTTCTTTGTAGCTATCCAATGAGAATGCTTTCAGCAGCTATCACTCCAGTATTGCCTTTCTGCATGTGCTCACTCACTCAGCTCACAGCACCGTTCAATCTTTAAGAGCAGTAACAAAGCCCAACGGTTTAGAGCAGGGATTGTGTGCTTCCCCAGAACTGAACACAGAACTGATTAATTAACCAGTGGTTGCAAAGCCCTTTGAAACAGAAAAGTGCTCCAAAACCTACAGATTGTTACTGCTTAAGACTTCCCTGTTAGCATTGGAGTTCCAATCCATTTCCCTTAATGTGTTCTGAGGAAGGGGATAGGAAACATGAGACTGCAGTTAGCAGTTACCACAGTTATCAAAGAAGAAGCTAAAACTCACAGTTTTGGTAGCTGTGTTTACATAGAGAGACTCATCTTGGAATCAAATAGACAACTATATTACCTGCTGAAGTTTAGACAGCTATTTCCTTATGTACTTCTTGTACCTCTTGTTGCTATTGTTGCTTTTCTGTTTTCCCCTTCCCCTTACAGATACAGTTGTTTGCCAGCGGAAGACATGGCCCTGTGGGGTAGGAACTTAACATTTCACTTACCATCTGCTGGCATTTTCAGTGGTTAGCACTGTCCATCCATGTTTTTGCTTGCTCACTAGTGTCAGCAGCTAAATGACATTTCAACTGGTTTCAGTTCTGCAGCTTCTGAGATGAATTTGTGTGTTTAGGTAAATACCCTACACTGTCTAAATCTAGGCTAGGTCTTGCCACATTTGAAATAGCACATTCATTGTCATAATGGTTCCTGAGTCATCACTGGCACATAACCAAAAAAAAAAAAAAAATCCTAGCTTTTCACAGTTTATTAAAAGTGGCAACATTCCCACAGATCTTCTTTGTCTTTATAACAAAGCAACTTCTTTATGACTAAGGCTCCAAGGTATGTTTCTGATTAGTTTCTTCACTCCTGTTTTTTTTTTTTTCACTGGGAACTTAACATACAGAAAAAAAGGAAAAGGAGGGAGTGTGTTAAAATTCAAACTTTGTTTTTGCACTCACATGCTGAGTTTCACTCATATGGTTTTGGCTGGTTCACTTCAGAGAACAGCCTGCTTCAAGATCTGGAACTAAATCCATGGTCCAAGTTTGTACTATTTGGATCTTTGGGTTTGCTTTTACATTCGCACTAGTATTTAATTACTGACACTATTAATGTAATTTGATATATCCTTATTTGGCAAAGGGAAGTTGGCAAGAACAATCAGATTCGTTGGACTGATTTAAGGTTAATGGATCATCAAAGACATTAAGGATTAAAAAAAATGTATTCTTACAGCTAGTGTATTTCAATATTTTTAACTGCTGAAAGCATCACCCTAATAGATCACATTTCGCTCAGCTTTGCATAAAGAAAAGATGGGGAAAGAAAATTACAGCATAACTATATGCAACATGCACACAACCATAAAACCAAAATTCTTAGTGCAAACATGTAGTGTGGGAATGGCAAGAGATGGTGTTTCCTGAGCTCATTGTGTTAATGAACACCTGCTGCACATGAAAAACACACTAAAATAGTTTTTGAATAGTTTTCTTGGTGGTACCGGATCCTTGTGTCATTGAACTCCCGTAACTAGGCACCGCAGTAATTTTTCGTGAAGAAAACAAAATTTTTCAGGGATACAGTGTTTTTCATCATGAACTCTGTGGAAACCTGTTCATTCTCCATCTTTGGTCATTTATATTTTCACTGTTTCAGAGGTCAGTTGTGTGCTTATAGGTAGTTTTATTTCCAACCATCCTTTGTCTTTCATATATGATGACAGCATGCTCTTCACTCAAGTGAAGAGCAATTTTTCATGCATGTATTTGGTACCTAGGTCAATTTGCTTAAGCTTTTAGAAGGAATTTCTATATATTAATAAAATCAGTAATAACATTCTTAAAGTAGTAAGACAAAACCTTGCATTAATGTTAGACACAATATCTCACAAAATTATTATGATCAGTCTTGATTAGAATATATATGGGAATAACTTAGGCTTGAGAATAGCTTTGTAAGATTAATGGAAGATTCACTAGCCAATTTATTGTTCTGGTAATTATAACTATGTAGAAATTGTTCCTTAAAAATAACTTGTAATGACAAATCGTCCCTTCAGATTTAGAGGCATTACACATGCATATTGAGGACAAAATTTTATCCATTTGGAGTCTCCTAAGAAAGATCCCAATCATTTAATTTTGCGTACTTTTGAGACTTTTTTGTAAAAATAATAAGATAAAGCTCAGCTGTGTTGAGCACCTTTAATGCAAAGATAAAACTTTCTTGGTGGGCAAGAAATAGACCCCATCTTTGAAAGTGTTTATTTGGAGTAACATATTGAACCACTTACAAGCCATGTCATAAAGGCATTGGTATAAAATACAGCTGGTTGGCTTTACTTCCAGAAATCATATTTTTTCATAAGAAAAGGACCTATGATTAATTTAATTACAAGATTATCCAGGTTATTTTGACCCTTTGACATTCACCTCACCATAAAATTTACATGATACTATACGTTAAATCCTCAAGCCCTGCAAATAGTGTCTGGTCCATACTCTGGTTTTAAATCCGTAATTTGACACTGTTCTGGTGAGAAATAAGAATCTGACCGTTTCAAAAAATTAAAAAAAAAAAAAAAGAAAGACGAAATTAGAACTTGTGTTAACCCATTTTAAAAAGTACCTTTTTTCCTTTACACAGCATGAATCTCAAGATTATTTACTTAACTTTAAGTTGTTGAAAGTTGAGATAAAGTTGCATCTTTTTCTTGACATGACTTCCTAAAAATATTACTCTAGAACCTGTTGGAATAAAGCTATTGTCGTATTCCCTGGATTTTCTCTGCAAAATCAACAGAAAACATAGGCACCTAGTTAAAAAGCATGATCAGGGAGGCCTGTAACAAGGAAATTATTAATACAAAAAGAGAAGTAAAACAGGAACTATCGCTCTGCTTTCGTGACAGTTTACACCCGCACGCAGATATCTCAAACTACTGTTGCCTGGGGTGGAGACCCAAAATAAGGGCTTCGGCACATCGGTTGTCCTCACGTTTGTGGGAAAACCCTCCAACTGGGAAGGTGAAAGGCTAAAAGTCAAACCCGTTAAATAGTGAAAAAGACTTGACTCTTTTGGGAGAGCTTGCTCACAAGAGATGTCTAAGTCTAAACACAGACAGATTTTAGCCCTGTTTCTGACACTGAAGCAGGATGAGACACATTTCTCCGTGCAACATTCCATGTCGAGAATCCTGGGTGTTAGGTGGGAAGTGCAAAAATTTTATCAGCTCGGGACTTTATCGCCTGCACACCTGAGGAGGATCAGTTCCACATGCAGCTTTTGCTCCCTGACATCCCCGTCCCTCTCGCTGCCCCACCTGGCACTCCTGAGGCGGCTGTCCGGCCGGGCGCTGAGGGCGCTGTGAGGGGAGCTGAGCAGTGAGGGAGAAGCAGCGGCCCTGAGACGGGGAGATTCCTGACTGGGGGGGAGGAGGCGGGGCACAGCCGCAGCCCCCGAGATGCGCAGGGCGAAGAGCTCCTTGGAGGGGCCGCAGGCTCCCTACAGGCTCTCTGCAGGCTTCTTACTCCTCGGCTGCGCTTGGGCGGGAGCCCCCGGCAAAGGGCTGGAGGAGGTGCCTCGCAACAGATGGTTCAAGCCGGCTCCCGGCTCCTGGCGCGGCCCGCATTGGCCAGCGGCGCGGGCCGGGCGGAGGAAGGGAAGGGCGGGCTGCAGTGGCGGCTCCGCGGCGGGAGCGCAGCGCCCACAGCCGAGTTCGCTCGCCTCCCGCGAGGGTGCCGAGACTACCTCCGCTCCGGAACGTCGGCCATCTCTCACGGCTCCTGCCACCTGTGAGTGCCCGCCCGGCGGGGCTGCGAGTAGCGCCGCATCCGCGCGCAGTCGGCCGGGGCCGCCGGGACTGCTCTGCCGGCGGGGGCGGGAGGCCCGCAGGGCGTGAGGCCCGGAGGGCGCGGCTCCCGCGGCTGCTGCCCGCGCTTGGGGCGGGCGAGCCGTTGCTGCCGCCTTCTCCGGTCTAACCGGTGCACTAGGGAAACGGGGAAGGGGTGGGGGGATTCTCCCCCGGGCGGGAGACGGAATCCATGCTGGGGAGATTTTTATCACCTGTAGGTGAGGGGAGACCCCCGCTCCCTATTCCGACTCCTCCTTTCCCTTTATTCCAGCTTCATCGATGCAAAGCCACTTGTAGCGAGTAATTACCAGGTTTTGGTCCTCGGCGCTCAGTACGGAGGAGGGGACGGGGACGGACACGGACTGCCAGGTGGGGAGCTGAGATGCGGGGGAAGTGACTTGCCCAAGGTCACTCCGTGAGGCAATGGCAAATAACATGTGCTGTACTAGAAACTTCTGATCTCTAGCCCTGTGCTGGGCTGTTCAACAGCCTTGCAAGGCACCAGGCATAAATCTGGCTGAGCTGTAAGTAGGACTCTAATTAGCTACTTTTTGTTGTTGTTTTGTTTTGAAATTATGTATGGATGTTAAAGCGTGCAGAGGTGCACCATCTGTGTCATCTCCTTTGTTTTCTCCTACCTTCAGACATGTATGTGATGCTTTTCTGTGACTAATGTTAAATTCAGTAGGAAATTAATAGTAAAAATACCATGTTTTTTCCTAAACTTTTACCATGGCAATAAGTTTTTGGTTTTTTGTTTTTTTTTTTTTTTTTTTTTCTTTGCTATTAATAGTGAATGTCTTCTTATGCCATCAGAGAGTTGTTGTGAAAAGCCCTTTAATTGGTTAAATGGCAGCTGCATTCCAAAATTAATCTGCAGTGCAATAGCTTTTATTCTCAGTATATGTGAGATATAAAGCATGGCAGGCCATGCTTTAAAAACTTATGCACTAGAATATAGCGTGGCTGAGTTCTTCAAAGGATGCAACTGGAGTGATTGTTTTGGTGCTAGCTATATATATAGCAATTCTTTCCTTCACTCCTCTCCAAGAATAATTTCAGTGAGTTTGCGCAAAGACATTCTGTAGTTTATCCCTGCTAATGTTCAGTGTTTCTTTTGAATTTCTCATTATTGAAAGTAAAACTGACACCTATGAGGATGTTTTTTAGATTAAAAGTATCATTAGAGTAGTCAGAGCCAATCCTCTTCATAGACTTTGAGTAATCCTTGCATTTCATAAAACGTCCTACAGCAGTGAAACTTGAAAGTTCAAGTGTGCTGTTCAAAAGCTAAACTGTCCCTGCTACCATCTCAGTTTACCTTAGCTGCTCTTAGTTTTTGGGGGAGTAGGGAAATTGAATATGAGAGAAGTTTAGTAAAATGCTCAAAATATTAGTGTAAGTAGAACAGCTTTATTTTTAATCTGTATTAGGGAGTTAGGTGAACTCTGTACACTCTTCAACACAAATCATGGAATTCAAGGCCAGGTTTCTGGTATCAAAGGGTTTCCCTACCGTGGATGTTTTGTCGTTTGAATGTGGAGGGGTTTGTATGTGTTTGTTTTAGTCTCAGTCAGAAAACAGTGTGTTATTCTCAAATCCTTTAATGTTTTTTTTTTTTTTCCCCTGGACTTGGATATTTGGAAAAAAAGACACTTTTAATTGGGCTTGTGTTTTGGCTGTATAATATTTGGTGGGGTTTTTTGTGCTTTGTCTTTGTTTTGCTGTTTTTTGTTATGATATTAATGGTGTTAAATTGAGCAACATCAGCAGTATTAATTGATTTATTTTATTCAGACTGTGACATTTGTTTGGTAAAATGATCATTAAACATGTGCAAACATCCTATGTGTGACAAGATCTTTGGACCCTGACGAATGATAAATGAGAAAATTACCGGTTGTAGAAAAATGTAAATATTCTTTGGGAAGCGGTTCTATGGCAAGACAAAAATGTTCCCTTCTAAGCAATGAAGGATTCATTATCTCTTTTCACTGCTGTAAAAAAAGCTGGACACTATTTTACGTACTTAACACGTGTGTTGGTGTCTTCCCTTCTTTCAGGTACTGCTGTTGAATTGGAATTTGTCCTGGTTTCGTTAGGCACGTAGTTCAGTACTTCACTGTAGTAAAGTGTTGTAGTCTCAATTAGCTCCTCTTGTAATCTGGAAAATTTTGAGACTATCTTACGTTTTTGTTTTTAACAGTTTTAGTTCACTTGTTAAGTCGTTTTCCATCAAATGGCTACATGTAATACTAACTTACATGTTTAATTGATGAAGGCATTAACCATGGCTTTAGGGAAAGGCTTAATCTAGTTTCAGATAATCCTTGTGACTTTTACTCTTCCTGTCTCTAGCAGAGTAAGGATTTGTAGTGTCACGTTGGAGTACTAACATCGCTAGCTACAGAACATAAAAGCTTCAACAATATGATGCATTTAGGGTAGCTTATTACCTAGTACAATTTATAAGTATATTTTATAGCTTCTGCACCAATGTTCTTAAATGTGACTGAGTACTGTATTTCAGCCACTGCCATGTATCTCCTTAAAAGTACAGCTGAAGTTACTGTGCTATCAAGCAATAAAACTAAATCGTGAGATCGTCCTGCTTTTATCTTGTAATATGGCTGCAGTTTGAAAAGACCCAGACAGCCTTGATAGTTAGTAATTTTCAAAATTACAAAAATAATTTTCAAATACTTCAAAGTTTTTTATTAATCTTTGCAGGAATGGAGATGTTACAAGCAATTAAAAGAAGAGTTATATTAAATTAAAAAAAAATCAAGAATTACTGAAAGATTTAACTTTTAACTAGCAAAAATATCTCTCTTCCCTTCCTCTGGAAACTAGATTTGCACATAGCAACCCTATAGGTTTGTTAAAGGCCTGTTAAAAAAAACCCCACCTGAACCAAAACAACGAAACAACCCCAAAACCTAAACACAATACAAAACCAGAACTCAAATTTTTTTTCAAAATTGAATGGATCAGTTCCATTGAATAGAATGTCGGATACCTTTGCTCTTGAATGTGTATTTTTGCAAGTTTTTCTAGGATGTGAATCCCAAATTAATGGTGTATGCTAAGATAATTAATGGCACAATCTGATACTTTAATGGTTATTTGAATGCATTTGAGATATACCACCTTATACCAAACTTGGCAAGCCTGATCCAGAAACAAGTGTTTTAAGCAAGAAAATGTTCTTCAGCAGAGCAAAATCTTCAAATAAATGAAGACTTAGGTTTTTAAAGAAACACTTGCTGAACTCTGGAAGGGGCGAAGGGGCATGGGAATAGAGACTGAATTTAGCAAGTTTCACATAGCAAGGCAGCATATACTCCTTATATTTTGGTTCCAGGAGATAGGAGTACCTTGGTACCAGTAACATGTAAAAGCTGAACCTCAAATGAAGCACTTCCCTCATTTAAGTCTTTGGCTATGTTTGTAGAGATTGAGGATCTGGTTTTCGTCCCATATTGTTAGAAGCTGTCACATATCAGCATTTTCTCCTCCTGAGGAACTATCCTGAAAACAGCACACAGGAACTCCCTCGGGGGAATCTAGAGAAAAGGAACAAAATTATCTATGATCTAAAATAATTATTATCCCAGTAAGAGAAGACTGAGTGTCCTTGAATTAGGTGAAAAGCCAAACAGAATTCTGTCTTTCTAAGACTTTGAGAATGCCTATGATTTCTCTGCTGTCCTCTTAAAAGGTAGTGTGCTGTGTGACTTGATTTTAGTGGTCTTGGGCAGAGGGTCCTCAAAATAAACTGACAGTATTTTATAGCTTACAGTATGAACGTGCACTACATATTTGTGATGCTAACGTGATCTTCTGCATTTCACATTGCATTTCCAAGAACAGGAATTGAGTACTCAGTAAAGTTGTGAAACCTTTTGAGGAGTTTAACATCAGAGCTCTATATACCTCCTTTCTCCCATGGTGCAAAGGCATAGGCTGGCTGAACTCTAGTGATCCTTTTATTTTTGAATCAGCCCTCTGTGATCAGGTTGTACTTGACTGTGTATTGAAGGTGTAAATATATAATGCTTCCCACGTTCTTCTTTAGAGGGCATAGTTACTTGTTAGAACTCCCTCTGTTAGTGTTTAGCAGAGTTGTTGTAGTGAACGTTAAGTTTGAAGAGAGCTTAATTCCAAGACTTTTTCCCCATATATCAGTCATCTGCGTAATCAAACTTTTGCACAGCATTCTCTGGATAAACATTCTTTTGAGTATTTTAAAAAAAATATGTCTGGTGTATGTGTTAACGGAACTCCTGCAATTATGGAACACTTATTTAGGTTTGTGTTTCTCACCAAATTCAGATAGCCCTGGTATCTCAGTCTTGGGGTATCACTAGGAGGATGAATGTATTTATGCTGTGGGTTATGTTTAACTGTGTCTAGTTCCATGGTCCTGGAATAGAAGCAGCCGTGGTGGCAGAGATGGGTGTGACGGAACCGTCTGAGATTAGATTCAACTTCTTGGGTTTAGAGCACTTGGTTCTTTTCAGGCTGCTAATAGTATCAAGGAAAGTAGATATAAAACTAGCTGGGGCCGAAATCAGCATAGTGATAGGAGGAGGAAGCACTTAGAAGTGCGCCATTGCCTGGTTGTGTCAGGTTTGAAGAGGCGCTAGTACCATTCCTATTTTTCAGAATACATAAGTTCTTGTCTTCATGCAGGATTTTAAGTTTTATTCCTCTAGTTTTCACTGGTATGATATTAAGGAATGAGAAATGTGTTATGTGTAGGGGAAATCTGCTACAAGAGAATAGGAAGAGAAGTCTGCTACAAGGGAGTAAGAAGAGAAAAATTAAAAGGCAGATTTCCTGTCTAAGATAAAAAATGAACTCTTTGCAACACTTACTTCAAATTGACTTTTTCCATGTATGTGTAAAATACGTAAGTGGAAAACGTTCTACTATCAATTGCACTGCAAGGTTTGGATGTATTTTTATTCTTACCTGAATCAACATTAAACCAGCTTTCCAGACAGTAAAATTTTAATGCTCATTACTCATACTAGGATTGTAAGTGTTTCTTTCATCATCTACATGCTGAATTTTGCTGTTCTCTTTGATCTCAGGGCAAAGGCTCAGCTACCAATATTATCATGTTAATAACTTTTAGTAGTCTTCCTCATGTGCATTCTCTGCATCTGCAATGATGAGACAGCAATTGGAGCATTCGAGATGCTTATTGGGAGCTACTGATGCTTAGAAACCTAATGTCTGCCTCATAGGGCTGAGTCTTAAAACCCGGTAGAAGTTGTTCATATGTGCCAGAAAGATTCCAGTTCAACTGGGTACAAATCTTGCAATATATGAAATAAATTTACACAGGGCTAAATGGAGCTTCAATACATGGACACCTGAAGGATAAGCATGAGTGCCCTCTTTGCAAAGGGTTATTTAATTCTGTTTTCAGTCAAATATCAGGTAGTTTAGTAATGCCCACTTTCCAAAAACCCCTTGCCACAGGTGAAGCCAACGCTACCAAAGGCAAAGTAACTGAATAACTCTAGATTGTGTTTGGTGAAGGGTATTTCTCTGCAAGAACCCAGCATAATGGCAGTTTTCTGCATGAGCAGGAGGTAATGTTTATGTTTGGAGAGTCAGCTGTCTGATTTGCAGACGAGATGACCTCTGCCCCTCAATTTTCAATTTGGAATTGGGACTCTTAAGCTTCTAGAATAGGTCCTTCTTGCCTACAGTCTTAACTTCTACTGTGCTGTAAAGCAGTCATTTTTGAGCACTGGCTATTTGAAGCTTCATGCTGAACAGCAAGGCATTTTCCTCTTTTTCCTGTCACTGATACTGATACTTGGATTTGTTAGGGTGGGTTGAGAGCGAGCAGCAGAATTTACCTGAATTAAAAGTTACAGATGTCTAATTCTTGGATTTGCTATTATTCAAATACGTCTAAAATAATTACCTATAGGCCAAATGCATGGCTACTTCTGGTCCCCTGCCATTCCTATTTTGCTTTAAGGTAAGAAATGAAATAGTTCTCTTGAATGGAAAAAATCTTCAGAATAGATCTACTGCAACATCCCCATGTTGGATCTACTGCATCAAATCCTGTTTCCTGACTTGTCATGGATGCAATGGAGTATCTTGGGGAAGGGGCAAAAATACTGTGGATTTTGGTGAAGCTGTCTGCTAAAAATTGCAGCTGATGGCAGAGAGGCTATCAGCACCATTTTCAATTGTAATGTGTTCCCTTGATATTTGTTGCATGCTCCTCTCTGTCCCTGCTGTTAGTTGGATACTCCTGGAAATCTAGCCGTGGATACTGTTGGAAATCTAGCCTCAGATGCGCTTACCCATCTCGCCTGTGGATCACCAGAGGTACAGGTATTCTGTATGCTTCAGTATAACTAAGCTAGCTCCAAATGGGATTCCTTGAGTACAGGAAGCAGTGTTACCTGTGTTAGTGACCTGATCAGAGCTCTGCATGAATCTCTTTGGCAGGTTTTTGTTCTAATGTGGTTAAATTACTTTGAACTAGTTTGGGTATCTCTAAATGGAGCTATACTCTATGGACACAGGTACTCTGGATTGTGCAGAGTCTCTGCACTCTTGGAATTAGCTCTTGTAGACCAGGATAATGTATTTTTATATGCTTCATAAATACATTTGGATATCTCTGTTTAATTTTTTGAGGGGGAGTTGAAATTTCATCTCTGAAGTTGTATTGATTTCACTGGAAGCAGAGTTATACAAATTGGATGTCCAAATGAAATTTCAGAATTAAGACGTCTTCAAATTGGAGTATTTTTTATTTTTTTCTCTCCAACTCACTGATCTACCAAAATCTTAAATATTTGTGAAGACTTAGGAAGACAACCAAGTGAAAACTATAATATACATAGTGTTCTGAAAAAAAAAACCATGGTGAGGCTCCTAACTTGAAACTGATTTATTTTTAGATTTTTCTTCAGATAACTAATGATACGGTGGCAGAAAAGACCTATTTTAACAGAACAGAAAACCTTTTTTTGGTATATAATGCAGTGTTGCAGTTGTTAACTGTTGACACTGGCTTCACACTACAGGAATTTTTGGAACTATGAGTGAGCAGCCAAGGCAAGCTGAAAGCAACTATTCTGATAAATGACATCTCAAAGCAGAAAGAATGTTTGTTAATAACTTAAGGCATTGCCTCTAGAAAGGGAAAACAGGATTTATGGGCTATTCATAATACTAATTTCTGAAAGGTGGTATGTGTGGGGGTGGGCTGCCTGTGTATATCTGTTACAAATTTGAAGTTATTTAGCGAACCCAGAGTGAAAAGGGGGCAAAGCTTAAACTTTGAAGGCTTCTGATGTTTTCTGTGACTATTGTGGTGGATAAAGGTAAGTTAGTCCCTTGCTTTAATTACATGTGTGAAGAAATTTAATGGGAAAAAAAATTTAATGTAGTAAGGAAATTTTATATCAGAAGCAGAGAAGTTATTAACACTAAATTTGAGCTCTTGATTTAGATGTTAGTGTATGCTAAGCTGCTTCATCTTCATCAGCTAATGTTTAGTTAGATGCTGTTCTGCATTGCTAAACAGACACACTTTAGGCAGCCTCTTAGAGCAAGATGGTTGGTGCTGAGCACCTCTAACATGCATTGGAAACAGCTGTTGCAAAGTGGTGTTGATTTAAAACAAACCTAAACCAAGGTCAGAATTTTCCAGTGTGCTGATTATCCTTATAAACATGTATTCGTAGCAATATAAGTTTAAGTATCTCATTGACACTGGTGTGTAGCACATATGTCACATCCTAAGGAATGCAGTGTAGTTATGTGGTGTAGTATTAAATGAATTTTTTACTTGTGCTTTTGAATTAAAAAAAAATCCCCAAACCAAACCTGAAATAAAATTTGAAAGCATCATAGGTAAGGACAGTTAGATGTCTTTCAAACATCTGGTGTCTGTTTTAAAAAAATCTGCTCTGGATTTATCTCAGTGACTCAGTTAATTTGACTCTTGATCACACTTTTAATTTTTATTTTCTGGTGAGATATTCTCACAGATAGCAGATCAGGAGTTTAAAATACTGAACCACAATAAGCCAGTTTTTATACTCTTGGTTTTTGCTATTTCCTATCCCTTCCTTATATGAGGTGAGAAAATGAACTGTCTAGTTTTGATTTATTTTGCACAACACAAACTAAGGTTATTAAGTCCAAGTCAATTAAAATGAAATGTTTGAGCATATGTCAGCTTCCCAGAAAATTGTATTGTGTAATCCTGCACTTCACTTTTCTGACAAGCTGAAGAAATGTTTCCAGTAGAGGAATCAATCAAAAGAAATGAATCATCATCTGTGGGGAGATCAGGGGAAAAAAAAAGGCAAAAATAATGTCCTCTATGAATTAGTTTACCTTAGAGTGAACTCCGGCTACCTCTAGGAAGGTTATAACCTAGAATAGACCCTGATACTGCAAAACAGTATTCAAATTGTTGTATTCGCCTTCTGTACTTGGCTGACACAGAAGGAAAGATCATCAGCTGCGGAAGTAGCTTTCTTTGAACCTTCGATCTCAGATTCTGTTCCGGCTTTTACAGTAGCCTTAGGAAGAGTAAGTGTCTGATTCCACTTGGTTAAATGTATCTCTAGTGTTGCATTGTGTTCTGAAGGAAATAGTCCAAGTTTACTTGATCTATTATGTTGTCTGTCATTAAAGAAAAATATTTTAAACTTGTTCTGTATTATCATCTTTCCTTTGTAAGCATATATTCTGTAGAAACCACTAACAGAGAAGTTATTGTACTTCAAGTAGAAACCTCTTGCAGATGTCAGCTGTTCTTTTTGGTAGAAGCCTTAAATGGAGTTCCAAGGTGAAATTATTTACTGCAGATAGGAACTTGGTGTTTTATTTCTAAAGTAGGATTTAATCATTATACTACAGTAATCCTATTCATGGTGCGTAAGTTGCAAAATAAGTTGGAAAATACAAGGCTGAGCTAAAAATCACTTCCAATACAATGTAGTTCACTGCAAATTCTTCTGATTTGTCAATGTTTACACTTCTACTTGAGTAACTTGATTTGTCTTTCCTTCTTTAGAAAAACTTTTGTGACAGTTTCGAAGTGGTTAGTCTCTTTAAATGACGGAAGAGAAGAGAGCGAGCATGCCGCAGTAGCCACTTTCCTAGCTATGTTCATATTTACATAGTTGGGGGCACAACATTATCCATTTCTGCCTTACTAAATAGGCCAAGGATGTTGCGTATCTGTTTCAAGACTTTATTTTGGAGTGGGTTTATAAGCAATATTATCATGCATATACTGAAGGTGGTGAAAACATATTTTGAACAATGCAGTACCTCAGTTTGTATCAGCAGAAATTGGAAAATAACTTGGCCTGTATTTTATTGATCTGCTTAAAAAATACCTGTTTAAGAATCTCAAAAGTAAAGATAGTGGTGGGCTACTGCAGCTAAGTAACACCCTGGCCTAATCCAGTACGCTTATTCTTACACCAAGGCAGTTACAGAGACCTGTCAAGCTCAGTGTTTTCTCTCTTGTTGCAGCTGATATAGGCACTCTAGTGTGTAATAAAAATACAGACGTAAAGAGGTATGATACTAAGAAGTCCTTGTGGCTCAGCGAGTTCTACAAGTTCTACTGCGTTTACGTGTCACAATTAGTAACCCTTGATGGATTTTTTTTCCTATAAATGTATGTTTTCACTAAATTGAACCTGTATAACTGTTTTAACAATTCTTGACAATTTATGTTTGGATTACGCTTTTCACAAAGATTCTTGAAGCTTTCTTCTGGGTGGTAGTTTGCAGTTTTGAGCTCTTTGTTGAGTATGAATCAATAAGGTGATATGAAGGGAACTAACTTGAAGATACGTGCGTGGCTATGATTAGAATAAGATTGTTTAGGAAAAGAGAGGAAATTATTAGAAAAATGGCAGGTTGAAAGATAACATTTCCAATGAAAGAAAACACTTAACGATTCTCTGTGACTTAGTTTTAAGAAAACAGTAAGACTTGTTAATTTAAAACTGTATTCTAAGTCCCATGTAAACTTTGTATTCAGAAGCAGCAGCAATTAGAATTGCTTATCCGATGACCTATGAATGTGTTTGGTATGTTGTGAGGGTTATTATGTTCAATTGGAATATGGTAAGGATTTCTTTGATTCTTAGAAGGCATAGAGATGAGGCACTTAATAAACTATTTTCCCAGAAAGCCTTTTTTTTATGGGTTGATTTACTACTGTATTGTAAAAAGATGTCTCAGGAGTGTAAAAACATTTAGCTGGCTATAAATTTTAGATTTTACTGAACATTCCATGTCATCTATTGGAGCATGGGAGGAAAACAAATTCCAAGCAATCACACTAAAGCATATGGTGTGGAAACCATATTGTATTGGGGGATGCTATTATGTTTCACATCATCTGCTCTAGAAACCCTGTGCTGCAGAAATTGTACATTCACGTGATTATGAAGTTAGACTGAATAGTACTACAGAATGGAATTTCATTAAACACTGATTTTATTATTTTCAATTCTGATCTTAATGCAAGTTTTGGCAAGAGAACTCACAAGCCGCATTTCTGTAGCTCTCCATGAAGTGAAGAAAAGTGTTAGGTTTGTAAGTTACTAATGCAGGTGCTATATGTTTCTGAGTTCTAGGAAAGCTATATGCTTGTAATAAAAATTTTACTGCAGAGAATTAAAAGTCTTGAAGTTCTTGCTTTAGATCTATTTATTTTTTTATTCTATCTAATCCTGTTTCCAGGCCTTAAGATCAACCTGCTTTGAAAAACTAAATCAACACCAATGGTTTGAAATCCATTATACTTAAGAGCAAAACCGAAGAGTATTATTTTGCTTTTTTCTTTGAGCTGTTTAGACTGGGTTTTTTGAGCTTTCCTACAGTTGTGCAAGATAGTTAAGTGATTCATGAGATCGTTTAATTTCTAGCAGGTGGAGCTTTCAGAAAATCACCTAACAGTGGAAAAGTTTGCAATGATATGCAAACCTCCCCTAAGTATGTCTGCTGATATTGGGCTGTTCCTTGATACCTTTATTTTTTTGAGCTGTGGTTTGTTAATATATTAGCTATACAGCCATGTTCTTGTGAAAAATGTGTTCTTACATCCCTATGAGGGCAGGTTTTTTTCTCTAGAAAATTGCACCTTTGTCTTTTTACCTTCCAGTGTGTACATCTTAGCATTCTATTCATGCCTTGCAAAACTGTAAATAGAACTTGCTGTTTGTGTCTTTCATGAATCATGCATTTGTCAGCATGCATGTGTGATACATTATTAATCTTTAATCTAAGGATTCAAGTATTGTCTCAGAAAACATGCATCTTAACCTGTTCTAATATTGCCAAGATAGGAAAAAAGATACCAAAACCACAAATTTCACTTGTTTTTCTTATGAGTGTTTTAGAGCAAAATCAAATTGCTCTGTTCATGCTTATGAAAGCTTATAAACTGGGAAACAGATGGGAAAATCATATTTACGGAGGGTGATGCAGTACACAGTTGTTTGGTTTAAAATTGTTCTGCCAGTAAGAACCACCAGCCGTGAGTTGAAGCTCAAGTACTCACATCATAAAGTACTCATTGTGTTTTTCTGGATGTACTGTAAGCAATACTAACTGTAGAAGGAGGAAAGACTGGATTTTGGGAAGCTTCAGTAGAACCTCTTATGGTGTACTGAACTTTAATAATATTTCCTGAATTTCGGGTGCTTGTGTTGCGAGCAAAGATACAGGAAACCAAAATGCTGAAATCTACAAAATGTCTACAAAACTTTCAAGAAATTGTCCAGATGTGTTTTTACTCTGATCTTTAGTTTAGTTTACTCATCTAAGACAGTTATTAAGTGTGGCCACTTGGACTTTTTGTAAGCTGGATCTATGCTCGGTTTGATTCTGATTCAGTCTTTTTTCAATTTCTTCCTTTTTCCCAATGTCTACAAGGTAGACTTTTTTTTTTTTTAAAAAAAGCTATTATGTGGCCTAAAAAGTCCCATTTATGCACAGTAGGGACTCTATGAAAAGAAAATAAGGTCAAATTCAAAATTTTGCCAAATTTTGTATGGTGCTAAGTTCCTTCTCTCAGTTGTTGCAACTAATTTTAATAAAAATGTTGAGATGACCTGTTGATTTTCAGATAAATGTTTGTATTCTGCAGACTGATAAATCAGTGAAATTTATTAATGATAATTTAGGAATTTGGTGAAAAATAAATACAAATAATCAAATAGAACTGGGTCACTTTAGAATGCAAATGCTAGAGTATGGTAATACTCATACAGTGAATATGGAATAGAGAAGAAGATACAGAGCCCTATGGTATAGTTGCTACAATCAAACTATTGGACTGACAATTTTAAGGTTGTTAAACACATGCTATTGCAAAACAGAATAACTTCTGGAGATAAGATGAGATGTTTTAGAGTCACCTTTGTAAGAAGTTAAGGGGAGAAACAGGTGAAAGGACTGGAACAAAAAGAAAAGTTTGAAGCTTTTGGGCTTTTCTGCTGTTTGTCCTCTTCACCCCTACTGTGCTGATCCCATTCGGGGACTTCGATTGTGACTGGCAGCGCCTGCCTACTGCAAATCCTGTAGTTTGACCTCAAGGGCTTGTAACATTGGAGATCAGTATGTTCAGAGATCAATATGTTCCTGTGAATTGAGTGTTTGAGGAGGGTGCGTGTGTGGGATTCTTATGTATGGGGGGCCATTGGGAGGTTTCCAGGTCAGAGAGGAGTGGGAGGTGCGGGAGTCTTGGTGTGGGACAGACACATGCTACCTGGCATACTCAGCTGAAGCAGAGCTGGGACAGTGACCTCAGCTGAAGTAGAAAATGTAGCTGCTGTAGATGGAAATGGCTGTTCAGAGAGCTACAAGGGGATAGGCCTGTACCACCACATAGTTTTGTTCTAATGCTTGGCTGGGGTGTGCAGAAATCATTCCTTTGGATGCTGAGCAGTCAGTGTTTGCAGCCTTAATATTAGGGGTAGGGAGAGGGTTTTCTTCCCCTCCCCACCACCTTCAACTGTTGCCATCTGAGCAAGAGAAGATATTGTGTTTATGTACAAAAATGCATTATTTAGGTATTGATTAATTATATGTGGTGTTTAAAATACAATTTAGATGAAGCTACAATATTCAAACTGAATTATTTTATTTTCAAATCATTCTTGGTAAAGAAATACTTGCCTAGTAATTTGCTGGTTTAATTTATATAATTTCTGGGTGCAGGGGTCACCCTTGTTGCAAAACTTATTCTCAAGTCTAGCACAGATTTAACTTTGACTTATTTTTCACTTTAACTTTGGATTTTATACTGAATAGGAGTTTGTTGATTCTGGATCCTTATTACCTGCTTGTTACTTTTACTGAAAAGGGAATATTTCAGATTAAGGTGGCATCTTGGAAGGAAAACATTCGGTTTATCTCTAAGTCAAAATTTTAGTGCCATATGTTACACCTAAAGTTTTGGTCTGCACACCCACACCACTCAGCTACTCTAGTTTATTTTCTATGTGTAATTAATTACTAGTGCACCTGGTCTGCAGCCACTTCTGATCTTTTTGGTTTTTTTCTTGCACAGCAGCAGAAGAGGGGAAAGTGTTAAGAAAAAGGGACTAGCTACAAACATGATAGCAGCCATGGAAATTAAGTTCTTTTCAGTACTCTCTAACCTAGACCTAGTTGGTAGTCTCTCATTTTAACCTGATGCAGCTACAGGATTCTTGATAATTCATGCAGTCTTTCCGAACCCTCTTCTTTAGTGTAGACTGATGCAAATCTGTTGGATACAAACAGGTTCTAAATGTTTATTTAGTATTGCCAATTCTTGCAATGTTTGGGCTATTGGACTTCTCGTGTTAGAGCTGCTGAGGTATTTTGTTTATCAGAGACTATATTGAGACAAAGTATTTATGTATGTTATTTAGGTGCTGATCAGACTCATTAAATCGAATGTTTTGGGTTTTTTCTTAACCCACATAACATTTTTTTTTAGACTTGTGTTTTGACTACTTTCTCGCAAACTCTGTTTTGGAGGAAAAGTTTACTTAAATATTTTCCAGTGTATTTAAGAAAAAAAAGTCAAAACCCCAGACTGTATATGATGTTAAATATTCAGTATATGTACATGTGTTTGAATACTTAGATTCAGAACCATTTAAGTTGTATGCTTGTTTGTACTTTGTTTCACTGTACTTTGTTTCATCAAAATAATGTGAAATTAGTTAAAAGTGGTATGAATCATGACAGACATGGTGCCCTGGTATCTAAGATACGTCAGCATGCTGATAAGTTACTTACTTTCCTGCTGTGAGAACTGGTTGCTGTATTTGATTCTTTAACCGAGTACAAACTAAATTAAATCTGCAGTGACCTATATTGTGCTCTAGCTAATGACCCAGTTAACCTCTGGTTAATTTTCTGTCTCTTGGTGTCCTGGGAACAGGGACATGTTTATTTCAGTTACCACAAACCTTTAGAAATGTGCCACTGGCATATATTATTCCAGGGCTCTGTGTTTTAACAGAAATTAGCTAATGGGCCGTGGGGGTCTGTAGAAGTTGTAGAATGCCAATGAGGAGCTTTCTTTCATTTTTCCTCCACCCTGATTTACATGACTAAGCTTTTAGCTTTTCTTGATTTTGTTTTTGTTTCTTGAGTATTGATCTGTCTCCTGTGGAGGAAACAAACTGTTTGCTTAAAGTACAGGAGGACATTACTGCTGGCAGCTTCCCAGGAGCTCCCCTCTTTTTCATGCTTTACATTAAACTAGAACCAGTACAGATGTTGGTAGGGTTTGCAACTGATGCAATTCTATTATTGCATGGCTGTGTTATGCAAATAAATCTGAATGTAACCATAAAATAATAATGAATATCTTGTCTAAGGGCAGATCTGAATACCACTTTTCTGATGCAAATGAGATTCTCTGGCACCTGGGTGGGCTCATGCATGAAGTATATGTTCTTTTTAAGGAAGTGAAATTATACAACAATCAGCTGAAAAAGGTGGAATGATTATTCACACCAATTTGTAGTAGCAGTGTCTGTGTCACAGATCTGTTAAGTAATGCATAATCCAAAACAACCTGAGCATTTTCTGACAATTAGAACATCGAGTGCTTACAGGGCGAGGCCTTGAGAAACAGCTGTTCTAGAGCCTATCCTTTCTGTGCTGTCTGTTCCTTGAAGTTTTTACCACAAATTTTCTTTGGAGATAAAATCCTTACTTATTTTTTGTTTTGCCTGTGGCAGCAACAAGAACATCTAGAAACAACTTACTGAGTGCTCTGCAAAAAGCAGATGGAAACACTTCTACAGCAATCCTGAGTCCTGTGTTGGCCATGTAGACAGATGGGTTTGGTGGGGGAGTGTGTGAATTTTGGGCTGTTACAGGACACTTGTTCAGACACTTGTTTTATTTTGGGACTTCTTAGGGCGTAAGAATTGCTTCTTGATGATCATGTGTTACAAATACACAATATTAAGAGGGACAGGTGAAATTTCCATTAACAGACTCTTGGGAACTTGGTCTGTTCAGTCAGGTGTCTTAGAGCACCACACCAAATAAGCAGTGTCTTTGCTCGGTGTATGCCTTGTGTATGTTTTGCAATTTTGCTAGAGATCAGCTACCTCCACCAACTGGGGAGAACTGGCATATGCTGTTATCTGTCCTCATTTCCTTGTTACCTGTAAAACACATTGAACATAATAAAAACATTCCTGTGGCAGGACTCTACAAGCTTTATTGCTTGCTGTGAAACCACTGCCATCCAAATTGGACTTTGCATATATTCTACCTGGTGGTTAAACCAATTTTTTTCTCTATTCCAAGAGCCTGTAGGTAAAGGATCCACCACATTGTATCCTACTGGGCACTGCCACCCTTCTCCTTTTTTTAAGGGTGAGAAAAAAAAAAGTGATTCTGTAGAAATAATACTGAAGTTGTGGTTTGTTATGTTGTTACGATGTGGCTTTGTGCCTAAACTTAAATGATGAAAATGTGTCCTGTACTTTCCTGGGATTTTTGTTTTAGTTTTTTTTTTTCTTACGGCAGCAGAAGTAGAGTACAGCCCCTGTCTTGTTTCGGTTTTCTTGAAAATTAAGTTGAAACAAAAGGAATTTTAAGTTGTGAGATATTAAATCCCTCTCTCTTTACTGACTGGAGCATCTTGAAAATGAGAACTTTTCTGGTCAGTCATCCGAGAGTACAGGGAATCTATGTATAAAGAGAGCTAAAGTGCCCCACAGCTTAGTCCCTGGTCTTTTCTTTTTATGAGCTTATTCTGTCAGGGTCTATTAGTTTTGGTATTGTTAGCTGTTTAACAGGATTTCAGACTTGGTGGTGGTCTCCATGGGTCCTTTCCCTATTTCAACTCCGAGTATTCCTACTGCTAGAGGCAAAAACCAACTGTGACTGAGAAGATTGGAATTACGCACAGTGTAATTCCCTTATTCATAAATTTATAAGGGGATTGCTTCTCTTGGTTAGTGGTTGAGAAACACCAGATTGCAAGCTTTTGAAAGAGTGGGAATATGCTTTTCAGATATTTCAAATCCTAAGCTCAGTGATATCTCTTGTGTTTAAAAAGAAATCAATGAGAGAAGTTATTCCTGTATAGATGTATCTGACGTTTCTATTAATTTGTACAAATTTGCAGTTGCTGCTATTAAGCCAAGAACTTTTTCAGATCGAAGGCTGACCCTGAATTCCTTCAAGACCAAGTAAGAAAAGTATACTGAGTTTATTATACTAGTGTTCTGGATAATGTTCTCATGTGGTATGTGTTCAGATTAAGTTTTGTGAGTAAAAATAATTTTGCCTTCTTTTTGACAGGGCAGTCTGACATCATGCATTCATTTATCACAAGTAATTTCTGAGTACCTCATAATGCAATGAACTTTTATATGATTAACTTTTTAAGGTGAAGGTAGGGAAGCGTGAGAACGGCAGACAAAGGAAAAAGTTAAAACATTTCTGAAATAGTATTTCAGAAAGAAATGTCAGAAATGCTCTTCACTGAATATGACTCTCATTGCACGTGCATTTGCAAAAAAGGAAAAGATTTTTAAAAATATTTTGAATTATTGCCAGAGATTTCATATAGTACTTGATTAATATCATAATAAATAATTTCTGAAATGCTTCTGTTTATAGAAAAGAAGTTACCTCCCTAAAGGTTCTTAATTTCAATTACTTAACCGAACTTATCACATATTCTGCTCTTGTGTTTGATTTCTTTCTTCAGTGCAACTTTGACACATGCAGGAAGGTTAACTGCCGCTGCCTACATTGTGGGCACTTGAGGGCATTTTAGATACTACCACTGTTTGTCTCAAAGGACTGAAAATACTTGCATAAATATTCTATAATATAGGTATGGTATGAAGAAGCTCGTCTCTTGTATTTGTGCCTGCAAGTAGTTCTGTTTGAAGTGTAAACACTAATGGAAAAAACAGTACGTTACTTTGAAACTAGATTTGTATTTAAAAGGCAAATATGTAAAAACCAGAGTTGGCTTTGGATCTTTTAAACATGACTGTTAATGACATTCATGAATCTACTTGTTTAGCCTGACAGATATAATCTCAAAAACCTTCTCCTCGAAAGTTAAAATGTATATTGCCATACATCTCTAGGGGTAAGGACTACAGGAAATTAGTGCTGGCTCTTTATGGGTACTGATTCCATTACTATACCCAAGAGTTGAGTACATATTTAGTGTATTGAAATCTATCCTGTTATGGTGGTTTTTTTTAACAATATGCCTAAAAACTCTGAAACAAAATACTAAGCTTTTAATTATCATCTGCCTCTTTTCCTCTTTTTTCCTCTTGGTGCTCCCTAATTGTTGTGAGCAGGACAACAATTCATCTGCCAAGTAGTTTCCAACACAGAGTGCAGAATTCAAGTACCTTCTGTCAATCCACTTTTCTTCCAGGCAGAATTTAACAAGACATTGTGATCTACCCAGGTGCTGCAGATGCTCAAGACTGAAAAAAGAAACTTGCCTCATATCACAGTGTTTTCCTAAACCAAATGCAATGCTAAAGCCTTATTGAGAATGTTTATAGAAAGAATAAAGCATGGCTGTGTTGAATTTTGTTGAATTAGTTTTCATAGTTTCAGCCCTTGAATATATGTAGAATAATTTGGGTTTTTTTTTTCACCATCCAACTGTCTTGAAGCCTGCAAAACTTCGGAATAACAAATTAATGAAAAATAGCAGACACTTCCTATAGAATATTATCTGTAACTGGTTTTCTACTGTGGAAGAAAAATGTCTGTTCAAGTGAGAACAACAGTTGTTACAACTAGTGGAAAATACAGTAGGTATTTGTTAATGTCCACAGAATAATGCTGATGTTTTCCCCCAAGTGTACCTTTTGTCTTAAAAGATTTTCACAATGAAAATATCATACTCTATAATACACATTTGTGTCAAAATCAATATGCAAGGTATGTGGTTAAAAGATGAGTACAGTTGGTATTTGAACATCAAATTGAGGTTATTGAGGCTGTTTCTACACTCTGTACACCTTGAGGCAATTAATGGCAGTGTTGCAATCCTTCAAGAAAAATTAATTATCCCTGCTAATTCCCAGCTCCCATGCTTCCTTCTTAAGCCTGTTTTCTGACAGCCCAGCAGGTTTGGAGAGCTGGTGTTTGTTTATACAGAATATTTCATTGCTTTGAGGGGAGGATGTGAGCATTTAAAAATTCAGCAGCTGTTTCAGGTCACTTACAGCTTAAGCAGCTCTTTCGTTCTGAATGATTTATTTAGTTTGGGCTCTCATTGAGACATTGGCAGTTTGCAGAGACTGTAACCGTGTGAAGAAAAGATCCTAATTTGTCAGCTTGAGAGAAGGGGAGTTTTGTACTCAGAAAGAAAAAAGCGTGAGTTCATTTTGTGGGTCTGACATGTTGGCTATCCCCAGATACAGTTCTGAAAGAAAGGTGGCTATCAGCCATGCATTTGTGATTAGAGACTGAAAAGTGGAGAAGGGGGTGAGTGCGTGAGGTTAAAGGAAGGTAGCAGAGATTGGAAATAGGATATTTCTTCTGAAAGACGTGAGAGAAGGTACATCTGTGCACAGTTGATGCCTTAGAGGGAAAACTAGAGGGAGTTGTCAGCACTTATGAGCAGATACGAATATGAAACTGAGCTTTCCCCCATCTTGAGAATAAGATACAGTACATGATGTTAAAAAGAAAGAACTGCAGTGCTAAATAAGATACGAGTGTAAAGTATATACCTCTTAACTGACTCATCTGCTATGACAGTTCATAACAGTAGGAAGTTTGTCAGATGTATAGCACAAAAAAATAATTCAAAATGAGTTTGACAGAAATGCTGAAGTCATTAGATGCAAACCTTATCTGCAGGTGTAAAATAATAATTTCTAGAAATCAAGAAGAACAATGGATGTCACCTGTGTAAGTTGGCATGCTTTGGCTGAACATGTATTATCCAGGGTGATAGAAGGTTTCACCTTTTTCTGAAATATGGCATCTTGGCACTTGGAGAGAGTAGGACAAGAGCAGGATTATACGATGATGTTCCCATTGAGATAATGCTTTTCTAAGTGCCTATCCAGAAGCTAGTTGCATTTCAAGTTGGCAATGCTTGTCCCCATGGATAACAGTAGGTATTATTGGCATACATGTAGAACGTGATTCAAGTAATGCTATTGATAGGTGTCTGTAGTTACTATTTGTATAAAATTGCATTTAATAATCTCAGTGTTCCTTAATTATATTATTGACCCAATCTGGTTAGCTCAGTTGGTTAGAGCATGGTGCTAGTAACACTGTGGTTTGATCCCTTATAGGCCATTCACTTCAGAGTTGGGCTTGATGACCTTTGTGGGTTCTTTCCAACTCAGAATATTCTGTGACTCTGTGACTGGAAAAAGCATCTTCGTAAGTGTCTGCTTTTCTCACACCTACAATTGCTTTACATATCAATTAATTTAGCACTAATAATCCAGACCATATTCTGGAAAAACCCATTTTGAAACCAGACTATTTGTTTACTCTTGCATTATGGAAAGATGCTGAGATTTCTGAACAGTTATCCCTTGAGTGTATTGTAACCACAACTAGCTGAATGTCAGAACGTTCATGTTCTTTTACTCATGAACTTTTGCTATAACCTTGTAACCTAAGCTCTTAAAATTAGGGCTTTATATTTTCCCAGAATCGTAGAATCACAGAATTATTTGGGTTGGAAGGAGCCTTACAGATCGTCTTGTTCCAACCCCACTGCCATGGGCAAGGATGCCTTCCATTAGACCAGCTTGCTCAGAGCCCCATCAACCTGAGCTTGAACACTTCTAGGAATGGGAATTTTATGGATATTATGTACATGCAGACAATTATTGATAGAGGCAAATGGTATTGAGAATCTAGAATGGGTATATATCTCTAATATTAGATACCCATTTTGCATGCTTGTGTGTACAGTTTATATATTTTTAATAGATTGACTTATTATAGTACCAGATTAAAAACAGGAGTTTCAGGGATTTTTTTTTTCTTTAGATGTGTTTAACTTTGTCTTTCTGCAATGGTAGTGCATTGATCTCTACTAATAGGTGTTTCTTATGGATATTGGAACTTCTTATACAATGTTTAAAATGATTGACTTTAGAAATATATACTTCTTTGGTTTTAGCCTATGTAAGCTAGGAAATCTGTGTGTGTGTGTGTGTATATATATATATATGACATATAGAAGTTAGGCTTGGCTTGTAATTTTTGACAGCTTCAAATACCCAGTCACTAAAATTGGTCTAGCAAGATTGTTCTGATATGCAGGAACTGTTTTCTTCGTTGTTCTGCTTGAGTAAACATCCTGTTGGTCCCTGCTATTGTATTGTATTTTAGTCTCTTTCGATACTTGTCCTTTTTTCTCCTTTTTCTGTTTCTTTCGCTGCCCCGTGTGCACATTGGATGCTTGCAAAATACAAGAGTTTCAAAACTGAGAGGACCCATTTAGGCCAGAATTAATTGGTATTTTTGGCTTGTAACACAAAGATTTATGGCAAACATTATATTCCTTGCAGGTCTATGCTATCTACACTGGTAATATATACAATTGCAGTTCATCAGAGTGAATGAAAGTTTGTTTTCCTTTGGCTGTAGGTAGTATGTGAGAGACACCATCAGTCACTGTCAGAAACTTGTACGCTGGACATGCCTCTGAGTGCGTGCTTTCTTAGGGACACAAGAACTGGATGACATTTCATTTGTGAAGTCTTTTTCTTCTTATTTTTGTACACAGTTTCGTGCATGATTGTGGGTGATGATGCAGGGGACAAAGACAAAATGAAAATTTTACCTTTTGTTAATGATGGCACATCATAGTATACAGAAGGGTCAAGGAAGTGGAATTAAACCACTGTGCAGAAAGATAAATAACACCAATTAAATATTGCTCCATTTCTGAAAATATTCTAATATTGGGGTGTTAATTTTTAAGAAAATGCAGCTGTCCTCAGACATGAGTAGTATTTGTTGCAGCAGAAACAATTTTTTAGTAGTATGACTGAACTAAGTCTCTTGAAATAGCCAATATACAATGGATATAAATTGCTTTCCTAGTGTTGCAATGACACAAAAAAGTCCCCAGTCCTGCACGGATGTTTCAGTTAATGTAGATTTCAGGTCAAAGTATTTTCAATAAAAGGAGTCTAGAAAAAAATCTACTCTTTTTAACAATTGAAAAATAATTAGTAGCTGTATTGTTTCTAAAGAAAAGTATTTTTGAAATCAAAATATAGTGCGAGTGTCAAGGATTGTCTATATAAAGGCCTGATGCGAGCTTATCTTAATAGAATAAAGTGAATAGTTTTGTTTCCAGCAGGATTTCTTTGTATGAATGAATAGGGATCGTTCGTTCTAATACATACTGAAAAATAAATTCAGGCTGTGTGGAGCAATGGAGAGTATTAGGTTGTGTGCATATAAATTATTATTTGTTTAAGTTTCTAGTAGAGTTACAGAGCAAACATTCTGAAATGTGCGGAGAGATAGCTCTGGCTTTTGGGGCTGAATTCTGCAGTGCTCTGGTGGTATAACACACCTGCATCTCTGGAAGAACTTTATTAAGGAAATGCTGACTGTTCTCTTGGCTATGTGTTTAACTACAGCGCATGCTGAAAACTACTGAATTCCTGTTCTTGGAGTAATTGAGTGGTTTTATTCTGATTAGATGTGTTATTTTTCCTTTGGTCTGAATGTCCTGTGAATCTGTTCTTCATTGTTCAGTACCTTATGTATATGCTGAGAGTTAATCTTGAGATAAGTATGTCCAGACAGTGGCTTAGAATTAATTTCAAATCTGAAAATATTTTTCATTTGTGACCACATGAATGACAAGTATTTATCACATCATTATCTTATCTCCATACAAGCTTATCACAAAAGATATAAAGGGAAGTATGCATTTAATTACTTCTTTCAGTCAAGTCTTCTCTAAAAGATGTTTTGTAACCTCAAATTATTAGCCATTTGTTTACTCATCAGAGAATTCCTGATAAAAATGATCAAGTGTTCTACTAGAAAAACAAAATTCTAGTTCTCTCACCCTGTACCCATTGCTCTGGTGAGAAAATTTGATCAAATCAACAAATTAAAAAATTGAACAACTCTTTTGTTATTATTTTAAAAGAAAAAATAATTTCTCCATTTCAAGAAATGGAATAAAGATGAGCTACCTTTACTTTTCAAAACTTTTAGATTTTTCTGTGAGTATTTTGCATAGCTTGAATTGTTATATTGTAGACCAAGGACGTTATTGAGCAACCTTTGAGACTGATTGTATGTAAGTGTAGGGATAATGAGAAACACTGCAAAAGTTCTACTAAGAAATAATAATATAATTTTTAATATAAATATATACATAAATAAATATAATATCTAAATGGTTTACAGCACAAGCAGCTGCTATTTGTAGTGGTTGCATACTTCTTTATAGCTCTTCCAATCTTAGGAATCTCGAGCATACTGGATTTAGCTTAGCTACAGTTCAGGTTTTTTGGCAGTCATGTACAGGCTATGCTCAAACCTTCATAACTTGAATAAATTAGATTTAAGGGGCTTTTTAGATGTTGGATTTTTTTCTTGTATAAAGCAATGTTAGGCATTTTTTTTGGTTGACATGGTTACTACTGTCCCTAGTATGATAAAGCAAGAGAGGAAGAAAAAATTTCTTAGCGGTTCACATGAGCTACTAGAGAAACCTCTCATAAGCTTAATTCTAAATCATACAGAGAGACCACTCTGCTGACTTTGCTGTTGTGTAACCTTTCAGTAGAATCAGATCTTTATTTTGCTTATTTCCTCCACTCTTCTAGTAATCTGGCTTTGTCTCCCCTTTTAACAGGGAATTTTAATGGAAAGCAGTGATGTGTTTGTCTCACATTGTTTTCTGCAGACAATGTTACTAGTAAAGAGTTACTCATGAAGAAATGTGCCCGTCTTGCATGTGCAGATTCAATTCCTTATACTGATGTGTGCTCCTTGACTGTGTTACAGCACAAAAACTGCAAATTTGTCTGCTCACTGGAAAATTAAGTTCAGAGGGATTTCAGAGTGAAAACTGATTGTCACTGAAGAGGGATTCATAAATGTCTGTGTGAGAGTTGCAATTTTGAATTTGAACTACTAGTGAATGAGGTTTGCAACTGTTTTAACAGCTAGGGTTATACTGCTGTTAAATACTAAATATTGACCCACCCCTTTTAAGTTTAATTTTATGCTTGTAAAGTTGAGCACATTTGTTTCGTCCCTTGCACAAGTATATTATCATTATATGTGGCCGTGTCATAAATGTGTGGTTTCTGTGTTCCAGGGTCCAGTACGCAGGACAGGTGGAGCTTACTGCATCAGATAACTGCAACACTTTCTCACTGTCCTGTTGCTTGGCATATCAGATACTGTACAACAGTGAACCTGAATGCTATTTTGGTTAAGTTACAGTGACTATCAACGTATCTAAATCCTTTGTCAGTATTATAGGGTTTGAAAGTCGGTGTCATTACTGCACTGTTCCAGACAAAGTGGAGATAGATGTGGCACAATTTAGATTAAAACTTGTGATTATTTTAGGAATATGGGGGATTGCTTTATCTAGATGACTTTGCATTTTTGGAGCATTTTACAGCATAATTGTTAGAAACATTTCTTTGGCTTCATTTGCAGTGTAGCATGTACAATGCTTCTGAGATACTCAGTTAACACCCAGGAGATGGTGACCATAGCAATAGGTATCAGCTGTGGGAAAAAGCCTTGTTCTAACTAATTTCTTGGACATTCAGCAGAAGTTATTAGTAGTTAAATGTTAGTGTAATTGCTCACCACTGAGCATGCTTTTTCTGGTGGAGGGTTGTTTCGTTCCTGCTTGGAATTTTTTGGGTTAGTTTTGTTTGCTTTTGCTGTCACATGAAAGACTGCTGCAGGCCAGTCTGTAAGAGCAGTGGGAACCTTCACATTCGTACCATTGTGTTCTACTTAATGAGTGTAGTTAGTGCTGTAGTAACTTTTGTTATCCTCTGCATGTGAGTGAGCTATGTGGCCTTGCCAGAAACCTAAATAGTTTTTTGCTAACAGTAGGAGGGCTTCAGCAGCTGAGGGCTTCTAGATTTACTTTCAAGTTCCAGAGGAGGGTATGTAGGTGTAGCTAAAAGGACCCTGAATGCTGTTCACCCTACTCGTCTGTTTTTATCAGCCTTTCACCTTCCTGGCTATTAGAGATAATTAACAACAAATGAGTTCCTTGCCTCTAATAGAAGAAAGGAAACAGGTTAAAGACCTGTGACATGTTCACTGTTTACTTGTGCCAGTAAATTTATGGAGTGTTTTAGATGAGTTCTGAGGATAGCATATAAGAATAGAGTTCACTATGGACTAGTTAAAAATGTGTACTGTTTCAAAAATTCTTCAGTGGGTGCTTGGAAATTGAATGATAATATATGCATTGCAAGCCACAGTAAATTTTGCTTTTCAGTTTGTCTTTCATTTAGTCATCTCGTATATTAAAAAACAATGTTGTGTGTAAAGAGAAAGTATCAATTAAAGATGACTGGGACAAATTGCTCTGTCTGTGGCACTTGTACAGGTAAATTTATTTGATTGTTTGACCGGGTGCACATTTGTCATGCAAGAATTATGGTTATTACTGTGGCTGAGGGCAATTGTTTTAATGTTTTTGTCCCCTATGAAATATAGTACTTATACCAATAACAGAAATAGCTAATTATGTCCAGGATCTTTAATCTTTCAGTACAACACTGAACCCAGGGAGGGATGACTAGTCTTAAAGTAATCTGCAATAGTGTTACGGTGAAGTCCGAGTAAGTTAAATCCAGTGTATGTATTTGTCTGCTGAGGTAACAGGCAAGTTAGTCTTTGACATCTTTTTTCATGGATTTCTAATCTTGTTGATGTTGAACCATTCATCTGACCTTTCATCCCCCATGAAAGGGGAAATATGATTTGGTCCAAAACGGACATTTGTAATACGTCTTTAATGGATTTTGATGCACTTGAGAAGAGAAAGTATTCTAGTACAGTGTGAGGTTCTTCTGGGTAAATTGAGTGGATTATATTGTGCATAGTTAGAAGCACACACAGGTTGTAGGCTCTCTTAATGTTTCTTTGTCCATTGGAAAGAGATGAACGGGGCCAATGTGCCTGAGAAAAATTATTAGGGAGACTAGGATGTGATGTTCTAGGCCAGAAAGATGCTTGGCTTTGGAAGGGAAACGGAAACAACTGGCACAAGGAGCTTCATGGTTTTGACAAAGTGGATTGAAGGTAAGAAGAGATGACATTAAAAACAGAGGGACTGAACTTTACAGGGCTATGGATCAGTGTAAGCTGTACTAAGTGAAACACTGGAATATGATTTGTGAAGCATCCGTAATACTGGCAAGGGGATGAACTGAATAATAACCTAATATGGGACAAACACAGTTCAAGGTTATACCCTTTATTTTGGGCTTTCTATAGAGCTGAATAGATATTAGTGATAAACAAGTTTTTTTTCTGCTTTATTTTCTTTGTGCCCATGAGCTTTGCAAACATGTTTTAATAAAAAGCTGAAGTTGATCTTATGCACTATTTCAGGCTTTAAGACCGAGTGTTTATGCTGCCTTCTAATACTACCTCAGCGGTGATGTTCATGTACTTCTGAGAATATCAACGTAAAAGTATAGGCCTTGTTAAAGAAGCGTGTAACCTCTATATTTGCTAATTTTAGGTGGATTTTTCCCTTTCAAGGCATCTGAGTATCTTCATAAAGCACTATGAAGCTATAATTAATTGTAAAAGCCCTACTGGTGAAGTCTACACTGCTCCAGAACATAAAAATGATCTGTTTGTTACCTGTAATGTCATGACTTGTTTCCTTGAACAGTAATTGGTGTCAATTATGGATGATGTCTATGAACTTGAAATTGTGTTGTTTAGCAGCTAAGGACCTTGAGAGTGTGATCTTCTAACTCAGCTACAGTAGTATAGATTCCATCTGTAGTGCAGAAAATGTCTAGGGACATAAATTACAGCAATTAAAATTAGCTAGAGGAGAGAGAATGATGCATTATTAATTGGCATAGTCATTAAAGGGCTGAAAAGAACCTAAAAGAGATACAATGTCAGTACTCAAGCACTAAAAGTGACAGGCAGTGTGCAAAGATCAGTGATTGTATTCAAAGCCTAAGGTCATTAAGACACAGGCAATTACGTGGAATTTTATGACTGTGCATTAAGATCACTCCAACATACTAACAATATATTAAAATGGAAATTTTTTAAGAATGGTGATGTTCAGATGCCTACTCTGAAGACTGGAATAGTAGTGCAATTAATTTCTGCTAAAGAATGCGTAGCACTGTATCTTAAAGACGTTGGAAACAACAAAGAATTGTAAGGAAATCCCATCTGTAATTTGGTGACTTTAAGCAGAAAATTAACATTTTTCAGCATTAAATATAATAATCTGAGCTCATATAAAGACGAATAAATCCTGGTACACTGAAGAATGAAGATTTAATTAAGAGTCTCTTTATACCTCAGAAACAAAGTCTTGCCTGTGTCATGCTGAGAAAGACAGCAGTGTGAGTAAGAGGCTCATGGTGATGTTGCTGTATATCAACTACTTAATTATTCATAAAACTTCTTGTCAGTGAGTTTCAGTGATTTACCTGCCTCAGCTCATTTGCTTTATTGGAAATAATGCTTGTTTTGTAAAATAGTTCACTTATAGTGCTATAAATGAGGAAAAAATGGGGAAAGGATCTGTCTTTCACAAGAGAGCAGTTTTAATAATTGATTTGCAAAGCAAAGTAGGCTTCAAATACTGGAGGTATTAGGACAGTAATTTACTTGTTTTGACAACTAATGGGACAGTGTATTGGGACTAAGGGGACTGGGTGGAGAGTTAAAACTCCAAAGCAAACATCTCAAATTTTCCTCATCTAAGGGAGCTTTGGGAATTTTTGGCTTTTAAAAACTTGCCAATGGTTTCCTATTCTACTTGCGAAGAATTCAGACTTCTCATTTGTCTCACTGTCTGCTCTAAAGTTTAAACACTGAATGTGATTAGCTTTGCTGAACAGATGTCGAATTGAATGGCCTCTGTTGATTCAGAGAATCTGAGTAGTGTCAGAGTTCAGTTACTATGCTTTCAGGAAGGCCTCCTGTTGCCAAAATGAGCTTTCTTTTTTCTACTTCCAGTTTCTATGCCAGAGTCTGCATCAGCATGCAACTGGACTCAAGAAAAGCGTGTATGTATAGCCACTGAAAGAGCAATGCAAGTGTACAGCCACATCTTCTCTAAGCCACCCACGTGTTACTTGCTCCAACAGCAAGTTAAGAGGGGCTCCCTGTTTGCCTATGTTAGACAGGTACCTTTTTGCCTAAATGAATATTTTTGACCAGTTAGTAGTCTTCTGGATACCGAGAACCAGATGTGCCATGACTCTCGTCGATTTAGCCACTGAGCAATGGTTAAAATCTATCATGTAACCTCAGAGACAGGAAGAGCAAGGCCGGCTTTATCTCTGTGTTCGGAGTAGTAGAAGGGTTTGCTTGTTCCGAGTTCAATGATTCAGCACTGTCACTCTGAAATGGCGTTATTATATCCAGCACTTTATTATTTTAGCTTCAGATACTTTGCTGTTACATCCTCAAAACTGCATTGGTTTGAATTAACTGTTTGGTAGTCAGAATGAGTATCTTACGATGCAGTGTACTTTATTATTGATTTTGTTCTCTCGGGATGTTTCTGTGATTCAGTGCATGATGCCAGCCAGAAATTGTGGAATTCAAGGTCTCTGGGGTCTTAGTAACTAACAAATTTCCACTATTCCATTCCTGTCTTCCATTAATTTTGCTGCTGCTCTTTTCAGACTGTTAGGCTGTGTGACCAACTCATTGCCTGGAGCTGTAATCATGTCAGTCATTAGAACTGAACCAGGATGGTGAATACGCATTTTAAGTCATGTAGGCAAATAAGTTTGGCTCGTATTTTCAAACAATGTTTGATGTCAGAAAAGGAAATGCGTGCCCACGATCTCGGCTATGTTCTACCCTGCTCAGATTTCCTGCAATGCAACATAAAATAAAATCGACTGCACAAAACCCAACCAACCAAATGCGTCATTACTTAAACACTAACATATTTTATACAAAATAGTAGTCCAAATTAAACCAGTTTTACTGGAATTTACTGCTGCTGATTGGTGTGAGCACTGAGCATTTTGCTTTAATTTATTCAAATTGTGAAATATAACAGGGAGATAGTGGGATTGTTCTTACAGTGTAGTTATACTCCACAGCATTTGAGTTTGGCACTACTTTGCCACGTAGTATAGAAAAGTAGTTGTCTGCTTGTGGGGCTGGTTTTTTCTGCTGGTGGGGAACTGAAAATCATGCATAACATGAATTGGTAGTATTATTAAGATGAAGACACTTTTATTTTAAAAATGAAATATATAAAGGTTACAAATGTCCTATAGTGATTAGTGAGAAACATTTGTATTATTGATATTATTCTTTTTTAACTGGGGTGGGGGCAGAATAAGGAAAAATTATGGAGAAATTTGTCTTTTTTCTGTCGGTATTTGGTGAGCAGTAACCTTTTCATGAGGTTGCTTATAGCTGGGGAGCCAGTTGTTACTTCTCTGCAATTTCCTCAAAACTCCTGCCCTGGAGTTCATCACAGCATTACTACGAGCTGATCTGACTATCCAGACAAAGTAAAAGACCTCATGAAATGACTTGATTGAAGTGAGGTTGAAAGGTGATGCTAAACTCTAGTGATGCTTGTCAGAATGGTTGAGTATTGCAGATATGAAGCACCGTGTTTCCGTTTGAGTAAATAGGAGGCCCTACTGTTCAGAATTGCTGTAAATAATGATAATACTAAGGAGGAAAGAGATGTCAAATAAGGTCTTCATACTATAAAAAGATAAATTTCATTTAATGTTATTTGAAACCACAGTTCAATGATAACAATTATAGGATACTGTCTTAAAGTTCTCTTGACAACAGACCACAGGAAATAGAGCACACATTTTTGTAACAGAAGAAACAGATTATCTATGTAATCATGTTGCTTGCTCTCCCTTATCTTGTAAGAACTTTGGAATGTGTTAATGTCTCTTTGAGCTTTTTCTGAGTTTGACGTTGTTTAATTTTGAGAAGAGGCTATACGGTTGTTCCCTAGGAAAAGGAAAAAAAACCTTTAAGAAAAAATTGTCAGATTCTTTTTTGTGTGTGTATGTTAAGAACTGTTCTCATGTGGAGCTGGGACTCAGCTTGGCTCGAGGATGTTGTGAGATTGGTCTTTCTGATTTAACAATCCTATTCAAGTACAAAAGCTAAAAACAGTGTTGGTTATATGATCCATGGTTTCATTTGCATGCCTAGTAGCTTTCCAAGGGGGGAAAAAACAAACCAGCAAAACAATCCTGTTTTTTTTATAACTTAATTTTCTCTTCTTTTTGCTTTTTGATCAGTTAGTTTTTGCATATGCTGTCCTTAAGACTGAACCCAGCAAAGCAGAGTTCAGAAGGCCTTTCCACCAATAGTTCTTCTGATCTGCCAAGACATTGAACACCCCAAGAAATACAATCCTTGTATTAGGTATTGCATTGTCTATGCTGAAGCATTCGTGAAAATATTTTTTAATTGTACAAGTAAAGTGAGTGGGCTATACATGAATTACAGTGTATGAACAGTAGCATTTCCTAAATTTTAATGCTTTCACTTTTGCTTTATATTTTTGCTTTCCTTTTTTGATACAAGAGCTTGCAAATCTTACTGATGTTTGATTAACAACATTGTAATTTTATTTTCCTGTGTTACAGTTACATGAAAATGTATCAGATTGTGAGAAACTGGAATTCAGGGAACTTGTAGGTATAACAGGATAAGGCTTTGAAAATTTGCTAGTAATTTGTGTATATGACACAGTCTTGCAATACTCAATGTCAAGTTTCTTCCAAAGGATGCTCTCTTCTTGACAGTATCTTTTGCCAGACAGATGAAAATCTGGCATGGGGAGTTACCCCGTGCTGTTTGCACTTATGTAGGCTTATGTGTACTATGTTTAAAGATGCATCATTATTGATTTTCCGTTCTTGAGCTTCTTGTGTCATTTATCACATTCTAAAAGGTCAACTTCACTTTCATAAACAGTTTATCAATGATCTTCATTCAGTTAGCATAGCCAGGGAACAGCACCTCCTCTGCGGTAGTGCCACCTTTCGTATCAGAACTATTTTACCTGCATTCTTTGTGCCAGATTAAAGTCATGCTGTGGATGATACACCTTGCATATTCCCATTTCACTTACAATAAAATAAGTTACACTGGGGTGTTTGCAGTGGCCTTCCCCAAAATATATGATTTTAATCACCAGCAGGAGATACCTAGAGAGGTAACTGGCACGTGACCTGAACTACTACTGCATAGTAGCCGTAGTATAAACAGTTACTGACAGCTAGCTAAGTGCTGTAGATGCAGGGTACATGGCAAACTTTTGATGAGAGTTTAACTGGTCCATGTAGTTTGGTCTTGAGAAATCTTTTGCCAGCGTGTTACACATTTTGATAATGTGATATGCAGGAAGAATAAGCACATTAATGAAACATATTGCTTGGTAATTTCGTATGATTTCCTCTGGTTCTCATATTCTACACTGAGGTTAGTGGAATTGGGGTGGCATAACTTGGGACAAACAGGCCAAAACAGACAAAATAATGATGTCAAGGGTCAGAAAAAAATGACGCTGAGAATTCCAGGAAAGAACAATAGGAGCTTGAGCTCTTTTATTTGTAAATTCACAAATCCTCCCACTTTTATTTGTTCCTCTCTAACTGAGTTGTACAAGGACCTGGACAATTTTAACCATCTCTTAGGTTTTGTGTTTTTTTGGGGTTTTTTTTGCTGTTGTTTTTTTTTTTGCCTCTCTTCTACAATATGAAGCCAACATTACTGCTGTTCATATGGAGTTGATAACTGTTCTTATAGCTGTTGTTTATTGCATAATTTTCTAGACATTTTAGATGAAATTAAGGGGTTTTATGCACTTTTTAAAAAGATATGAATGGAGTTCTTTGACTTTCTTAAAAATACCAGGTTTTTTGGTAAGCAGAGAAGAAACCACCTTTCAAAATATTACATTGTGTGTTACTCTTGTTACAGTTGCTAGTGGAGTGCTGAAGTGATGCTTCCTCTGAGGGAAAACCTTTGTAAGCAACTGAGAATCTACTTGAGCCAAATTACATTAGCTGACGCTTCTGTAACAGAACATGGCTTTGCATTTTTCTTTTTGTGGGAATTTGTAGTTTTAACTTCCTTCTTGATCTTGGTCTCCTTTTTCCTAGCAATATGTTTTGCAAGGCAGAGGAGTGTTTTGTACTCTGTGATCTCCTGAGGTTATCTGCTATAATTTTCATTTATTATGTTTTGCTTTTTTCGTTGACTCTTAATTTCATTTTATCATAACTTGGCATGTTGTTTAGCTGCTATTTTCCTGAGGTCTACAGCTCCCCTTGGTCATGTCACTTTTGATTAACAGCTGCAAAGCCCTTTACCCAGCTTCTAAAGGGTAAAAGTCAAAAATCAATGTGCCAGTCCTCCCAAAGTGCAGTAGCAGTGAGAGGTAAATGAATGATTAAACATGATTAATAACAGTGTAATGGAAGATGCAAAGTAGGGAAAAGTGCTCACTTTAGCCTAAATTCAGAGATTTGTTGCTGAGTACTACAAATAATGGAATCATCAATCTTCCAAGGACTAAAAGAGGCATTTGCTGCAACCATTTTAAAATGCAGTGAAAAAAATCTTGCCTCTTCATCATTGTCTGTTATGGCCCAGTTATTCTGAGTATAAAATACATGCTGCATAAAGAAATAGGTATGTAAACTTCGTAGTTAAAATTGCTTGTTTCTTGTAGAGTTTAAAGTTGTCAAGACTGTTGGCAGAGAAAAAAAATAGCCCGTATCGATTACTATGAATGTGTGTACAAAGATACCAGTGTTCATGTGGTTTATAAGATGGTAGTTACACTTACTAAAGCAGGGGATGAGGGAATGTTGCTGAAGGAGTGAAAAGATAAACTTTCCAAGGGCATAAGGCAAATAAGAATTTAAAAGCTGGAGCTCTTACGGGATAGTGGAAAAAATTTTAATGATACATGCTCAGCAATGCCTGGTGTTTGGTTACTGACGACACAGAAGACTAGCTAGAGACAGGACCATTTTCCTTACCTTACTCACCAAAGGTGAAAATACACAGAAATGGAGAGGGGTCATTATTATTTAACTGGAAAAGTTTTGTTAGTTGTAGCTGTAGCCTTTCAGAGTTAAGTTGTCCATGTCAGAGAAGAAAACCTGCCGGGACAGTCCAGCTTCTGCAGGAAGCAGTGCTGTGGATTTCAGTTGAAATTCTGTATTTTAAGAGTTCTGAATTTGCATCCCGGAAAAGAGTAATATCTAAGATATCTCAAAGCCATTCCTGCACAGCGAAGTGTGTCTGCATTTCTAAAGGTGTGTGGGTGGGAGCAAGCTCAGAGAAGCATAGAAATCTCTTCCTGGGGCAGATATAACAGCAGGAAGTCCTGAAGGACTGTGTGTTACAGCACAGAGCAACATCTCCATAGATGTGGGGCTGCAGCTTCCTCTGTAACGAAATCTTTCTTGGCAAACCGAAGGCTTGTAAAAGCTCTTCATTCAGTAGGAAAAATAGAGCAGTGAAGTCTTTGGTTTTTTTTCTTTCTATCTTTGAATAAACTAAAGCTTGGTGTTAGGACTTGTTCTGTCTTCAGCATGAGAAGTCTTAGGAAACTTCAACTATTCTGAGTTTAAGAACTCATCATTATCTTAGTTTTCAGTACCAACTTCTTGCACAGTTACATTCTAGATGCCTAAATTCATCTTGTGGCTTTTAATGGATATGTCATCACTCTTCTGGGTTTTATTCTCACCATCATGTCTCTTGTGTGCTTCCTTGCTTCTTCCCTATAAAAATAAAACCCTTTTTACTTTGAGATCTCTTTGTGCCTTATGTTTCACACAACCTATTAGCTCTTCAGAGAAATCCCTACTCTGATCTGTTCTTCTCTTGTATTCTCCTTATCCCCAGTACTTATATGGAATCTACTTATCTTATGCATATGTATGTCTTTCCTAAATATATGGAGTCCACTTTTCTTATACAAATCTGTTCTGGAGGATTTGTGTCTTTTCTGTGAAACTTTCGTCTAGTGATTCTGATACTTAGTTCACTTTCACAGTGAGGTCAGGAAGCTGCAGCCATCTTGGACCCCTAGATTCATTGCCCAGGGACATCTCAGCATTCTTGCAGCAACCTCTTTTCGTTTGTTACACATGCTGTTTGCCATGGGGTCTGGAACTGGTCTTTCATCCACATTAAAATCAGCTATTTTAATTTTAACCCTTTTTCCTTGGAAGTACAGAAATGGTATCCTGAGGTGTTTTCCAGTTACTTCAAGTGATTAATCCACCCTCTTTTTTTTAACATTCTTGGCTGAACTACGGTGCAAGAAATAAAAAGCTTTCTGGAAGAGCTTGCAAAAGCACTTTCAAAAAGAGTATTCTACCAGTAAAGAGAAGGAAGATGGCACAAACAAAGGCTGTGATTGACCTAGTTGCCAATTCTGCTGAGTAGTAGGGTGAAATTCATGTTCCTGGGCAGTTCATTTATGTTTGATATCAGTCGGGTTGCATCATTAAACTCCGAGGCCCATTTGAATGGGAACTGCACTGTATTAAATTTTATTGCATGCAGTCCATTGTTTCTTGTTGGCTTTTGTTCTATGCCTGCTTCTCTCTTCTCTCCTGGCTTTTACTGCCTTTTGGAGCTGTTTAAAGGGAAGGAACCTATACACATGGATTTATTGTTATTTATTGTCTAGACAAACAGTTTATATTCATTTGATCCACCTTAATCATTCCTGTATTTCTGCCAGTTTGGAATGTAGCCCGAACAAATATACACTGGCAGACAAATTCATGGGTTGACCTTTTCTCAATCAGTGAACTAACCCCAGCGATACTCTTGGTGTAAGATTTTGAGACTGTGACCTAGGCTGCAGCTCAGGCTATCAAATTTTCTGCCTCAACCAATGGAATATATTGCTCACTGAACTCTTCTCAATAATTTTGTCTTTAAACCTTTTTGCATTTTAATGAGTACTGACTTCTTGTATAAGCTTCCACCATTTTTCTTCTCGGGTAAAAAGGGACTAGAGAACTCTTGCTTGCCATTCCGTTTGGTACATCATCTCTTTGCCTCACTTCATCAGCGGAGAAGACGACAAAGCATGGAGCTAAGTCAGAGGTCTCTGGGCACTTTGATATGAACTTCTAAGTTGGGCGTATGGAATTTTTCAAGTGTCCTGAGAGCTGCAGCTCTAGTCTGTGAAGCTCAACCTGTCGGTGAAAATTCTCGCAGAAAGATTTCCCTAAAGCAAAGATAGGTCTTGTGACACTGGCCTTGCAAGGACAGACCAATGCTGTCAAGTAAGTGACATCAATATTGGACAGCAGAGTCTGTCTTCCTATTGTGAGGAAAGTTTTTGTGGCTTTTCTTCTCACAGCAGCTCTTGAAGTGTTCTGCATTGGTCTCTGCCACAAATCTCACTTTTCAAAAATGCTTGGACCACTTGCGAAACCCAGTGTTGGAATCTAACAGAACAATTAGAGTTGCACTCCACAGGCCCTCACTTTGGGGGTTTAAGTCTGACCAGGCAAAAGGAATGTGTCTGCCTTTCCTCTCAATAGGCTTGCTCTGTATTAAAGTATGAAGAGTGCTTTAGGCAATCTGTGACCAAATCAAAAGCATATGAGCTCTTCATTCCCTATGCAGATGCATCATCAGGGAATTAGACATATAAATAGGAAAACATTTTTTATGTTTCAGGGTGGCTCTGGGCTTAGGTGAATGGCATATGACCTCCTGTCTGAAACTAGCCAGGGAGAATCCTGCACGCTGCCACGAGGGTGTACACTCCTGCCTAGTTCTATACAGAAAGGCAGTCAGTGTTTGAGAGAAACTCCTTAAAATGCGGAATCTTTTCCCTCAAGCATTATGAAAGATTTGTTATTCAAACTCTCTTTGAGGATCTTGCAGTAGCTGAAATGGAAGTTTATAGTTTAGAAACAGTTTTATTAACATCCCCCCCAATTACATTTTACTTTCAAAGTTTGAAAAACAGGAAAAACATGGATTTATTTTTCCTGAGGTCATACGCTGATTTTGTGCAAACTGCCCTTTCTCACACCGACATTGAGTAACAATCACCAGTTTATAGATTTGAGACAGAGAGGGAGACATGAGATTACAGGACTTCCATCCTGTTAACTCCCTCTCCTACTCTGTGGTGCTGGTATTTCTGTGGTTTTAGTACAACATCACAGCTTGTCTTTAACCCTTTGGCTCTAAATGTCAGGTGTAGGGAGCTGGAGAGAGCCTGTGATACTCCACGGAAGACATTATGCTCATCTCTGCTAGCAGCTCCATGTTGTGGGAGCATGTGTCTGTTATGATGCACTGGGCAGGAAGGAGACCTTTTTCACCCTTCTCCGGAGGCTCCTTTTACCACTTTTTATGTATCTAAATTCAGAGGGGCACAGGGAAGTTTGAGAAAGTATTGGCTAAAAATGCAGGCATAACTCAAGTCTTCACTGTCAAAGGTAGCATCCTTTGTTGCTTATCTGTGCACACACTGAGGAGCATTGTGATGAAAGCACCATTTTAAAGAGAGGTCAGTCTTTACACCTAGCAGCTGTGGTAAATATTAGCAGTAGCACTTAGCTTCTGTTAACTTTCTCTGTCGTGAATAATAGCAGATCTGCAATTAAGCATCTTAGAAACACGGGATATAAATTTTCCTTGTGTTCCTTGGGTAAACACATTTATGATTTTCTCAGGTGTTGGTAAGTCAGCTGACGTAATATAGATAAGCTACAACAAACTTATGATTATCATTTCCTGTGAAAATTGAATTTGATTCTTTCCCCTGTGCACATAAAATGTATTATGTCTTTTGTCTGCAGAAAAAGTTGCTTAATAGCAACTTTCTCTCTCTCTCTTCAGGGCAAGTTTTTTTTGTGCATACTAGGAATTAGTTTCTACGTTATGTTAGAACCCTTATTCCTTGTTTGAAAGGCTTGGTTTCATGAAATCTCAAACAACATGGTAACCATGCCAATCATATCCTGTTCGTGCTGCTCCTCTCAAAGTGACTCATGGTCTCAAAACCCGTGCAAGCAAGATACTAAAATAACTCAGCAGCTGGCAAAGAGGACATTCTGGAAATTTCTGACAGAATATGAGATAAATTTCCTTCCCTGAAGTCCCCTACTGACATTCCTGAAAAAAAACATGACACAGGTGTGATGATTTGGAAAGCAAGTTAAAATCTGATTGTGCTGGCATTATTTGTGTGGGAAGTTGCCACTGGATCAATTCTGACATTATTCTAAACAGTCTAAACCCCTGCTTAATATTAAAGCTATTGCTATACTCAAGAGAAAATTCTAAAAATGTTAGATAAGAGATTTCCCATTCTGTAAACATTGTTGATCAGCTCATCTGGAATAAAACTTGTAGAGCTTCTGAATGACAAGGGTTTGTACTAATGTACTTCTCTGTAGAGCAGAATGAGCATTCATTGATTTATGCTGTTCTGTCCTCTTAGGCAGTAACATATTAACTCAATAACAATTTTTTTACCTCATCTTACTAGAAGAGACTCACTCTGTGTACTGTTCAGGAGCTGACTTCATTTCAGTTTGTTACGTTGTTTTACTGATTTACACAAACCTTCAAAGCCAGGACAAGAGTTACAGTGCCAAGCTAGATGCCTTTTGCTGTTGAATGTCAGCTGCATCTCCATGACTGTTTGTCTTTCAGGAGCTGCTTCAGGAGTTCCTGGTGTTCTGGTGAGATATTTCAGTGTTGACCTTTGCTACATTAAAAACATGTCGGAACAGATGCTGTTTCAGAAATGCGTGCTGATGACAGCACCTTTTCACAGATACAGCATCCATTTATCACCCAATGCACATTATTTCAACACTGAAGGCTATCAGAGGGTGGCCATACATCTTCATCGTTTTTTATCTGGCAGTGTTGGTGCGCCAATATCAATGGTTTTTACTCACTGTGCAACACTAGGAACTTGTATCAGGAGAGCTAAAATGTTCCTAGGAATCTTAGTTATTCTGATGGTTATTCTCAAAGTTAACTTGTCAGGTTCCTTATTTATTTGTAAAGAGACTGTAGAGGTTTTTATTCTTCAAGCATGATCTAGTGAATGCTTAATTCATGTTAAGGCTTTTTAGTCTTCTGAAGCCTTAAATAATTAAGAAAAATCGTTTTAACATTCACCTATTGACTTTCTAGCTCCTACCAAATGACTTGAAATAAATAAATCATGAAAACAGCATGACACTTCAGAGACAAAAGTGTGCATTGATGAGGAATGAAGGAGTTGATTCAGTTAGGGTAGCAGTGAACGCTGTTGGAAATGACAGGTATGTGCAAAAATGCCATCAGACATATCGGACTCCACTCTAACACGTGTCAGTACATTTCAAAGGGCTTTTGAAATGGTTTCCTTTCTTTACAGGTGCGTTACACCTCACATCTGTTAGCATTTTTTCATAGTATTTTATCTTCTGGATGATGAATTTCTATATTGGAAGAGCCCCAAAGGACTGTATTTTATTCAAGGCTTTAGGATGCTAAGTCCCACAGAAATGCATAAAAAGATGCAGCCTCTGCTTTCATCTTACTCAATTACAAACAAATGTGAGGCTGGAGGACAAACAGTATGTGGCTTTCTGCCCTAAACCAGCCTCATAGCAAGGCTTTTGCTGTTTTTCCTATTTTCTTTTAAGCTAACTATACTCCTGATTATACATGTTCCAAGAAAATAAGGAAATAGATAAGATCAATTTGCTATCTAAGAGTATGAACAATAGTCTATCAGGTAGGGCTTCACAGCTGCCCCATAAGGCCAGTATATATAAGACATCTGCTGTTATGCCTGCTCACAGCAATGTGGTTTATAGGAGTATAAACAGATTAGTGTCTTTTCTCTAAAATATCTGGCGTGTATTCACCTACACATCCCTAGAATGCCTGATAAATATGTAATATCAGGCTTATTTTATTTAAAGAAACACTGGAATTTACTCTGTGTTTCTTTGAAATGGAAAGCTTTCCCGCTTAAGCTGTTTCAGAAGATGATGACCGCTAAAACTAAAGCCTCCTTTTTTTTTCAGTGGTTAATTACGGTTTCTTCAATCCATTAATCTGGCTGTTCTGTTCATTTGTTCCTTTTGTTTTTGTTGTTTTCTATTTATTTGCTTTGAAAGTGAACAGTTTTGCTAAGGCGTTCATTTCTTCTGTGGTGGAATTTTCCAAGCCAGGGTTTTACAGAATATCTTGCATACAAACTTTGGCTAATTTACTGAGCTTCTCAGTGCATATTTTCTTTGAAAGCTCAAGTCTTGTAGATGCCTTATTTTCCTCAGCCATTACAGTATGTGGTGATATTTGTTCCTGGAGGGGTTCACGGGGCAAATGATGATTCACTTTATTATTTTTTAAATTTCACTAAATGTACAGGTTTTCAAGAAGATTTTTTAATTCCCAGTTTTGTATCAATTCAGACACACCCCCACCCCCATGTATACTCATATTAAACAGCTTCTAAAGTAGAAAGCGCATTTGCCACCTGTATTTATGTTTAGCTAACCACCTGCCAAGGAAGTAACCTTGGACTCCAGAAACACGCTGTTGTACCTTATGACCTAGATGAACAGCAGTAGTAACTGAAACAGAAAAAAATGGTCCAGATGTGTAGTGGACATGCTTTGTAGTGGTACAGCAGAAAACCACATGGCTGGCATTTGATCCTGTTGAGAATCATTAATGAAGGGACACAGTAGCATGCTGCTTACCACATACAACCTAGTTGTTTTCCATGCCATTTAAGATAACGGTATAACCCTATCTGCTTGGTCCCGCTGTTCAGTTAGGTTTGTGCAAGAAGCTGGCATGGGTAAACCCTGTTGTATTTAGTGCATAAGTGGAAAATGTATAAACAGAAATAGAACTTCAAAGTTTTTCTCAGAATTGTCAATAACCATTACTTGGTCTTTCTGAAGCCATGCTAAGGAGAGTGCATTGATGTGATGAATACATGCTGCTGCCCTAGGTGTTAATACAACTTTCATTTTAACATCTCTGCAAATATTTGGGTGAACAGGTTCCTGCATGCAATCAGAGTTGGTGTGCAAAGCTCTACAGAGCTCAGACTAAAATACTAATTGCAGCCTTACTGCTTGAGTTCCGTGATGTGTTGAAAGTACCTTCTATTACATTTTTTTACTTTTCAGGTTCTACTTAGTTTGGAAATTAAGAGTTTGGGCCTTTTTTTTTTTTATTTGAGCGGTAGAGCAAGCAGTATCAAAGGCTTGAGAGTTGCTTTGTTTTGAAGTATAATGGCAATGAGTGAGAAGGAAATATTTTATTCTAGGAATTAGGTATGTAGTTCATGTAAGCGTTTTACATTCATACATAATTCTAAAGGAATGTATTTTCCTAAAGGGCAAAGGTGCTCAGGATGGCACACAGTTTTTCCTGTTAGACAACCAACTATTCAGAAAATTGTGTATTGGGTTTGCTAAAAAGCTGTATGTAGTTTGACTTAAGGTCTGACTGGAACAAGAGGAGCTTACAGAGTGTGGGTTCTGTGTAGACTACTTTTTTCCTTCATGTTTTTCTAAGGTGAAAGTTCATGGATTTAGCATATTCTGAGCATACCAAACATGCTGGAGGACAATAAAAGAAGGACAGAACTGAAGAACAAGAATAGAGGGGAAAAATGTGAAAATACCAGACTGAATATGGATAAAGGCTTGTCAAGGCATTCTCATATCTGATGCCAAGGCATTGCTTTGACAGATAAAGATGAGAGAACATCAGGGAGGTAGAGTTGGTATGAGCTTTGCGTTGGAAACAGACAGTGCACCGATTTTTGGGTATACTGTAAATGTATTACTTGTCTAGGATTCTGGAGCAAGTGTTTTGGAAAGATGAGATAATTTGTCATATCCCTGAATACAGCAAGCCTGGTAGCCATCAGGTTTGCTGACTTTAAGTGACTGAGATTTTAGATTGGTTTTTTGTAGTGTTGAAGCCATTCTGTTCCTGCTTGATTCTTACACTGCTCAGATCAGCATGTCTTGGCATCTTTCAGTATTTTGTCACATGAGTAGTTGTCCTTTAGATTGTTTCTCTTACTCATCCTCTGTTTAGATAGAGAAGTGGATGTGCAGTGCAATCATTGGTTTCAGTAGATTTATTTATTTAAGGATACATTGGATAAAATTTTATTATACAACGGAACTTTGACATGCACTCAGTTTTTAATGGAAGTTAGTAAATTTTTCTTGCAGTAGAAAGGTTTTGTCAGAAGAACTAGAGTAATCAGGAATTCTTGAACGTCATTCTCTGTTGCTCTGCATGTGTATCATTGTTTATGTTGCTACATATGTGAAATGAGATGAATAGCATAAATGCAAATATTTTGCACCCTTTTGCTTAGCCATTCAAAGTAGTGGCCAGGTACTTGTTGCTTTCTAATGGATCATGCTGTCGTTTTGAACAGATAACCACCTTCTTCTGCTAGCTTCGTTTGAAAAAAATAAGGGTAAGAGTGGTCAGCAACAAGAATATAAGGACTGATAATGAGGGTGCTTAGCTAACTGGTAAATTAGCAGAACCATGTAAGTTCTGAGAATTAAAAGCCTTAGGCTGGTCTTTACTGCATCTGTTTCTTTATATGCTTAAACTGGTTTGTTGGGGACCAGAGCTTTAAAATTATGGAATTCTGAATTCTTGCCTCATTACTTTTTTCCTGTTTGCCTCCGAAACTTTTGATAAAGACATTGAATCTTTTATGAATTTCTAATATATAGCAGTGCTTCTGTAAAAACCAGAAGAATGTAGTCAATTTAAATGCCACTATGCAATACTGTTGTACTGGCAAGCTCACATCAGGGGGCAGAGGTTTTGTGAGTGTTTTCTGCAGCACATGAAGTTTATGAAGAAATAGTAGCAGCAGTATAGGAAGATGTGAATTAAGATGACACTTCAGTATTCTGTACTTAAGTACATTCTATGTAGTCTAAAAACACTGTGTGTATATTTGACACTGTCTGTTTTCCTAACCTCTTCATTTCACAGAAAATCTTTAATGGCTAACTGGAGAGAAGAAGCTCAGGCTGCTAACTACTTCCTCTACCTACTTATCTAGATCTTGCTGTCTTTTCTTCCTATGAATGTTTACTTATCTGAATCTAGTTGACTCCTCTGTCTAGGAATATTTATTTCTTTTTCTGGCCTGACTTTCCTGAAGCAATAATGTAAAATTGTAGTGAACAAACTTCCTGCTCAAAGATGCTCACTGAGGCACCCACTCAGACTTCATCCAAGTTTCCCAGAATTATCTGATAATATGCTTGACCTTTGTGGTAAGTTGTGGTAAGACTTCCCATGTGCATTACTAAGTCAGAAAAGGTAAAAAGAACTATTAATAAAATTGTAAATATCAAAGGAGTTGGAGAGTATTTACAAGTTTTTGAGGATGTATCACTGTTGATTTATGGAGTTACTAAAGTTTAATAGTTTCTAAATGCATGGGAGCATTGTCCAAATTTTTGAAGAGCATTTCTTCACTGAGGTCAGGGTAGTATAACACCTGAGTATTACCTGTTTGTCATGTAGCTTATCTGCTTTTAATATTGAATTGCTGCATTGTCTTGAGTATTGGTATGTAGGAAAGTATGCAAAAATGAAAGCTTCATATTACACACTTGAAGAATTCACAATGCCATATTTAATTTGTCTGTTGTAGTTCAATCTTTTTAACTTTGGAACTGCTACAAAGCTGTTCAAGTCACTCAGCGTGTATTTTTAGAGCTGCAGGTCAGTGAGAGAACATGCAATGCTCTTATTATAGCAGAGATGGTGGTATTATGCTTTATTGTATCTACCAGCTTCAGTCTTATATGCAGCTGATATTATGTCTCTAGGAATAGCCATCCTTACTGTAATCCGTAGACTATGGTAATATGTCAGATGGCATACAAAATATTTCAGTATTTCAGTATTTTAAAGTTCAGAGAGAGTCATCATCACACATACAGAAAGACCTGTTAGACTATTTTTAAGTGCCATATGCTTTGGGTTTTAAAAATAAAAGAGGTTGGTTATTCTAATCTTACATAATAGTGTTGCTAAGCATAACCTGCAATTTTCTGTACGCTGCCTCAGGCCAGTGTACTTAGACCATTTATACTGTGTTGTCTGTTTCAGTTAAAAGTAGTGTGGGAAAAAGCATAGAGATAACAGATTATTTATGTCACAAAGCTGACACAGAAAAGAGGACAAGTGGGGACTGGTGTGTATCTTAAGTAAAGTCACAAGCAGTTACACAACATAAGCTTTAAAAGTCCATCTGCAGTTAGTAGTATCTGTAGCTGTTCTATAATCATCTGCCACATTATTTCACTATTCCTTTCCACTAACCTGCTCCAAGGTACTAAAACTTCAGCTTCTAACTTAACATAGTTCATTGCTGTTCTTGTCACTGAGGCAGGTGTAATGAACTTTTTCCTGCATTCATTTTTGTCAGGCTTAACAGTGAGAGGATAAGGAGATCAGCACATTGCAAACTGAATGAAGAAAAAGGCACTGGTAACTTTGTGAGAAAGTTTATTTTGAGGTTACTCTTGTAAAAGGTCTAAGAAGCTCCCGCTTTTTGACACAGTCTGCTGAATAGTTCCAGTCTCTTCACCTTATGTTTAGGTCTGATAAGCAAATATTAACACTCCCAATCCCCAGCTTTGTTTCAAAGCAAGAAGAATGACATTTGTAATCATTAAGATTAAATCTGTGCACTACTGGGTTATCTGGAAATATAAACAAAATACAGATCTGTCTTTCTGCTGGATCGGACCAAGCAGATGATTTATTCTGTTGAACTATGGGAGGAGAAGTTATACCTGATGTAGCACAAGGTCTCTGGGCATGAAGTTACCCCAGTGACATTTTTGAACGTTTGAACTAGCAGAACAGCTTAAAGTCAGCCCTTTTGCTTTTTGTTTGATCTTGTACGGCCATCTTACAAAATTCAGTAGAATTTTTTTAAATCATGTTTTCAGCAGCAAAGAGTATTCTCACACTCAATACTATGATTTGTACCTCTAGTTTCATTAGCCACATGCTTACAACTGAGAAGGTGTAGGAAAAATTAGAACTTGCAGAAATTGTAGAGAAGGGAAGGAAAGAAAAGATGTACTACTTGAAGAAAAAAGTTGTAGTCTAAGAGGAGTGTTTTCAAAAGCCAGAACAAGCCCTTTGGTGGTGTTCAGATTTGATCACAGGGTAAAAACTGATGAGCAGTGCTTTCTGACTTCAGATGCTGTTAGCAGCTGTGGAGTCTCAAAGATTTGAAAAGGATTTTTTTGAGCTATCAAATTTTTGAGCTATCACCTTGCCTGTTATCAACTGCAACAGATAAATCTGCATTATGCTTGAATTTTAATCGACATTTTAGTCTTTTAAGATCTCTTACAGCAGAGGCATCAGTTAAACACTGATGAAAGGGACTCTGTTGAAATGTGGTATTTTCTTCTGGAACTGGAGCATTTGTCTGCAATTTTGGACACCATAATTCCAAATGTCCTCCCTTCATTCTTCTTCCCCCAGCTGTTTATTGCTGAGCATAATGTCATATGGTATGGAATATCCCTTTGGTCAGTTGGAATCATCTGTCCCAGCTGTTTCTCCCTCGCTCCAGCTTATTATATATCCCCAGTGTCCTTGCTGTTGGGACAGTGTGAGAAGCAGAAAAGGCCTTGGTGCTCTGTAAGCACTGTTCAGCAATAAGTAAAGCATCAGTGTGTTGTCAACACTTGTTTTCATCACAAATCTAAAACATAACACCATATTGGCTACTATTAAGGAAATTAATTCTGTCCCAGCCAGAACCGGTACAGATCCTCAAGGGATGAAAGTAAATGGACTGCTTGTTGACTGTTGTAGCAAGATCCTGAATCATGACTTTCCAACATAAATTCCTTGATATTTCCCTACTCAAATTTTTCTCTTCACAAAATGAACAGAATTTGGATAAGTTATAAGTACCTGAAATTATGTGGTTATATCAGAATCCTAAATAGTTACTCATTCTTTGAAACTTCCTAGTATAACTGTTTACTTCATGATTCATGAGCACCTTGAGCATTGTGCCATCAATATGGATGTGTCTACCTGAGTTTTCAGACAGCCCAGAATACCATATATGGGAAGTATAAAGTGCTTTACTAAGCAGGAGTGTTTCTGTTTTAATTTTAATACCAATTGGTGTAGGGGTATGTGTGTTGTGTGGGAAGGTTGTTATCTCGTTGGACATTGTGGCCCACCAGTGCCCTTGGCCTTTTTCCTCTCCCCCTTCCTCTGGCTCATCCTGCTTCCCCAGAAACATGTGCATATCGCCCACAGCAGTAAGAGCTGGAGCATACCTTAGGTGACGTTCAGTAGGTGCATGTGCACACACGTAGGTTCTTTGTGTGCCCAGAGAACAGGGCAGGTCTCATGCTTGCTCCTCAGTAGCATTATTTGTGTGTATTTGTATCTGCCTTTAGCCCTGTGCTATGGCTCTACTTATCTAAATGGGTGACAGTTCAGAGCATAATTATCTGAGTATCAAGGAGAGCTGTCAGCACAGGGTAGTTGGTATGTTCTGATGCATGTATAGAAACTACAGGAAGCAAAGCAAATGATTAACATATAATGTAGCCTATAAATTTAATCTGTGGATTAAGTCCTCGGGCTTCAAGTTGGCAGCTGTTAGCCTAGTAAATACAACAGTGTTTTGGAGCCCAGGATATCTGTTCCTAGATGGGTTGCTGACCCACTGAATTGACCTTGAGTAAGTCATTTTACCTTTCTACAGTTCAGTTTCTCAGTGAATGTAACAAATGTTCCATACCCAATTTGTAAACCCCTTAGAGATCTAATTATGAAAAGCAATAGGTAATAAGTAAAGTTATTATTAGAGATATGTAAAAGTTAAGCTAAAAAAGTAACAGAATTATAACTTTTATATTTTCATCTAAAAAAAGCCAGAGACAGTGAAGTTTAATTTATCTGCATAATGACCTCAGATCTGAACTACCCTGCCATTTGCTAATGTGGAGTCCTGCTGCAGATGTCATCTTACTGTTCTGCAGTGTTGGCCAAAAATCTTATTTCTGATAAGATATTCCTTATCAGTTTTCCAAGAACTTTATGCCTAAGATAGTTTGAAAAAAAGTTAAAATTGGTCTGGGAATTTTACAAGTTTTAGTCGTAAAACTGGGACTGATGAATAGGTTCTCATTTAGCAAAAGAGTATCACAATGCTTTTGGTGAAATATTTGTTGTTCATTTTAAATACTTCCTTCTTGGCAGAGTATACTTTGTTATTTCAGTTACTGTGTGTTAACTGATCAAAGAATGAAATTTGGTGTGTGATCTTGTGTGCATTTAGAAATATCAAAGCCGAAAATGTGCTGGGGACAGGAAATCTTCTTTGGAATTGCATACTGCTATAGCCAGAGCTCATCAGATAAAACATTCCACTTCACAGAAGATTTTTGCCTTTTTAAAATCCATTCAGCTGAAAATTATTAAGCCTGATGTTTGTCTTGACCTATTTCTTTGCTAGTAAACAAAATTTAAAACATTTTAATGCTGAGCTATGAATACTAGCTGGCACTTAATATCATTCATACTTGAAAGACGGTAGTTTAGTTTTTGTAGGTTTACCACTTCTGTTAGTAAAAATCTGTGTGATGACTTGATAGGTACCTCCAGAAGCTTTTTGTTGATCCTACACAGTTTTATTCAGGTAAAAAAGGGAGCCAAAAGCAAAATTAAATGTTTGAGTTTATTGCTCTGTATTGACAGTTTACATAGCAACTTTTCAGTGTATGGTAAAAAAATTTTCTAACTAAGGGCATCCAGTCTTGTCTTGAAAAATAATCTCTTAAAGTCCTGTGGAAATATACTCAGATATTCTCATGTCAGACACTCCTGTTTGGCAGGGGAAGTAGTGAATATACTTTGGGACTCTCAAAGAATTCTCAAGAATTGTCACTGTAGTCAATCATGAGAGTGATGAGGCATACAAATAACATAAAGTGAACTGAAGTACAAATAAAAAGGTTGCATTGCCAGACATCGAGAGTGTTCAACTACAGTTTCAGGACCTAAGAAAAGCTACATAAATTTTCACAACTGTTTTGTGTGGCTGCTTACTACTTCTGAAAAATCAGTCCTCTGTATTTTAGGGGTGTAAATGAGACTTACTGTAAGTAAGATATCTTACCTGTAATTTGTTGCTTACTGATAATGCCAGAGCTTTGCAGTGATTGAAAAATGAACTGTGCTTCTAGTTATTAGTACATTTCTCTCTGAATTCAGGATCAGACATAATTATTGAAATCAGAAATAATACGTATTCTAAGCCAGAAGGGCAACGGTGCTGTTTAATTCTTTCGTCTGAGGGTAGCACCTGAGACACTGGCACGGGTTGCCCAGAGAAGCTGTGGCTGCCTCATCCCTGGAAGTGTTCAAGGCCAGATTGGACGAGGCTTTGAGCAACCTGGTCTGGTTTAAAGTGTCCCTGCCCATGGCAGGAGGTTGGAAGGAATGATCCTTAAGTCCCTTGTGACCCAAACAATTCTATGATTTGAGACATCACTGAGTCAGTGGCCATTAATGGTATAGTGTTGTAGTTATGATTTAGGTTTTTTCGTATGCAGGAATCTTGTCACTACCTTATGGAAGATTGTAAACTCTAAAGGTAGGGGAGTGATGCTAAAGCTCACATGTAGATTCAGCGTTATTTTTAACTTTTTGGAAATGAAAGTAAAGCATTCTTTAGCTGGGGGCAGCACATGTTTCTGTTTCAGTGTCTTTTTTCTCTTGAATGAAGTAGAAAGAATTTGGATGGCTTTAGTGTCCTTTAAACATTACATAAATAATCTCTACCCTTGATACCTGGTAGAAAAAAATGAAACTGATTTGTTATTAAAAAGCAACTTTTTCAAAAATATAATAGTTTATATTTTAAGAATGCGCAAGGTATACATTATATCTTTCAGAAAACAGCACATTATCAGTACTGAGAGTAATGAAGCTACCATAACACTATAAAAACTGCATATCTACTTGCTGATACATCTCTGTAGTCTCTAGAGGAAGTAACCTGCATACCCAAATGCACCAAATGACCTTACACAAAGGGAATCAAGAAATCGCCAAGGACCTTGCAGATGATCAGTAAGAGGGATGCCAATGACTGGTAGGTGAACATTTCTCGTAAAGTATCTACTCTATCTGTGATGAATCAGTCCTGACCCTCAAGGGAAATCCACAAAGCACCTTCAAAAGATAAGCCTTAATATTAAAATTCATTACTCTGATAAAAGGTAAAAATGATAGACTTATTAGACATACCGGTTTTAAAGGTATTGTAATTTTCTTAGCCTCTCTTCTGATTTCTCCCACCTCAGTAACAAGTCTGTGATTTTCAGCAGATGATGTACTACCTTATTTTAACAATCCAAACTGTCTGCTTTTTCTTTGTTAGCAAGCCTTCCTATATCAGAGATATGAGCTACTTTTTTTGCACATGGCTTGATTAACACATTAGTTAAATTCAGAGCAGCTTACTTAGCTTTGAAGATTGCTGCTTCTGTTTCAGATCTGAAGAAGTGCTTGATATGCCTGAGGCTGTGTCTGTTCATTCCCATCTGTACCAGTCAATCTAATAACAGGTATCACATCCCACCATAAACTTCACTTCCCTTGTGCTATAGAGGCAAGAGAACAAGAAAATTACTTTCTGCATGTGCGAAATGCAGGCAGTTGTGTAATTTTCTCTCCTAATATTTCTTGCAATTGTCCATTTGAAGCCCAGCTTAGAATATGTAAATATTCAGTCAGATCCAGTTATGTATATTACTGTTTAAAGTATTTGAGGCAGAGGGGGAGAACTGTTGAACAGTAATAATTAAAAGACACTGAGAAGCAGAGTAAGTAAATTCAGCTTTCCTAATGGAGTTAAAGTCCAGGTGCACCCTTTTGGACTTTGTGTCTACAGGATAGGTCTTTGTAAGTGAAAGTACTTCTGCTGTAAGTGCATCAAATTCAGCTGAACCTAGAGACTGCAAACAAAACCTTTACATGGCAAAAAGTGTGTAACATAGATTGTATACCTGTGCCAGTTTGTGAAATGTTCAGAGGCGGGACGTGAAGGTGACCCTTCATGTCAGGGTGCTAGGACTGGTCTACTGGAGATAACTGGAGATAGTGCGGTCACGCAGAGAGACCCTTGACTAAAGTTAAATGCACAGGGGACCACAGAAAAGAGTGAATGTTGTTGCATTGAGGCCTGCTGTTCTATCCATCCTCTCTACCAGCTGATTATACATTTTTCTGCTTTAATACTTTCAAATCAGAGCATAGTTGTTTTTAGATAGACATAGAGTATTTAATCATTACATACTTTACTATTTTCTTAGGAAATGTTATTTAGATAAGGGAGTGGCTGTTGTCTTCCCTAGGAGAATTTTTAGTAAAAAATTAATATAGTAGTCTTTCACATTTTGCATCACATACCAAATTGTGCTGAGATTGTTTAATTGATGATTAGCTGCAATGTGTTCAGTTGATGATTGGTCTGTTGCTCTATATGTATAAAACATCCAGGTGCTGGAACAGGAGGCAGCCTGAGCACTGTAGTACAGCCTATTGAAAGCCTACAAAGGAAAATAAGATCAGGATGTACGAAAGAAAAATGTGAATTCTTTATGAAAAGAAAAATTCTTTATTAAAATAAATTATTAAATTATTGCTGACTTACAGGCAGCTATTTTAAGGGTCATTTATAAATGGGGTGAAAGGAGGCTACTGTTCTTTTTCCTTTTGTGGGCTGTGTGACCAACAATAGTTCATTGAGATAACATTCTTCATCCTTCAGATGCATCCTTGAGCATTATTAATAATATTAATACTCAGGACACACATTGTAATTTTATATGTGAGCTTCAGGATTCTGCTAGTATTTTCTTAGGAATTTCTCTTTGGCATTGTAGGAAGGATATGAGTTTATTGTCTAGATAGATAAGCTATCACTTTTGTCAGTGCACTAGGGTGTTACTTTTATTGTTGTTACATCCTCCTCATCATCTTTGTTGATTCAATATTTTGCTGAATAGCTTGCATTCACTGTTGTGAATTATGATCAAAATTAATTTGATTAATATTAAACTAGAATTATATTAAGTGTTGCAAACTCATAGTTGTAACTAAATTCATACAGTGTACTATACTTAATCTTTATTTTCACACAGAAGAGTGTAATTCTTAGCATTTGGATCAATCAAACTTGGTTTTTTTTTCCCTCTTCTCCTTTGCTTTTCCTGGCAGTGTTCCCCTTTTTCACTTTTTGTAGTACCTCAAAATGTATAAACCGTTTTCCCCCATAATGTGACTGAACATTTGTTGAAAGTGCAACTTGACTTTAAAAGGCAAGTGTCAAGCAACTGCCTATAAAATGATATTGAGCTGGAGTCTGCCATATAAAACGCATGTCCTGTGAGGGATCAAGGAGTGGAGTATATTGTGCTGTTTATGCCTTCCTAATAAGGGTTTTGATTTGTTGTTGAAGCAGTATTTACACACTTTAAGCAACTGAAATGCAGTTGTTTAAAGTAGTAAAAAATTAAACTCTATAAACTCTGCCATAAGAGCTCTGACCAGTGTAATTACTGTAACTGTGGACTGATTACTGTAATAACTTCTGAGGAAAAGCAACAGAGATCAGGCTCATGTTCTGTTATTGGCTTTATATTTAGGTCTTTAAAGATGGCTCAAAGCATGTGTGTACACATTAAGAAACATGAAAGCAGAGAGGAGAAACCTAAATGACTAATGGTGTGAGAGATTTACGTATGATGAGTTACTATAAAGCTAAAGATTAGCAAGTCTGAAGAAGAGTTAGAAGGCATTGACTAAGTGTGTAGAAGTGTGAAAGCCAGCCCTTTTTTTCTGTTTCGTGTAACATGAGGACAATATTCAATCTCTGAAAGGACAATATATTTGGCAACAATGAAAAAGACATGCTTCGCACAGCATGTTGCTTAGCTTCTATTTTTGGGGGTTTTTAAAAATTACTTCTGGACTCTTTGTGACTGTCTTCTTGTTTCCCAGAAGTTGCTTCTCTGTATCGATGACATGCTGCCCTTTCCTCATGACAGTTCCCCTGACTGCTTGTTACACCCTTAAGTTTTAGCTATTGTCTCAGGACTGGTTAAAAGATAATGCTGTGGACTCCCACTATCTGCTAGGTGGATCAAAGTGGTTCCCCTTTACGTGCAACTCCATAGTTTACTTGTAGTCCAACATGCATTGTTCCGTACATATTTCTGTGCTGTACTACTTGAGAGTAAGGTGGACAGAGAACCTGCAGATTAAATATTTGAAGGAATTTTTGTGTCTAACGATGTAGATGGATGTGCAATATTTAAAGAAATGACGGCACATCTGTTTTCTCCTAACTTTGATAGGTATATCCTAGGATGTTTTAGAAAACCCTAGGATAATTTAGGACAAATTATTTAGATAATAGGCAACATTTTTTATTTGAGGTGCAGTAAAATAAATTCAAGCTGTTCAATGGCACGCTGTGAGAGAAATCTGAAGTTTATTTGGTGTAAAAGCTCTGGTGTGGCAGTGAAAGGGAATGATCTTGCTTTTTCATTTTGTGTTTTGAACTCTGATCAGCCGTGATGATCCGTATACACCAATGGAATCCTTTTCCAGGTAGTTAATAAAATGACTTTGTTTATTTAAAAAGGAGATACCTAAAAGATTTATTCATCATTTCATGAGTAAGTTTTCAGACCTTCTCGTTTTACCAGTAATTTCACATGATTTTATTGCCTTGGACTTCAGATAAACCACAGTGTTTTAAATACATCTTTATCCCTTGAGTTTTTGGCAATAGGAAAATAGCTGAAATCACTAAACTGCTTTAAGTTTGGATGCCTAAGTTTGTTACCCATCCTATTTTGTAACTGTGCCAGAACAAGTTCTTTTGAAATGCATGACATGGAAATGCCATTCTCTTGAAGAGGAAGCACCTTTCACTTTGCAGGGTTGTCTCAGACCATGGGGTATATTATCCTCTTAATGCACTTGCATAACTCCCATTAACATTAATGGAAATTACATATTCTCTCTGTGAGGTGAACATACTCTGTTGTTGAAATGAGTGATCTATTGCATAATTTTCCAGTGATGTTAAATCAAATTTAGGTTCCCATACTAATGTCACTAATCCTAGTCTTAGTATCTTTGATGCTTGTAGTTTATATTAATGAAATTGTAGCTTAGTATTAGGTCACGTGTTTCTTAAAATGGAAAATCCCATTTACAGTCCTCTAGAAATACAGGGAGATAGTCAATTTTCTTCTCCAATGTGAAATGTGGACCTCTGTATAGCAAATTTAGTATTTTCTTTGGCTTGGTAATTACTGCGTGTAGTCACTTTAGAGCTAGGTTGTAGAGGTTGCGTATTGCAGGTGGCAAACTGTTGGCCTGTGATTAGGACAGAGGAATGCTGGGTTTCTCGTTCTGTTCCTGGCCTGCAAGGCTGTTTGACTCTGGGTGACTCAGCTGCCTTTAGACACTAATTCGTGTTTAAAATGTGCAGAATCAGAACATCCTGGCTCACGGATGTGTTGTAAAATTAATTGTCTGTAAATTGTTTCATTGTGAGTTGAAAGTTGCTAGCAAAAGGTCGAATATTATCTCAGAAAGCAATAAAAGAATTTTATCAAAATGTTAGCGAGATGTAGCTCCTGTTTTATGCACATCGTGCGGGTCTGTGATTAATGTAACTCCCTGTTAGGGAGTGGCTTATTTATCCCAATACAGTTGTGCTGTTGCAGCCCCTAGTGTGAGCACTGTTGTACTAACATACGGTGTTCCACTTACATTGCTCATTCCTGTACATACAGGAGCACACTTGGTACCTCAGCAGTGACATCCTTGTGTTTGGAGGAAGCGTGCCATTACATTGTTTGCTAATTTAGGATCTGTCTGTGCATAGCCAAGAACAGAGGCAACAATGAGTAATTGTTCAAGACTGTTAGCCTTCTCCAGCAAAGTCCGGAGGAGGTCATTGGAGGCAATGCTTGTTTTAAAGCAAAAGTCCTAATAAATCATGGATTGAACAGCATATGAGATGTAATAAGAAGTGTCGGGAAGTTCTGAGGTAACCTGTGCTGTATGTCTGACACTATCAGCATGGGAATGCTAGAAGAAAACGTTTCATTCTTATGGTTTTTTTAACATGTTAATCTACTACTATCTTTGAAAGATACTTATTTAAGAGGTCTTTAAAGAATCCACTGAAGAACTTACCGATTTAGATAGTTACCCAAACAAGTTCCTGGAGTAAAATGTTACTGGTTGCAAGTAATGTAGACAGCACCTGCTGTGAACACAGTCCCTACCTCGAAGAGCTTTCTTAAGCTTTTTGCAATTACTAATGAATATTGGGCCCTTTAATTTCAGCTGCACCAGTGGAACGGGGTCAGTTTTAGAATGACCTTTTGGAAACCTTCAAGCTCTCCCTCACAGGTGTCTCGGTGCAGGCTCCGGGGCAGACACAGGCCTTCAGCCCTTTTGGAGTCTGACACCTCCGTCGTCCGCCCCACAGCGCTGGGGGTGGGGGGGCAGCTGCTGCGTAGGGCTGGCAGCACTCGGCAAACACTAGCGATAGTAGACAAGAAGAGCATAGACTATGAGGGGCAATTAAATTCCCCTTCCGCCGCCCGCCGTGAACGATCCCCTTTGGTTATAAAAGCTCTGTGCGCCCGGCGGGCGCTCAGCGTCGGCCCCTTCTCTTGGGAGCGGGGCTGGCTCTGGGACCTCCCCGGTTCCCCCGGGCGCTCCGGGGTGGGGGGCTGCGCCATCGTCTTTGCCGCGGTGGTGCCGCTGGACTTTGAACAAGCCCGGGGCTGGTGGAACAGGTTTCCTCCCTGCGCGCCGCTGGGCATTGCGTCAATCCCGAGGGGAGGATCCTCGAGGTAAATGAACTTTTTAAACGGGAAAAGGAGAAGAAGGAAGAGGAGGAAGAATAGGCGGGGGCAGCACCCGCCCGAGCGCTTCCTCTAAACGCTTCTTCGGGAAACGGGATTCGGCTGCTGCCCAGCACCGCGGCCGGAGGATGCGCTTCCCCGCGCCGCCGGGCCCCGGGCTCCGCGGGCGGGAGGTGGTTGCACCGGCCCTGGCCTGGCACGGCTGAGCGCCGGCTCCGCGGGTAAGTGGGGAGCGCTAGAGGGGAGGTCCGGAGCCCCCGCCCCGCCTCACGAGCTGGCGACGGCGGGGCGGCCTTGCCCCTTGTGGGGCTGCTGGCCACAGAGCCAGGCTGCCATCGCAGGGCACCTGGGCGAAGGGTCTAAGGTAGATGTATAGGGACCGGGTGGGGCTGGAAGTTGAGTGAGGGGGCCCGGGGGGCGGGCGGGGACTGGAGGCGATGTGATCCCGCCGGCCTCGGCCAGCCCTGCTGGGAGCTGCCCTGAGCTCCCCCGCCCTGCTGCGGCCCCGCCGGCCCGGCGGGCGCTGCCACCGGGGGCTGCGAACCGGGCGGAGGGGTAGTGCCGTCCCCTCGTGAGGGGGACCCGACCCGGCCGCAGTGGGGTTCGGGAGTGCGGGCTGAGGGAGCCACGCCGGGCCGGGGCTATGCGGAAAACAGTTCCCGAAAGACAATTGATGTCGTAGAGCTCGGCTTCACATTTGGCACATCACTGGACGGACCCGGGTAATGTGTGTATCTGAATGCCTGTGTGTGTTTGCAGCTGTATAAACACAGTGAGACTTTTTTTCCCCTCCCCCGTATAAACTACGAAAAAATGTGTTTGCTTGGTAGAATGTATGTGTGTAATGGTAACGGGTTTTGCCTACTGTTTCTGTCTTAAAGCACTTGCATTCATTCCCTTATGGTATTTTCGGAAGTGTAAGTCTGTGGTTATTACTGTACTTAATACAAGTTAATATAATTATCTCTAAAGTCAGACTGCATCTCTTATATATAATTATGTGATGATAATAGGTAAAATAGCAAAATAATTCTTTGTTTCTTTCAAGTTGTTGTTGGTTGTTGCATATGGTGCAGAAAAACGTGTTTATTATTGTGGATTGCTATCCAAATATTGCTATCCAAATATTGCTATCCAAATAGCAATTTAACCTATCAGAGGACTGATTAATTCTCTGTGTGTCACTAGGAAACTCTAACAGTAATTTGCAAGCAGTGGACAGCAAGAAAGTAGATTGAGCTGCTTAAAACATTTCTTAAAATGTCAAGTCCTGGGGAAATTTATAACTGATTTATAATTGTTTTATTTAAAATAAAGTTACAACATACGAATGAGATTTTGTAATGTGACCAAGCTTCTCTGTGAAAAATATTTAGTTTTTGTATAGAGTTCACCGGCATAAGGCAAGCAAGTTAGAAGAATGTGTCTGAATAGTAATCCAGTGCTCTAGTAGTCTGGAAGCTCTGTTCCTGGCTGTAAATCAGCACAACTGTAATCTTCAAGAGTCACACTGAGCACTGGGGATTTGATTTTTGTACCTTCTCATAAATTTTTGACTGCCTGGAGAAAAAAAAAATCAGGAAGTAGAAAACTATAAGCAAATGCAGCATGTTGGTGGATTACAGCAGTAATGTTGATACCAGTCTTCCCCTGGGAACCTTGTTTGATTGCAAACAAGATTCTTCCCAATCCACATATAAAAATGTGTTTATCTCTTACAAACACAGTATAATGGTTTGAAGTGATAGTTGACAGCTTTAGTGAAAAAAGACCTAGCATAACCAAAGCTCGATGCAAAGGAGTGACTCCAGTTAAAAGAACAGCAGCACAGCTGAATCCTTTTAACTGGCAGAGTGGATTTAATTGGGTTGGTTGCTAGGGAATGGCTCCAGCACCATGTATTTCCATGAATTTAAATGTTGGCAAATGACACACCTAGGTCTGCTTAAATAATACACCTGGTATTGGCTCCAGCTGTTTTGAGAGCAGGTGTGTGTTGCTTCTCTAGCCGGTTTTCCCTTACTGTGCGGTTCCGCTGTGTGGCTCACATGCAGTTACCCTGTTCTGTGGTGGCTGCTGGGCAAGTTGAACTTGTCATACCAATTCTGTATTTAGTATTTTGCAGTAGACTTATTTAAAAGAAAAACAAACCAAAACAAATTAAACCCCAAACTGGATAATGTAAACATTACTAGAAGCAGCTTTCTAGAAGTAGACTTGAAGTGGACTTAAATATTTGATACAGAGTTACAGGAAGAGTCAGATGCTACTCTTGGTTATGTTGTAATAACTGAATTACCTGACTCCAGTGAAGTTGCACTGAACTTACACATGGGACAATTGTGCTGGGACTTGCATTAGTGAGGTTGGGAACACCAGTCTATGTAAGCTACTGTCAGTTACTAATTTGGCGTACATGGGGCCTCTTACATCTGTGCCAAGCAATACTAATCAATAGCGTGTTAAAAATACCATCTGGGATAGAACTGACATGAGTCATCCCTGTGCATTCTGCCTATGCTGCTGTAGAACTGACATTAATTACTGAGGGCAGTGTTATAAAGAAGTCTTTCCTTGGTGTAAATGCTACTTGGAAACAGCCCTCTGCTGAGTTCTTTTATAAATGGAATAAATGTGTGGCTTTACCTCACATTTATAATGTGAGTTACTGTAACATTCTGTATTGCCACAAAGGAGAAAGTAAGAGGACCAGGCTTTCTCAAAAGCAGCCTTCTAAGAGGTTTCATAGGCTTAATAAAGCTCAGCTAGATGCCCCATCTGAAGAACATTTCATAAATTTCTGATAGCACTTTCCTAAATATAAAACATGAGTGACCAGACTTGTCAAGTTCATATGTGTAATCTGGAAGAAAATAAGAGAATTCTCTTGAGAACCACTACAGATTAAGCATCTTTAATACTGGAGGATGGCCTGCAGAGGCACAGAGAGCAGTGGACCACCTGTACCACTCAGATCAAAATGCATCGTTGGAGAAGGTGCTATACTAAAAGTGAAGGCAGATTGGTGCACTGCTGTGGAACTGTTCTGGCTTTATCTGTGAGTTGCAGATTAACCTTGTTGACAGAAATGGGAAATGAACTGGTAATAGAAACTTTGTCGTGTTTCTTCCTGGAAGTCCACTGAAGGCTAGGGGTTGAAAAACGCAATCTGTGTTTGGCCACTGGCAATCCATGAGAGACACTCTTGTGTTGCCATTCTGATAACTACTTAAAGCTAGCTTCTGGATTGTACTGCATATATGCTGTTCATTGTGGTGTGTATGTTTTGTGAAAGCATACTTTAAGAAATAGGTTATTTTCTAAAATTGCTTTAATTTTCTTATCTAGTTATTGGTATGACTTGCACATAATTACATACTTTGAGTTGATTCTTTTAAAGAAAAGAAAAATGTAAGAAAGACTGTTAAATGCACAACACTGTAGTGGAGGTAGTTATGACCAGATATAGGAAGAATGGGTAGCCTTCCAAATGCTGCAAGAAAGGTCAGCAAATGCTATTATTTTGAGAAGCTATTGGCTAGTATAAACAGAAGAAAACCCATATCAACTTTCAGACATTTCAGAAAAATGTTTGTGTGTAATGAAAATATCTATACTGTCAGGTTTTTTTTTTAACAAAAGTACATGTGTCATAATTTCTGAAGGGCAGAAATTCTGCCTCCTGCCTCAAAAAGCTCGTGTCCAAGAATATGTGCCTGCTAAGCAAACTTTCTTTCTCTCCTCCCCTGCTGAAACAGATCCAGGTTTCTTTCTCAAGCTGCTTTTGACTACTCTGCACAGTAGCAACACATTGACTCTGACATGATTCTTCCTAGTTGTACTGCTGCAGATGGAATTCTGAGTACAAGGAATGAAAATTCATTGGACTTGTCAGTGTTTCTTTTGCTATAGCCTGGCAGATTTCTGAGCAGCAGCGGCAGATACTAAAGCTGCGTCTGTAAAATTTGAAAGCTCTTTCCCTACCCACTGGAACAAGTGCTAGGATATTTAAATCTAGTTTTAGGAAAAAAGGTAACTTCACCTGCCTATGAAACTCACTGGGCAGACTAGTAAGGAAAGGAGAGTTTTTCACTTCCTCGAAACCCTATCAGTGTGCAAATTTGGAAAGTAGCTTTACTAAATAGTCCATCACAGTATAGCAACGTATCTGTTGACTTATGTGAAAATTCAATATACGTTTCTTATATAAGCGTAGAAACTGACTATAATTTTTCAGATCAGTAGTTCTGCTATTGCATGAAAACTTTGATCAAGAAAGTTTCTCTCAAAGAGCAGTTGCTGTCAGAGATGAAGTAATAATGTGGCTATGAAAAAATCTGCTGGACTAAAAACTGTTTTCCCAAGGGGCTGTAGGGGCAGAATAGCCAACATATTTCTTAGGGTAAAACACATAGTGCTATGTTCTTTCTGCTCAGGCATTTCTGCTCTTTACAAAAAGCAGATAATCTCTCATGCGTAATTTTAAATTGATTTTTCTTCTCTTACAAGAGATCATTGGCACCAGTCCGGGAAAAGACGGAGCAAGTAGGGAATTCATAAAAAACTGACACATTGATTGATGTATCTGATGAAATAATTAGTACTTGATATTTTCAGTACATTTTCGTATTGTTATTTTGACTTCTGAAAGCAAGAGAAGATCCCTTTGTATCAGAAGATGACTGAGCAAAACTGTGATTTCAGAGATTCTTCAGCATGCTAGTTAATTTTTTGTAATCTCCTTGTAGGAATTGCTAATAATTTTTTATTTTTATACTCATTAAAAGGAGTGGTACAAGTTAGATGTGCTCTATTGTGCAATCAAGTCAATTTTGAGGCATATGCTCTATTTTGCAATTAAGTCATAGGCAGTGCAAATCACTGGTGCATCCATTCCCAAACATTTGAAGTAATGGGCCTTCAAATGTGTTCATTGTTAATAATGGTATTTTTAAAAAGTGTATAATCTTGGAAGACAACAGAAATGCTGAAGGGATATCGCACTAACATCAAAGCTGGAGTAGACTTCAAACAGTATCATACCATAGTTCCAAGATCAGGGCAGGTTTGCTCTCTAATGGCTTTGTAAGATAAATCAGTGTATATCTTCTGTCTGAGTGTTCTCTGACTTTGCAAATATGTTGTTAGCTCAGTAAATTTTGCTACGGTCCTGTTTAAAAATAATGATAGATATGGGGTTTTTTTCTCTTCAACATCTGCATTTTTGATGTAAACAAAAATGTCATCTGAAAACATCTCAGATCACTAAGGACAAAGAAAGAAGATGATTGCTGTTTATATGTATGAAAACAAAAGAATTTGATACCCTGCTAAATCCTTGAACTTGCTGCCAAATCTGAGCTTTGAGTGAAATTTTGTTGCCTATGTTGATAACAGCTTACGAATTTATTTTTTCAAGTTTCTGCTTCTAGCTGGTCCTAGAAAAATAAGTTTGCTTTGTTGTTGTTTGGGAGTTTGGTTAGTTTTTTTTCTTAGGAGTTAGGATTATTTCAAGTATATTGCTGTTTACTTCTTTGGAGAGCACCTGGCTGTTCCTTGAGGGGTACAGAGGGGTGAAAATACAGATAAATACTTGTTTCCCTCTCCCTTATAGGACACCTGCAAAGAAAAAGAAATAGAAGCCATTAAGCTACCCTGTTCAGAGAAAACATTGAATCAGCACAACATGGCACACCATGGTATTGTCCTTGGATTATTCATGATGACTGTTTTATCACTGTTGGATGGAAGTTCAGCTTTCCTGTTAAATCAACGTCTGAAGGGAAGATTTCAAAGAGACCGTAGAAACATCCGCCCAAACATCATCCTTGTTCTTACTGATGATCAGGATGTAGAACTTGGTAAGAGCCCAGTATAAAGAGAATTTTAGCCAATGAGTATGACACTGCTTTTTCTTGAAGCTAGTTTCTTGTCTTCAAAATAAGAAATTTTTTTCAGTGTGAAAAATGATAGGAAGAACAAGTTTAAACCTGCCTTTATTTATTTAGATCATCCTTTCCATCTGCCTGCAATTCAGGGACAGCAAAAGTTAGTCCCAAAATGTTAACGTTCCTGTTCCTGTGGAAATATGCAGTTCATGCCTGTTTGTCTTCATCTAAACACCTAAACTTTGCTTCTGGCAATTGCAAGTATAACCTGGGAAGCTACATGCCAAAACAGTAGGTTTAAATTCATAACTGATAATTGTACCATGTAATTACCCAAATTCTTTTGTGTAATTGCAGGCATTCATTACGTATACAATTTTCATTTTATTTACTTGTTACCTAACACAGTCATACTATTCCTGTAATTGTCCATTTAGATGTGTAGTTAATTACTGACCAAAATGACACAGAGTGAAAAGGTTCTACTGTGTTATCGACGCTATGTTAATTGTTGAAGAAAGGAGATGAAGATTAAACACGCGCTTTGCCTAATGATTTGGAGTAATGAATTAACTGACAGAGTTTGGCTTTTGATGTGTTACCTGAACAAGCTTGTATTTACCAAATGCTGTCTTTAGTTATGAGAAGTGATTAACACAAACCAGTTAACATTAATAATTTTGCATTAGAATTAAGCTCTTAAGTGTGTATAAAGCCTGGGTCATCTGAAAAATGAGAACTCGTGTATGTGTAGTCTGGTGGGGGGAGTTTTGCCACCAAATTTTTCTGCATCGGATTTCTAGCATGGATAGGAAAATTTGGAAAATGGACCTCACAGAAGAAAAAGAACATAAAATTAATCAACTTGTACTTCTCATACACTTACTTATCTTGTTGAGAAGTTAATCACAGCAACGTGGTAGTCTTTTTACAGATGCTTACTTTGTATCAATATTACTGTGTGTCTGCAGTATCATAGATGTCACATTCTCCTCTGAGGTGGTAAGAAAGCCTGCTATGGAAGTAATCTCATCAAATTAAATGCAGTTCAAATTAGCAGGATCAGAAGATTTTTTTGTTGTTGTTGTCGTCACTGTTTTTTTAATGGTTATTTAGCTCACAAATGAAGTAATTTCAATAGTATATATCCCAAAGAACCTAAGTACATTACCTTGCAGGCTTGGAAGGGGGTCCTAAAAAATGAATCATCTTCTATTTTATGCTAGCCTTTGTGTTTCTGATGCAATTGTCTAAGTCCTTTGGGCAGTATATTTTGCTTCTCTGGTAACTTGATGCTTTCCAGTTTCAAGGATAATGGGCATGTGTCCACGCAAATTAGGATCTAACTAAGGAAAATCCATTTGATGAAGCTGAGATTTGATATTTGTCATTTGCCACTAATGGCTTTGGGAGACCCAATATTTCTTTGAATTAATTTTTATTCTTGTCTGTTGTCTGGTAAGCTGTCCAAGTTAATCAAAATTGCCATTTGTGGTGATTGTGGCTAGTGCTTGTAAGAAAGATCAAAACAAGATGTGAATTACGAATAAAAGCTAAGGAGAGGTTGGAAGCTATGAAAATGTAGTGGAGAAAGCTGTGGGTAAGATTTCATCTGTTCCTAAGAATATTCTGTAACTGTTGGGTGTTGTAGCTTTCATTGTTCTTTTGTAGCTATTTTGGAGGTGAAAGGGAATACAACACAGTCTTAAGTGCCTTTGACAGCCTTTCCTTTATTTATTTAAAGATAGATTTAGCAATGTGACAGTAGCAGGTGGAGTTTACCAGAAAGACAATGTTGTCCTTTCCTGAAATGAGTACAGCGCCTTTTTTTTTTTCTTTTTTTTTTTCCTTTTTTTTTTTCCTGAATTTGCATTACTGTTAATCATGAGTTTTTACTTGGGAAACCAAACCTCAGCCTTGTATTGAAAGAAGGAAAATACTGATGAAGGGCTGATGGATTGAATGCAGAATCTCTGGAGAACATCAAAGGAGAATGAGTGTAAACTGTAATGGACACAAATGGGAGAAGACAAATGAGAACACCGAGAACTACTGACATATACATATTTGATAGATTAATCAAAAGAGTTGTATTGACAAGCATGATATAAAGAAGAGGAATATACTGACAAGGAATAATTAATTAAGAGCAAAGATTTTTTTTCTCTATTAGAGCCATTTAAATCCAAGTTAGTATAATGCTGATGTCTCCTGTGTGGTGGACTCAGCATTTCCAGTATAGTTGGGTTTGCTATGGTTTTAACAAACTAACTAATTTCACAATATAGTTGGAGAAAGATCTGCTTATTTAGGGGATATTTAAACCACGTTAGAGAAATCTGAGTGAGAGGTGATTTGTATGTTTCAAGACCTTCCTCTGAAAAGCTACAAAAGTAGCATGAGAGATGATTTTTCTTACCATATATGGAGATGGGGCTTTAGAGCTTCATTAAATGTGAGGGGAAGAAAAGGAAATGAAGATGTGAAATGGGTGTCTAAGGAGTTTCAAATACAATAAAAAGAGAAGTCTTTAGGGGACAGTTAATTAAAATTCTGGGGTTCAGTTTATTGGAAAACACTTCTGAAGTTGTGCTTCACAGTAGACAAGTCACTTGATACTTAATACAAGTTCTTCAACAGCTGGAGCTCCCTAAAACATGTAAATTATTCCCTCCAACAACTAAACACAACTAATAGGAAGTCAGTATTATTTCATAAATAATTGGGTGTATTTTCTCGGTTAATATTAGTCAAAATACCAGCTTTATCCCTGTGGTGAACTGTGAAGGTATGCGAAGCAAAGTTGTGGAAAGCACACATTTCAAGTGAAATTTCAACATAAATTTTGCTTAGCTTTGTTCACTGAGTAACTTTAATACATCAAATGATTTAAACTTCCATATTTTCACAGTAGTCCAATGGATATTTTCTTAAAATGGCTTAGAAATTTTACTTTTAACTGCTAGATTTTTTTTTATTATCCGTGGTTTTAGATGAGTAACAGAACATTTTCTGAATTAAATATTGACGCTTTCAAAGAATTACTTCCTGTCATACATCCACTAGTGAAACCTCAGAAGGTTTTCTAGCTCAAAAGGGGATGTGATGAGGTTCCAGTTGCTGATTAACACATAAGTAATCTGCCAGAGAATGGATGTCTGTGTACTGGAGGCAAACAGAAGAAAATTAATTTTTGGTTGGCTGGTTTAATGTTGTTTAAAATATTTAAAGCTGGCCTATTTAAGATTATACAGAAGAGTATGCTGGATTTTTACCTTCGACTGCCCTGTCACTCTCTATTAGTTCTCAAGCTGGAAAAGCAGATCAGATCATATGTTTTTGTGTTAAAGACTGTTGATATATAGGGCCTTGTCATTACAGCGGTTTTATTAAAGAAGCTTACTGTCCCCAAGGGGAGTCTTAACATGTACTGTTATTTATGCACAGATGCCTCTGTCATTTAAAGGGGTTGTTAAATTGTATTTCAATATTGGGATGACAAAACATTCTTTCAGACTGCCTGTTTATGCTTGGGCTAACTCATAAGACAACACAGAGGAAACATCCACAGTTTTCAGGCTCACATAATGTATAATTAGGTGTTATAATTGTTAACTGTGTTATTAGTGTCTTTGGGCACTAACACTTAACCCACAGCTATTATAGAAACAGAAGACTAAATCTTGCTTTCTTCAGAAACTCCTTTTTGATATATGAAGTTTAGCAAGTTCTGAGGGGGCAGTGCAATAATCTGCCTTGGTTCTTGTCACAAAGTGATGTGACATGCTCTGACCTGAGAAATGCACAAACAGATTTTTAATTTTTTTTTTAAATACTCCTTCCAACAAAATGGTCTCAAACTAATACCATGACAGTTTTTAGGTAAAATGACCTACAGTAGCAATTAACCTTCCTTCATGGTGCCAGAGAGTCAGATTTTGTATGTGGCTTATGACCATTTTCCCTCTAGGTTTTGACTCCTGGTTATATCAATGTGCTCTGTATCAATCAACTTACTATTGCAATTTCATAATGAAATCCCTGCATAAAGAGCTTAGAAGAAACCTAAATCCATTATTGACAGAAACAACACAGTTTGTGCCAGATGGTTGCAGGATGCATTGATTAAAGCTGAACTGTTAATCCAACTCAGCCTTGGGTAAGTTAACCCCAACCCTATTCTAGCACGAGCCCATACCTTCATCTCCATGTTGTCAGTTGGCTTTCTCTGCTCATAACAAGAAGGGAGGGTTGGTGATGAACAGATTTAATCTCCTTTGCAAGGTCACGCTGTTGACAGGTACCATGACAAATTCTTTAGAAAACTGGAATTCTTCCTAGATCAAGAAAATTTTTCCTAACTTGCTCTGATGCACTTTTAACTATTAGGCACTGATAGAGCAGGGAAACTAAATTTCTTGCTTCTCTGATCCTTGCTGTTTCTGGGTTTAGGAAGAGTGGTGATACGGATCCAGCTAGGTGGATGTCTATGGTAAAGATCCAGTCTTTGACCAAAACCTTGTCTTAAATAAACAGGAAAACCATTTGGCAGCACTGTGGCATTCAGTAATTGTTGTCCAAAAGACTTTTATTCATGTTACCACGATTTATCCAAGTCCCTTGCTTATTTGTTTTTAGACAATGGTTATACAATACACAGTGTTACCTGCCCCAAGTAGTCATCTAAAAATCTGATTCTGTGGAATCAAGCCTAAGAAAATGTAGATAGTAAGACCGTTACCAGAATGGATAAAGCAGATAGCTAGAACTCAGTGAACTCATTATGGAAATTATTATGGGAGCTTTTTGTTGTCTTTGGTTCAGTGACAATTATAGAAATCCTAATACCTCACATTAGGGAATAGAACAATTTATCTAGAGAACAGTTCTAGCAGACCCTTCTTGAGCAGTAGTTTGGACTAAATAGTCTTCCAAACTAAATGATTCTGTGGTTACAGTCCTCAGCCTTTTGCATAAGGCTGGCACAAAAGGCAGTGTATCAGGTTTTTTGTGAAACCAAAGATTAAATAACACTTAAGGAGCAGGCAAGCTGTAAGTCTTGAATTTAGAGAGAGAGAAATGAAAGAAGCATTATGACCTATGTTAACATGCTTGAGTCAAATCTTTACTTAGGACTTCAGTATTTAGTCCTTACTGAAATGATGGGAGAATTTCACTGAGGCAGGAGGAGTAATCTCTCTGGATTTGGGTTCACTCAGAGATAACAATGCCTCTCCTACTTGTGCTTCCTTCTGGTCTCTAATGTAACGTCTGAGCTCTTACATAGTTCTTGTGACTGAAACAAGAAAAGAATTCTGAAATATTTTTCCTCTTTCAGGTTCTATGCAAGTGATGAATAAAACAAGACGTATCATGGAACACGGAGGTGCTCATTTCATCAATGCCTTTGTGACAACGCCCATGTGCTGCCCATCTCGCTCCTCTATTCTTACGGGGAAGTATGTCCACAACCACAACACTTACACTAACAATGAGAACTGTTCTTCTCCATCCTGGCAGGCTCAGCATGAAATACGCACGTTTGCAGTGTACCTCAACAACACAGGGTACAGGACAGGTAAGATCAAGGCTGGGTCCAACTGAAAGCTTCTTTAGATTTACTAGTTCAGAGGCTAATGTATATAGTATTTTAATTCTAATTACCTTCTTGACTGCAACAGTGCATAATGCCAGAGCTTAAGTCTTTCATGTTGGTTTAGCTTCCTTGCACTTTTGCTTGAGGAAATTTTTATTTGCAAACGAACAGCCAACAAAAAAAACCAAGACTTTTGTTTTTCACAAGGTGGGAATAAAATACTGTGCATGCTTGAACTGAAGGCCTAGCAAATGTAGAATATGGCCTACAGTTACCTGAAGTGTGCAGAACAACCAAGAAAGATGCTATGAAAAGGAATTAGTGTTTTGACTTTTTTCATAAAACTATTAATTTGATATATTAAGCAAATTAAGAATGAAAGAGAAGGGACTTGCAGTATTCACGCAAGGGCATGACTCCGCACACAAGATGGAGAAGTGCAAAGCGTTCATTGTGCAGGAAAATATTCCCTAAATACCAGAACCCAACAGGATATCGCATCATATAAACAGGAAAGATGTTCACCTCGGTGTCCCCCAATCACCTGGGATAGTGCACAGGCATTGCCTGTCATGGTGATAAGTAAACAATACCCTATAAGGTCACAAACTACAATTATCACATCTCATAGGTCCAACACTGTCCAGAAACCCACAATCTTCTCTCAGCCCATCCTCGGTGACCTGGATGCACTTCCAGGATCACCCCCGGGTCCGAGAAAGAGGCTCTCTCTCCAGCCCTCAGGGCCTATCTCTCTTCCGGCACATAGTGCACCCCAACAGGACTGCTCCTTTTGTGCTTTGGGGCAGTCAGCTGGTATGATTTCTCTAGACAATTCCCAGAAATGTGTTTAGGATAAATAATGACTGAGGAATAACTGGCAAGATGAGATGCACTCCTGAGAAAAAAATTACCCTCTTTGCATGCAGTGCTCCTCAGGAACAAATATCCTGTAGAAAGGATTTCAGAAAACGTGTGGCATATGTTTCACACCTAATTTCTTCTTGCTTCCCCCCGACATCAGATTTAGGTCCTTGCCAGTGACAGTCGTTTTGTTACATTTCTTGCTAATGCCTTTTGTCATGATGAGAAACGGGCATAAACCTGGTTCTTTTTGTGTTATTTGTAGTGTATATGTACTGCAGTATTGTGTTATACTCATTAATAATAATAGGCATTTTTTCCCTTGAATTCGTAGTTATTCAATGCTTCTAGAAACTAATATAAGCCTTGATTAGTAATTGTAACAAGATCCTTTTTTTTTCTGACTATTCAAGTGAGTTTTATGTGTTATTTCTTCTAAGTCTTAGTCTTAAATAAGTGATTTCCTTGTTTTGTTTTTCTAAAATGAAGACCTGAATTAATGTGGAAAGAAATAAACTAGGGGAAGTGCACATATCTTATTAATTGCTTGCTGTGTCCCTCCGTTTATCATTCCTGACACCAGTACTGATGAGCATAAGAGTACAAACCAAGGTTAATGTTTTATTCTTTATAGATTATTTGGTTTGTGTTTACTGAGCTTTGTCTGTTGTAATAATTTTTATATTTAGTGGTTGTATTTCAAGAACCTGCAATTTTTACTAACTTGAGTAGCTATTGCAAGTGTCCAGGTGTTAATATGTCTTATATTTTTTACATTAACTTAATGTTTAAATTTAGACCCAAGATCTTAGTGAATCTATATTACATTTTCAGTCTACCTCTCTTAATTTGGAAACGAAATTTATTGGAACACATAAAAATAGGGCTTTTACAAGTACAAAGTGATCATAAGGTGAAAATGAGATCCTCATTCATGTAGTTAAACGTGACATGTTGTTATACAAATTTAAATGGAAATTGCTGTTATTGGAGGCTGGCATTCATTTCTCCTGTTAAAGTCTGGAGTTATCCACTGTGAAGGATGTCAGCAGTAATAAGGTATTTTTTACCTTTTTTTCCCCTTTTTTTCCCTCAAAGATAGATTAGCTTTACCTGCTTCAGAAACAGCAGGAGATTGTACTTGAGAACCTTGTCCACTCAGTTTCTCAAGTTTCAAAAGAAACCTGCTAAGAAGGATATTTTGAAGATTATGAATAAAGTTTCTCTGAAATGGAGAGACGTCCTTGAACATGACTACAATGAACAAAGGAAGATGTGGAAAGCACAGGAATGAATTTGTTGGGTTTTATTTTTTATTTTTGAGGTCCTTTGTAGCACTGGTTTGCTCTGCAAACATACAGTTTAGCTTCTTAATTCCTTGGTTTTGGTGTGGTTTGTTTGTTTGTTGGTTTGGAATTTTTTTGTTTGTTTTTGGTTTTTTTAAGGAGTAAAAAAAGAGGCAATGAGGAGTAAAGCTTTTTGAGGCTTGCTTTTATATTTCAGTTCAGAACCTTGGAGTGAGAAAGCTTTTTAATCAATTTATAACCCAGGCCTTCTCCCTGTGTTTTTTCTCTTCTGTCTTCTCTTTTGTGTGATCTTGAAGGCAGAAATTCTCTTTGCTCCGCTTCATAGCTTCCATCTGTTTTTCTTTTCTGCTGTTGGTTTCACATCTCCTTTGCCTCTTCTCTATCCACTGTGATTTCCCTGTGTTTTGTTCTGTTGCAAAAGATGATTCCTCTGGGGATCAGTCTTTCTGCACTGTAGTGTGTTCTCTGGAGTAGTGGCATTTGTGGCTGGGGTCTATATTGTGCAGCTGCTGACACCTTTGGGAATGTGCTAGTCACAGGCAGGAGGGAGCAGTGTGGTGCAGGTTTTTCTTGCACAAGTTGCAAGTGAAAAATAGGAGATGGAAAAGGTGCGTCTTACCCCTAATCGTTTCTTTGGTTTCAGCCTTGTTGTCAGTTTTATGTTTTTTAACTTTTGCACATTAAAAAGCTTGACCAACTTTGTCAGGCACTGTACTTGAAAGAATAGAGAGGCTGAGCTCAAGGGAAGTTCAGTCTTTGGCTGTAACAGCCAGGATTTTGACTGTCATGCATAGGCTTGCTGTCACTTTATGTCGATCAATTAAGTATCATGGGAATACAGAGGGTGTGTTTTCCTTCTACAAGGGAAGCCATTGAAGCAATAGGCATTACAAGTATGTTGTGTTCTGCATTAACCTGTCTCACAATTTAAAACTGCCAATGTCCTGAACAGCAATGCATGTTCTTGTTATGTAGCCACTACACCTTCCCACAGCATGAGTTCCCAATCTCAATTTATTCTCCTATAGCATAATGTGGGAAATTGGGCAAGAAGGACAGTTTATGTAAGTAAACTAATTCAGTTGATGACTCAGTCTTTAGAAAAGTCACTGTAAGCTACACCTGAATCATGACTAACTTAAAATAGTGGATGCTAGTACTTCAGCTTAGAGCAGGACATTAATAGAATGGAAAAGAAACAAAGAGATCCTGTGACAAACATTTCTGAATGGCAGTTCTCTGCCAAGTGTTCCTGTGTAAACATTTATAGAAAAAAGGATCTGTTTTCTATGAATGTATGCATCTCTTTCTCTGAGAAGGGTTTAAAAATGCACAGTGCATTGTTGCATACTTTGGTCCTGCAGCAACAAATACCAAGATGTTATATTATAATACAGACGTGTTTATCTTAAGAAATTCAAAAGAACTAGGGATGGTGGTTCAATTGCAGCCTGGCAGAAGGACACTTTTGCTTCAGAGATTCTTCTGAGAGAGTTCCATTAATTTATGTTAGGGCTGAATGTGGCTCAGTATGCAGCAAATGCAGTACACATTTCTACTAACTTATCCTCCTTGTTCCCGTTGCGCAGTACGCTATAGTACAGCTAACCCTATTCAGTTAAATGAACATGTTAACAAAGGCAAAAGCTGCTGCTTGTATGGTAATGTGTTGGTATCTCTTTGTGGTGGTAAGTCTGTACTCGAATTATACAAAGAATTAATAAAATGCCATTTTGCACCAATAGTGTATTTTGAACCTAGAGAAAAGTGGTTCTGGGAGGTCCATCTCTGCCATTATAAAATATTTATTTGGAATAAAAGTAATAATCATCCTTAGCATTTTCATGGGGCTTTACAATAATCAACTAATGAATTAATTAAAATTTAGTGACAGCTTTCAATTTCCTTCCATTAATATTAGAGTAAGAGGAGACAGTGGTTGACTGCATTCAAGTAATTATTTTGTACTTCACTGTCTGAGCATTTGATATTTTAAAGTGATTTTAACATTAAATTGTAAGAAGGAGAAGAAAGGCTATTGGTAAATATTTTTGAGGTTCATTCCTCCTTTAATAAACATGTGACCGGTTTTTAATATCTAGATACAGGTCAGGAATAAAATTCTTAGATTAACTGTTTCCTACAGTAGAATTTGCTCTCTGCAATAGTTGCTGCTTGCTATTTTTTATTACAGAAATACTTAAAAAGTTAACTGAAGTTGATCTTGGTGTATAATGGCTTGATGGGGAATAATGGGTGACCTAAAAAGTCAAAGCATAGACAGAAGTAGAAACAGAATAGTGAAGTACTTTCTATAAGGTCCCGTGCAGATGAAAAGCAACATGAAGAAGAGATGCAAGTTTTCATCCACCTTCCAGTGCCCTAGCCACTATGCCATACTGCACTCTGTCATGTTATCTGCATGTAAAGAAAACAGATTATCCAAATCAGAGTAACATCCTATTTGAAGAACAGATAGCTTTTGCAGTTGATGAAGGACTGCAGGCCAATGTTAAAAATAATAACCAAGTGATTTAAAAGTCAGACCTAATTTTTAAAAGTGATTTGCTTGACTAGGAACTGAAGTGTTGTGATACCTCCAGGACATCTCAGTGACTTAAAAAACTGGGTATCAGGTTTGTGAATTATTTATCTAGAAGGTAAGTTAGTTTCCATAGGTCCTCTGCTCTCTATATAGAAATATTATTGTCTTAGCAAGGGCTATCATCCATTAGATAGTTTGAGACTATCAGGCTTGGAATTGATGTGAAAGAAAGATTCTGCAGGGTGGCTGTATCATGATAGCTATTATTGTAAAAGGAAACCAAGGATCTACGGTGAGTCCTCATGTATAGCCCAGATCTACTGACTCAGTCCATCTTACTACTACTTTTGATAGGCTTGGTTCATGGTGGTGAGTTATTAAGATGGTCTTTCAAAATCATCAAGCTTATTTTACTAGGGTAATGTACTCAGAACAATTTTTCCTAAGTTGTTTTTCCTGTATGTTTAAGGTGTGAGAGTTCTGTATGGCCCATGTGGTTATATACTTGTCCTCCACAGCAGTGATACACAGTTTAGTAGGCACTGGAGAAGTTTAGTGATATGGGAGTTCAAATAAGCTGTATGCTTTAATAAAGTGCGTAGGAGAACAGTAATGATTCCGGAGACTTGCCAGTGCCTACAATATAAAATTTGCAGATAGATTCTAATTCCAGGTTCTGAAAGTTGAATTTCTATTTCTTTGAATTTAAGCAACCTCGTGTCTTTTTGTATGTTTTGGTAGCAAAAATACTGCCCTGAGACCTTTGTCTTGTCTTACAAGTTAGATACAATAGCACTTTCCATCCCTGCCTGTGTGTTATGTGTTGGAGGACTATGTACCTTTTTGAGATGGAGGCATTTCAGAACTGTAAGAGGTTAATGATTGATTACCAAAAAAAAGTGTCAAATATATTTTTTGTCAAAAGTAAAAGGTAAATGTACAGACAATAAACCACTGTAAAATCTAGATGACTTCTTATTCAGTGTATATCTTGTTGAAGGGAAGTCTGTGATTATACTGAACTGTGATTGGACCTTTCACCTAATTGGATTCAGTAAGACTTTATTGTTTTTATTTATGAACTAATGCTTTTAGTACATTTCTTCCTGCTTTATTGGTAGATGGGAAAACACCCAGCTTTGTTAAAATACAGCAAATAATTATTCTTGTACAGCATATCCTAGTAGCTTCCTGAAACTTGGCAACTGGGTTTTCTTCAAATCCTGTAGACAAAATGGCTCCAAATGAAATTCTTTCAGGGGTCACCCAAACAGCATAGTGCAGACTTTGGTATTTCAGTAAAGATTCATCATTAAGCTGGATAAACTTCTGCTTAGAGTAAAAAAGCATTTAAAAAGTTATTTTAAAAAGTCTGACAATCGTACTGTTGGGGAGGTTTTTGGGTTTTACGTGTGGAGGAGGAAGAAATCTTACGTGTGGAAAGAGGAGGATAAATCTAAATGTTAAGATTCTTCTGTGCTCATGGTGTATAAAAGAGGGCTGTGAGGCTCATGGTTAATTTTTATTAAAATGTCTCACTGTTGTGGTTTTGACATTAGGAAACGTTTTATAGAAAATCTGAATTGTCAGGATTGGCTGCCAAGGCATATGAGCAGACTGAGTAGTGCTGGTGAGGTGTGTTGTAAAGTAGTGCTCTCAGCCATGGCATCAGCAAGCACTCCCGCTGTCTCTTCTGCTGCCCGATGTGGGAAATCGTGCTGTTGTGATACACCAAGACATCATGTCCTGAATTGTAATAAAGATTGGTGGCATAACGATTACTATTTCTATATTTTTTTCCTTTTAACTTCCAAAGGGTGCCTTATAGGGATATTCAGAAAGATATTTATGCCTTACAGTTCTAGTTGTATTTAAACTTTTGTAAGCTGTCCTAGACATTAGTGAAAGGGAGCTTTGGTCCCAATTCCACTGGGAATTTGCTTATCTGAGAAGGACAAGCAACACTTGGCTCACCATCGGCGTTCTTTGGTTTGATTCCTTGTTGACCATTTCAAGGTATTTGGTTTGAGTACTTCTGTTTTATTTGGCTTCATCTGCTCCCCTCCAGCCAATTCCCCTGATTCGGTAAATAGATCTTGGCAGTGATCCTTGGCCACAACTGAGGAATGTGCAATGCAAATTCAGGAAGAAGAACAAAGGTGTCACAAAGGTTACTGTGCTTTGCCTTTGTCCTGCTAGATATCAAACTAGTCCCCTGTGATACGGTGGATGGAGCATGTGATAGCACACTGTGCTATTGGTGTGCTGTAAGGTAGAGAAAAATCGGCCATCAGTGTGCAGTGGACTAAAATGCGTGTGTATACACACCTGTATTTCTCCTCTTAGTCTACTTGGTGAAGTACTTCAATGGATACATCATTTCAAGGACTGTTGCAGGCATACAAGAGACAAGAAATAATAAAAAGTACTCAGAACCCAGTCTTCCTTAGCATCTTGAAACTGATGTTACTAAAGGGATCTGATAACAAAATGTAGTCTTAAGCCCCTCTTCGCATCCTTGAAAATACTCTTTAAGATTGAGGGACTCACTGTATGTTTTATGCTACCCATTAGATTTCCTGCAGTTACTAAAGTAATGATACTAATGCCACATCTTCTAATCCTTACAGTAGTGTCACATTTTTGGTTGTCGCAAAAGGTGCTGACTGGGACCATTTTGTTGACCATTTTGAAGGTGGCTTCAGCTCTTAGGAGTTACTGATTTGTGGAAAACCTGGTCAATTATTTTGATACCTAAAAAGAACTGATATCTCTTGAAAAAATCTTACCCATGGAACCAAATTTAGTACTAAATGACAGGATTTTATCTTGGAACCCCCATATTTCTACGGTAAATCCATTAATTTCACTAGGTTTATTCCACTGTACGTTGTCAGTCTGAGAGTATATTTGGCCATGATGTGAATGCAAAATGTAGTTGACCTTTGGGCTAACTGGTTGTTCCATGCAATGCTGAGAGTACTTTCGCATCTGCTTTCCTCTGATTGTCTCTCAGGGGACAAAAAGTACTGAAAGTAATTTTTGCTAGATATACATCAGAAAAAAGGACAGAAGTGTTCCCTCCCTCCCCCCACTCCATCCCTATACTAAGGTATTGGGTGAATGTAGCTAATTGTTCAACTTTGAGCTGGGGAAAACTGATATCAGATACAAAAGTAAAAGATTTTAGAGGAGGAAATAAATCTTTAGGAGTAATTAAGACTCATGCTCAAAACCCAAGTTAATATCTGGAAAATTGTCTGTTGAAAAAGGTCAGAAAAGCAGTGCTCTAAATAAATTTTCAAAGTACTTAATGCACAGCTTTCATGTTTAAATGTAGAGTATTAATGTCTTAAAACATGAGTTTTAATTTCACAGTCTTGGTGGAAAATGTAATTTCATGGGGCACTAATAGGTGGATGGATGCAGCTCAGCAGCATGAAGGATATGAAGAGTCCAGGAGGAGTAATGTGTGGTCTGATTCCAAATATATCAGGCACTGAAAAAGAAAGTATAATGGTAATCGTGGTCCCGTTTCTCCTATACATAGGTTGTAAATCAAAATATCTGCATTATAGAGATAGAAATAAAAAAAAACAGAGGCAAGCTTAAAACTCAGAACTTATCTCTTATCTTAAATCTATTGTAATGGAGAGGATAAAGTTGTTTTAAGAAAAAACAGGAAAGAATCTCTTTAACTATGGTGTTTCTGTTATGCCTTCTTACTATGCTTCTGTTTTCTCTACCCCTAGCTTTCTTTGGAAAGTACCTTAATGAATACAATGGCTCCTATGTGCCTCCTGGTTGGAAAGAATGGGTTGGATTACTCAAAAATTCTCGATTTTACAACTACACGCTCTGTAGAAATGGAGTGAAGGAGAAGCATGGATATGACTACTCCAGGGTAGGTCCTGTTGATTTATTTCTGTTTACATTTGGACATGACCATAAGAAAGCTGCACTTTATGGTTTTAGTCTCTTTTCATACTTGAAAGCTGGTATGTGTAACATTATCTACGACCGGTATCAGTAGTGTTTGGACATGGTTATCTTCCATTCTGGGAGGGTCATGTTACTGGAAACATTGTTATCAGTAGTGGAAACTAATAAAATGTTCTGAGACTGTGTTAGATACTACAAGCTGAAGATGTGAAAGTAGACTTAAATGCTGCATGTTGACTATTTCTGTGCTTTGTACGTAATTATTGTGTCAGCAGAGTTACATAGGTATTAATGAGATGAGAATCCATTTCCCTCCAGCTAGACCCATCCTTTTAGTTTAAGGAACTTGTTTCACAGCCACAATATTATGGAGTATTCACAGAATCCTGGTACAATTTATGATAATTCTGAATGAGTGGAGAATTTAACTATTATGTTTGTATTTCTGTGCATACAGATGCATGTTTCTTCATATTCTTTCAAGGATGTTATATTCTGACCAAACTTACAGAAATGCCTGATAGTCATTGTCAAATGCACTATTATTTTTTTCCTCATCTAACATGTTACAGCTCAATACCTGCTTGCAGTCAGGAATATGTTTGTTTCAGCTAAAAGTGTTCCTTTCCAAGGGAACCAGCTTTAGTGAAGTCCTAAAGTGGGCAGAAGTGACTCTGAAATATGATGGTAACTAAACCTATCCATAAACTTCTCTAGTTTTAGTGTAGAACTAAGGAAGTTGACTCACTCTGAAGTGATTTGTAATGTATATTTGTTTAACAGGTGTTTTGTTCGCTTTCTCTTATTGATGGCAAGTCCTGCTTTCGTATTTGTGTTTCATTGGCATAGCGTTCACAGCCAGTTTTTCCTTTAAAAGGTTGATATCTGTGATTTCCTGTCTGTGATTTCCACTTTCCTTTGCCCAATTTGCTTTTTGTAATTGAATATACTTCGTGCTGAGAGATAAAACTTCACAGTCTTCTAGGGTTACCTTTTCCATCATCAGCTGCTAAGGAGAAGGTGCAAACTAGTGTACAGAATTATTTGTGTTCTATTTTCCTTCTGATCTGTGGAGAATGACAGAGCTACTCTTTACAGCCACGTACTAAAATGTTGTGATGGAAATATATCTTCTGTGGAACAAGTGATTTCATAGGCACTGTTCTCCATCTCCATTGTACCAAGGAGCCAACAGGAAGCTTTGTGTTCCAATATCTTCAACTTTGTTTTGTGTATGCCAGACTTGAAAATGTTTAGGTTTTCACTTTTTTTAGTTTTTCTTACTGAGTTTGGTAATAAATAAATCAAAAAATAAGGCTGATGAAAACACAGACTTTTTATAATCTTCATACTCTTGCATAATAAACAGCTACAGTAATAGACAGGTGATAGTGTGCAGAACAACGGCACTGGTTGATGTTAACACTGGTGTTCAAATGAGCAAACAGAAGCTGAATTGGAAGACTGTTTCTCTTTCTTTCCTGCCTTTTTTGTTGCTGGAAACCTGATTTTCCAGCAATGAACAATATAATCAGATTATTTTTTAGTCCTATCTATTTAACATTGGTAATGTTAATTAAATGCCAGTGGAAAACTAGAAAAAAAAATCACTGATTATTTTGTCCTCTAAAGTAACTGCTAAGCTCCTCTGAAAATTAAATTCTTACAGATTTTCTTACAAGATATATTCTACTTTGATTTTTCTTTTTCAGTTTCTGTCAACATTTTTTAGATGAATTATAATTTTGTACAACTACAACCTCTATAATATGGACCTTTAAAAAAAACCCCTTAAGAAATCATTTCAGTGAAATGTTTCTGTTTGGTCTTTTGGCCTGGTAAATGCTGGGTTTGTAGTGATTTTCACTTTGACCATGTGGAAACCTGTATCTTTAAAATGAAAGTGGAAAACTGTACTCTTCGAATGGCTAAATCAAAGATGAGTTACAGGCTTAAAGTGATTGACCGGCTTAAAGAAGCAGTACGATGAAGATAAACAGCAGTGCATTTTTGAGAGCACTTCAGTATTCTCTCTCAGCTATGAATATCGTCTCAGGCATTGAAAGCATGTTCAGAAGTCAGTTTTGCTTTGGTACATTTTCCCTTCCCCTGCCTACTTTTATGAGTGGAAGTCCTTCGTTTAATGCCTATTAAGAGTGAAAATACCATCCCAGTAACAGTCATCATCATGGCAGTTTTGTGACAGTCATGCCTTGTGTTGGGACCAGTGTGTAAAATTATAAATGGAGACTTTGCCAGCCTTGTTCTGGGATAGACAAGAAATAACTTGGGGGAAGTAAATATAGTCCATGGAAAAGGCTTCCTTTAAATGACAAGCTGACTTCTCAGACCAAGGACACTGACAGAGGTGAAGAGGAGCAAGTGTCATAACCATGGACAGAAAGCTGTACTCCAATGGAGATGCAATCTAGTCTGTACCACACCTTGTACTTGTTGGCTTGACCAGAGGCAGATGTTATGTCTGATTTTACATTCTGCTGTGACATGACAGTTATTTTGGGTTTTTTTCAGTAGTTTCATATCCTACTCGTGTTTGAGGGGTATTTATACTTGTAGGGTTTCCTGTGAAGCACCTAACGGAGAGCCTGGCTTTGTCATTAAAAATCCTGTCTTCAATCCCTGTAGCTCTTGCAGATATCATAAGAATGATAATGATACTTGTTAGAAAATATAGAGATAATCCAACTCTTCTACAGGAAGTTTTCTAAATTCTCAACAATATGTGTGATAGAGCTATATTTCTGTCAGATTGTCACTGTAATATTGAATGAAGTCTTTGGTTCAATTAGCCTACCATCTTCTCGTGTTAGTGACTTCTGGTTCAGAAGAAGGTTGAGAAAAAGGAACATCGAGCCATTTGGTTTTTCAAAGTATTTTTATGATGTAAGGTTGGACTATACACCTTGAAGATACTGACACTGATAAATTTTTTTATTCGTACCTGGTCATTTTATTTAGTATTGTGTTTTTCATAATGTTGTTACCCGCTTCAGGAAGAAAGAGTACTATTTGATCTTCTTTAGTGCCATTCATTTCTGAGAAAAAGCTAGAAGCTGTTGGTTTTTGTGTTTCTAGGCAGTGAAGGAAGAATTATTTGGTTTTAGTTTTTTGAGTTTTTAACACCTGTAACTGACTTCCTCCTCCTACCATTCTAAGCAAAGTAGCTTCTTTTTTCCTATTTCTTATGGTACCTCAGACCTCCCCTTCCTATTACCCCCCAGTTTGAAATTCCTTTTCAAGTGTCTCATTATACTTTTGCTTCTACTTGCAGGATTATCTGACTGATCTGATTACCAATGACAGTATTACCTTCTTTAGAATATCAAAGAAGATGTATCCTCACAGGCCCGTACTGATGGTTATAAGCCATGCTGCTCCTCATGGCCCTGAAGATTCAGCCCCTCAGTACTCACAACTCTTTCCTAATGCCTCACAACACATGTAAGGAAAAAACAAAACCTTTGATTGATTTTCAGGTTTTGGAGTATGGAAGTTCTGGGTACCTCTGGACGAACAATGTTTTCTTTATAGTACTCTTGGCATAACTTTGTTACAAATATGTAAGAGGAGTTTTGAGATTTTTTTTTTTTTTGACCTCTTCGGGCTAGTACAAGGGTCTTGAGAGTGGCTACTGCACCCAGAACTCAGAATTGTAGCTCTTTGAGATAAATGGGAAGATTCATGTTGAATTCTATGGACACTGTTACAGCCTATTTGGGAAGTAAAGCAGTTTTTATTCTGAGCAGGGTGATCAAAATCTGGTTCTTGGGCTATAATCTCTTCAGGGGAAGAAACTCTATCTCCCTGTCCTTATGTATAAATGATATTATTTTATGAATTCAGCAGAAATCACATAGTATGCAATACTTATTTACTCCTGTTTCGTATATGGAAAGAAAAGAAATACAGGCCTGCAGCACCAAATTACACCAGCTATTTCTGAATGAGCTGGTATGTCTGTACATGACCCAATACAATGTCTTGAACAGATCCCAAAAGCAGTATCACCTGGTTCCTGAAGTAACATGTTCATAAGCTCTATGTTGAGATGTTTCTTGTTTATAGCACAGACATTTTGCATGTACAGCTCGTAATGCTGCATTACAGGTATCGCCTCACACGGAGGTAGAATAAATGGTTCTCCCAAATCACGTCTTGATGCAACTGAAAACATTCCTACAGTTTTCTAATTACTGGCTTCATGCCTTCATTGATGTTCAACATCTGTAACTTTCTTCCTGTGTGCTGCCCCGTCCCCCTCCCTTTTTAAGGGGAATTCTGTTTTACTTTGGGTTTGTGGAGGAGCTGGGAACTGGTGGAAGTAATTGTCAGTTGGTGGCCAGAGCTCGTCAGGCCTAGCCCAAAGTCCGGTGAAATCTATTTGAGCTTTTTTGTTGTATTTAAAATAGCGTCTGGGAGAAAAAGCTTTTGTTCTATTGTCTGGTTACTGCGTAACTTGGAATTTTAAATTTCATTATTTTCTGCTATGTCAAAGAGAATCGGTGGCACAGATCTACAGCAATGAAGTGTTTCTTGTTTGGCATTTTTATGCTCTTTTATTTTCTTTGAAATGAAAATTACAGAAATGCCCAAAGAGCAACTTCTCATGGCTTATGTCCATTATTGACTTTAGTTTTATTAGGTTCCTTTGGAAGGCATTTGGATTTCAAAGATGATTATCATGCAACATTTTGTAGCAATTTGCTTCCTAGCTGAATGAAAAAGAGTAGAAGGATTGAGGGAAGGCCAGCAATGAAAAATACAGACTACATCTGTTTTTCTTTTGCTAGTAATTTAAATTTTATTGCTCACACAAAATTAGGTTTCTCTTCCTAATTATGAAGTAATTACACTTGGTTTTTTTTAATTTTAGATGACTTTTCTTGCAATGATAACAGTTACACAGGAAGTGTCACTTTGTGAAAAGAAGTTTTGTTTGTGAAAAAGGAAATTATCCTGGTAGATTAAGGAACTGTGTTTTTCTTTTGGATATGAACATAAAATAGGATTTTATGTACATCTCACACAAAGAAACTGCCAGTTGTCTTCTAAACCATTTTTCTGGCACTGCATAATAATGATAATAATAATCTGCAGGAGCTTTCAGTGGCCTGGGTTTAAGAGTAAATATAAAAATGCAGAACGTGTACATACAGTGAGGGAATGATGCAAATTAGTTCTCTACTTTCCATTTTTCCCCTTGTTCCCAAATTCCGGGGAATCTCAGTGACAGATAAATCTGTCAATGATAAAGGGTTGCAGGCAGTTCTTACTGTTTTATTGTCATGTGGATATTGTAAGGAAGGATCAGAATGCAGGTGGAACACTTACAAATTGCCCTAAAGCAGTAAGCAATACCCCGAACAAAGTCTTTGCCTAGTCCCCAAACCAGAAGGCAGTACACCGTGTGGTATGACTCCCCACCTTTTCTTGTGGCAGCGCTGACGAAGTCTGTAAGTGGATTCTGTGGAAAAGAAAAGCCAAGTGAAAGTGGGATGATAGTGCTTGACATTGGTTGATGTACATACTGTATCATGTGGCGTTGCTAGTAAGAGCTAAAAGCCAGTGGTGTGGATTTTAGTCTGGGTGCTGCTTTGCCTTGGAGCTCTGATATGTACTTCTGTGGCTAATTTATGCTGCTGTTCTCTTGATTCTGTACCATGTTCTGGCTGGTACGACCATTCTGCCCTATACTGCGGACTCTCTCTGTCTCATTCTGTAGAGCTCCTCTCCGTGTGCATCTGCAGTCTTGTCTTGTTTGAAAATTATTCACAGAGCAAATCCCTCAGCATACATGATTTTCCTTTATTGCTGCCTATATTGTGAGCTGTAGAGAATGTGGCAGCTGGGCAGTTTAACAGTGATCAGAAATGTTACTTCAATAGAGGGTACATTTTACCATCCGTCTTTTTCAAGGTCAAATTCAGTCTGTCTGGGGCTTCCCTTCTGGATACATTCAAAGAAGTTGTTTCAGCTAGCTTCTAGGAATGTTGCTTTTTTGTAGTTTTCCGATAAGACAGGTAATTCTGTTAAGGATTAAAGAGTTACATTTGTAGTAATCAAAGAAAATTGTGGGCTTTAGTTGGATTAAATAGTGGGAGATTTCAAATCAGCCAGGAAATCACGAAGTAAGCTGAAAAGGAGTTAGCGAAGCATTTTTGATTCATTCTGGGCATCACATAGCAACAGTTTCCATAACTGTCAGCATTTTCAAAGAAGCAATGTCATTATTTCAACCACAATAACATTCTGAAATTCAAGAGACTATTAACAGTACAGAGAGAATAGGCACCAGGACTTTCCTCCCTGTATGAAGAAGCCTCCACTTGCCACCTACGCACATTTTTCAGATAGCATCTAACAGAGGTTTTCAGCACAAAACATTTCACTGTCGGATATTAGTTTAATATTTATATTAAATCTCTTATGACTGTCATATTCACAGATACATTAGATACGCAGTATTTTGATGAGAAGTTTCAACTTACATTCTTTTTTAGCTTAATAACTTACCTTGCTGCTCTGTTGCTGCTTTGTTACACAAAACCAATAGTAGAAATTTCCCAAACAGGAATTTATCAAGAAATTCTGTGTTGCTAAGAGGAAAGTAAATGAGTATTGGCTATTTTTTCTTGTGTTACTGTGTCACTCTCTTGGCTTGCAGATTTGCACAGACTGAGTTTATTGCTTTGAATGAAAAAAGGAAGCCTAACCAAATTACCTAGGAAATTTTTAATGCTTTAGACTCTGCGTGTGATGTGTTTGAGCCATGATGTGAAGAAATTGTAAAAGGTAGTCTTCAACCCTAAGTAGTAAGGAATAAATATAGTACATAAGAATAGTATTTCTTGCAAATGTAATCTATAATATAGCTTTTAATGAGTTGGTGATGCAGAGCTGACATCATGGTGGTAGAGTAAGTCTTTTATTTAGGTTCAGCTAACTTCAAGTAATATGATTATGCATAGAAAAGTGATTGCTGGGACTCCCAACCATGTGAAACTATGGACAATATTTTTCCTCATCACTTTAATGATGTCCCAGGACGCTGAGAACTTGGAGGGACAGTGAGATTCCAGGGGGATGTTGAACTCAGTTCTTGGGATTTTGCAGGGACTTCAAGTAAAGGAATTGGTGGCTGGAATGAGTCTTCAAAATACAGCCCTATTTCCTCATCCCACTTTTCTTCGCAGGTCTTTAGAATCTGGCTGTGTGTCTACTTCTGCTGCTCACAATCGATTGGATACCAGTAGGCAGAGTGCCTGTGCTCCTCTGGTGCATAAGTGTGAAAGTATTCAAGTAGCCAGTCATGCTGAATTCCAAAAAGCTGTTAAAGAACATAGTAGAACCTTTACAGCAAGTTGTATAGTTATTTTTAAACAGCTTGCACGAGATGTAGTATTTGGTGCTAATGTGGGTGGAGTGAAAGCAAAGCAATTACATGAGTAGGAGCTCTGTAATACATGCTGCATCCTGATCATACTTGTGGAGTTAAGACTTCTGAGGCTAAGTCTCTTGGCCTTGAAATGTGTACTTGTTAGTCTGAAATCACTGGAAAGACAAGGTATGTTTAATGTTTTCATAGATTTTATTCCCCCCCGAGTTGTTTTCATTTTCCCGTGTTTCATAATATGAAAGTAGAAGCCATTTCGAAAGTAATCTTAATATTTTCTTGTGCACTTCAGATACTACTTCCTGTAGTGTTGATCAAATATAAATTAATAGTCATTACTATGACTTTTTTCTACTTGGCTAAAACATTGTGGCTTTCTCTCTGTTCCTTAGTACTCCCAGTTATAACTATGCTCCAAACCCAGACAAGCACTGGATAATGAGGTATACCGGTCCCATGAAACCCATACACATGGAGTTCACTAACGTGCTACAGAGAAAGCGCCTTCAAACGCTCATGTCTGTGGATGACTCTATGGAGATGGTAAGATTAATAGTCGCTTGTGTTTCGTTTTGTTTTTTGGCTGAACAGGTGCTTGTTTCTCGGGTTAAGCTCCACATTGTCTTGCATATGAAGATAAGGCAGAAAGGAGGAGGAGAGGACTGCATCAGTTTTTTAATAGTGTGTAATCCTCTCACCTCTGATCATTTTGTCTCTTTATTCAATGTGTAAGGTTCCTCATCTCCTAAAGACAGGTACCCTGAGTTGGGTGGTGTGAACAAGCTGATTTGTTGCCACAGAACCACTACTGATAAAGGGGAAAAGAAAGGGATTGCTTGAAAATCTACACATCATAAAGCCTAAAAATGTATCCTCTGATAAAGAAAAAGTCATCCTAGAGCCTGTTGGAAATAACTACCTAAACGTGCGTCTATTTTAGTCTTGTAACACTGAGTTTCTGAGAGAAGAAAACAACAGCAGCGAAAAAGTGATGATACAGGAGTCCTAACTGGAATGATCCCAGGGTAAACCCAGCCCAGGAGGTTAAGTATTGGAAGTAAATAAATACATAGATTGGTACTTTTTGAATTGTCTGTATCATCTAACAATGAGATTTCTTAATGCAAACTATGCGTCTGCCACAGAAATGTCTGAATTCACTAAAAGCTATACTGGAAAAGAATGGTTTTGCAGATCTAAAAGTGTTTCAATTATTGCTTATCTCTTGGCATTCTTATTAAAAAAAAAAATTGGAGGATTAGAGGAGTCTAAATTAGACTTAGAGGAGTCCTCTAAGGCAAAAGCTACATTATCTGGATGGCATTGCATAAGCTTGTTACTAATATCTTATAATTACTGATTCCAGCAAATACGATCTCTGCTTCATGTTAATAAAGCTGTTTAGATGGATCAGATATGAGCATTAGGGGAAATTGGTGATTTTACTACACTATTTGGATTTTCTGTTTAGTAAAAGGGTTTCACTCAGGGTGATTCACTGCAGGCAAAATCAGTTAGTTTGTTTTTTAGTTCTAATTACCAAGTTAGCCAGATCTTTTTCTACTGAATTATATGTGTTAATAGTCTTTCAAAGTTAAAAAGAAAAAACAACAAAAAACCTCAGACATTCAAAACCCCTCCAAACAAACAAACAAAAAACACAACAAAACCCCTCCAAAACCAAAACAGAAACCAAAAAAAGCCAAACCAACAAACAAAACAATCTGAAAAAGAACCAAAAATAAACTCCCAAACCAACACAGCAACAGTTTTTCTCCTGTGCTGATGTGTTTTGCACCTGTGTGAGGCACCACTTTGGTGGTATCCCACCACCTTCTTACCTTTCTCAAACCAAAATGTCACATAAAAATTGACCCTTGATGCTAAAATTGGTACATTTCACATAGTTTCTTATGTAAATCTGTAGAAGCGTCCACAAGTCTCCTTGTAATTCTCCATAGTGAGAGTATGACTGAGCGATATTTATCTGGAAGATGTTTTGCAAATATTCTGCATAATGGAGACTCATTTGTCTGAAGGTGAGGTTGTTGAGTGCTGCCTGAATATGTGTGAGATTCAAAAGGCTGTCATTTTATTAAAACTGCTTGCTGCAAGAAAAAGATAAAAGTGGAGAGAAAATTTCAAAATGATACCTTGAAACTTTTATCTCTGTTACTGTATGTATTTAGTACTGTCTTGACAGCTCTCATGCAAAATACTGAACCCAAACATTTTTGAAATGGCATGCTAATGTGTTTTACCTTAAAACAGAGTTTTTCCTTGTAATAGCCACAATATTCAGTTAGTAAAATTAAGATGTGATTATGTATTATTCAGAGTGGTTCATTGTGATAACTCAGTACCAGAGTGGTTCATTGTGATAACTCAGTACCATTCTTAGCTGTTGTTGTTTGTATGTTACACATAGGCAGAAAGTGACACCCAGTATTCCACATGTAGAGGTACTCAGTGGAATAAATTTCATATTTTGTTTTGCTCTTTTTCAGATTTACAATATGTTGGCTGAAACAGGAGAACTGGAAAATACGTATATAATATACACGGCAGACCATGGTTATCATATTGGGCAGTTTGGACTGGTGAAAGGGAAGTCTATGCCATATGAGTTTGATGTCAGAGTTCCTTTCTATGTCCGAGGACCAAATGTGGAGGCTGGGTCCTTGTAAGTTCTTAGCTATTGTGTGTGTTGTGACCTGAAAACTTCACGTTCGCATCTCTAGTTGTATTGACCTGGCAGCCAAATGGAGGCACAAAGTTTTGCCCATCCTGCTTATCTTTGGCAGAAAAATGTGTCTACTCAGAAAGCAGAACTGATAGCACAGGCTGGTATAACAAACTCAAGGCCATTGCCTTTTTGCTTGCATGGGTGTGCAGCACAAGCCATGCACTTTTGTGGATATAGTTTAAAAATCACTTTGAATGATGTCCAATCTAGGAAATACTTATTTGCATTCTTTTGAGGAGTGCAAATTATACACAAAACTGTAATTTTAAAGTTTAAAAGTATACTGTATAATGCCACAGTAGATAAATATTTCTGAACATTGGCTTCACTTGTTTCAGTTTATAACAATCAGTTCATATATTACCATCCACAAAATATTCTTTTTGTCTCATTCTTTGAGACTACGTGGTTAGGGCTGTTTGTTGGATGCACACAAGCATGCAGAGTATGACTGTTAATTAAAGTGGTAGCTTTGATCAGCTAAAAAATTAAGTAAATACGCTTTCTCAGCAATTATTTTGGATAGCAAATATTTGCACTTAAGTAATGATGTTGGACAGAGTGCCATAAATTGCTGCCTAATATTCATATCAGTGTGCATGTTTTAGCATAATTAACACACACAGTCTTCCACACACAATTTTTTCTTTACTGCAGAGGAATGGATCTAATGTGTAATATGATAGCAAATAGTTATAAAAACCATCTCATTCCATATGCTGGTTAAATTCACTGATTCACATTATCTGCAGGCAGAAAAATGTTAAATTCTGTAGATACTGCACTGTGTTTCTAATTTATTTTCAGCAGTTGTGCATGTGAAAGAAACAATATTCTCTAAAGAGCGAGGAGGGATTCCTCAGTTGGGATTAAATGTATTACCTCAGCGCTGAAAGAGTTTTGTCTGCAGCAGCCCAGAATTTCGAATGAGCTGGAATAGCCTTCTAAAAACCTGCTCTCTTTCTGTTTGACTGCAGTTTTTGGCCTTCCTGGAGAGTCAGTGCAAACATGGCCAAAGTGACTGAGCTAGTGCTTCTCCAACATATAATGCTAGAGACCAGCCACATTGTGTCTACTGTAGTTCAAGGACTCATCATTACACCCAGATATCCATAAAAGCTCTGAAACCTTCCCACTGAATTTTATTTCTCAAAGACTTCCGAAGATGAAGACATACTTCTGTTAGAATTGGAGTAGTCAGCCTGACAGTCTTAACAGAACAGAGCTTGTCACATTAGAGCAAATACGAAGGACAGGATAAAACCCCTTGGAGAGGGAATACATCAGATAATAAATTGATCTTCCCTCTCAGCCTGATTTTATTTAAATGGTAGAATTTCAGTCATCCGTCTTTTGTGTGAACCTTATGTTTTTCCTGCAGAATAATTGTCATGACTCCCTTTTAATACCAGGGAAATTTTAATAGCAAACACTGAAGCAAGTCATTACTAACCTCTCATTTCTGTTACCAAATATGCTACATCATAATTATTAGTAATTAAAATCAAATCAAGTACATGATTTAATTCATCACCTATGCTCTTGTCAGTGCCTGTTTGCTTGCTCACTCAAAGATGTAGTAATTTTTAAATAGTATATCATTAAATAGTGTGAATTTAGCAGCTTTCTTCTGTCCTGTATTTTGAGCTGGAATTCTGCACTGATGTTTGTTGCAGCCCATCTGGTCCCATCCTTCCTTTGTGCCTGCTGATCATAACATGGTGATTCTTTATGCTCAGTGCTGCGAAACACTGTTTGTGTAGCAGTATGCTCATGTTATTTTTTTCCCCCACTCTTAAGAAATTGAGGGCCTGTCGTGATTTTTAATCCTTGTTTTTCTAAGAAGTAAGGAAAAGTAGTAGCACACGGCTGATAAACAGTATTTATATATGTAATAATTGTGAGTAATTGTACACTCAACTTCAACACTATCAAAGACATGGTTGAACTAAGTGTTTAAGGTTCAGTGTAATAAACAACTGAGGTGCAGGACATGAAGGAATACTAAGTAAATTTGCTGATGATACTTACTTGGGAGGAGCTGTCGACCCTCACGAAGGCAGAGAGGCTCTGCAGAGACACATTGACAAATCAGAGAGATGGGCAATCATCAACTCTGAAGTTTAACAAGGGCACAAGTTTTGGAATCTGCACCTGCCACAGGGCAACCCTGGAGATACAGACAGACTCTGGGGAGAGAGAGGCTGGAGAGCAGCTGTGGAAAGGGACCTGGGAGTCCTGGTCAACAGAAAGTCGAATATGAGTCAGCAGTGCCCTGGAAGCCAGGAGAGCCAACCATGTCCTGGGGAGCATCAGGCCCAGCATTGCTGGCTGGGCGAGGGAGGGGATTGTCCTGCTCTGCTCTGCACTGGGGCAGCCTCACCTTGAGTTCTGGGGGCAGTTTGGGGCACTACAATATTAGAAGGATATAACGCTATTTAGAGAGCATCCAAAGGAGGCTACGAAGATGGTGAAGGGTCTGGAGCCTTGTGAGGTGCAGCTGAGGTCACTTGGCTTTTTTAGCCTGGAGAAGAGGAGATTAAGGGGAGACCCCATAGTGGTATACAACTTCCTCATGAGGGGAAACAAAGGCGTAGGCACCAACACCTTCTCTCTGGTGACTAGTGACAGGACCCAAGGGAACAGCATGAAGTTCTGACGGGGGAGGTTTAGGTTGGATATTAGGAAAATGCTCTTCTTGTAGAGGATGGTCAGGCACTGGAACAGGCTGCCGGGGGAAGCAGTCGTGGCACTGAACCTGCCAGAGCTCAAGAAGCGTTTTGGATAATGCTTTCAGGCACATGTTGGGATTCTTGTGGCTGTCCTGTGCAGGGCCACGAGTTGGACTCAGAGATCCTTGTAGGTCCTTTCCAACTCAGGATACTCTGTGATTCTGTGAACACAAACAAAAAACACTTCTGCAAAAGCAGACCTATAGTAAAACCAAGTCACATGAATAAAAATTTTTTGGCATTCATTTAGCTGCTGAATTCTGGGCTGGTGGATGGATATGAGTTCATATATTAGAGCTAGATGCTCTGATATATGAACTCATATTTAGCTGTGACACTTCAGTGGGTTTGGGGGTGGAAGCTATCTGACTACTTGGGAGTTGATGCCAGTGTTTTAACTAAATTTGAAGTCAGTTTGAATTCAGATATACTGTTAACTGTGGTGGCTGAGGAGCATATGCCATACTCTGCAAAGTACCAGAGAATGGCTATTTGTAAGTTTTTGCAGAATGTGCAAATGTGTGCCCTTTGAAAGATCATTTTAGTTAAAGCTGTTATTTTCTCTCTTTTTTTCTTCATAACTGTTCCCTCCGTGCTGCTTTTTTCTTCATCCCTTTCTTTTTTCTGTCTCACACTGTAAATTAACAGTCACTTTTAGTTGTTACTAGTGCCTAGCAATATATTTCTCATGTTCTCTTCAGAACATGCCTACTGTGATAGGAACTGAGGTACTCATTTCTATACCAGATTTCAAAACAGGTAAAGCATGTGCTACCTGCCAAATCTACTTTTTAAGAAAGTCATCAGCATATTTGGCAGTCATTTTGATTTTGTAAGACACCCAAACAGTTTTTACAATGCTTTTTAAACTGTCTTTTGCAAAAATTACTGACTTTGCCTTATGAACTACTTTTCTTTCTCAAAAATGCTCTGTGCTAAAGTTCTAAGTATTTGTATTAGTTGCCTTGAGGTTATGCAACTTATGTATATATTATATGTTAATTCCCATCATGGAAAGGAATCAGATTGTGTCCTCTTTTATTTGCAGGTGTCACAAAATAAGACTTTTCAGATCCTTGGACTCTGTGGAAGCTGGAGTTGCTTGGTATTTTTGTATAGACTTTAAACTGTATTCTCCTATGTTTTTTTCAGGAATCCTCACATTGTGTTGAATATTGATCTCGCACCCACAATTCTAGATATCGCTGGATTGGATATTCCATCTGATATGGATGGTAAATCCATTCTAAAACTGCTGGATTCTGAGAGACCAGTAAATAGGTAAGAAATGGAAATGTTGCTTGGAAACATGCACGTGTTTGTACAAGAGACCGAACAAGTGTTCAGCAGCATGCAGAAAATTTAAAGGAAAATATAATAAAATCACCATCTAGCTGAGTACATCATTCACTGGAAAGTTGGAAGACTATTTGGCATATACAACTCACTTCAGTCATTTATTTTCATTTTGGCACATTCATATTCTAGATGTATGGCATATATGGCATCTGTATATACTAAAGGTAGTCTGTGTAGAAGTGAGAGTACACATGAACACATGAAGGTCTTTAGCTATGTGAGTTATAGATTTTAAATGTCTCTGTGGCATCATTTGTAGCAAAGCATTTCATATTGAATAAATAGTAGAATAATTTAAGGCATTGGTTGTGTACCGGGCTATAATATGAAGACAGGCTAGCAGTAAAAGCTGCAGTTATTATTTAAGACTTTCCATCCATACTTTCATTGGAAAAAGACTGAGGAAGAGAATTAGACTGGCTAGAGAATGCTTGCAAGAGAAAATCAGGGAAGGAGAACTATTTGCTTTACAAGTAGTTGGGTGGAGGGAAAGGGGAAAGGAGCAGCTGCTTTAGAATAGGATAGTTTGTGGGTAGATGCAGGTTAAGAGCCCAAATTTGAGTCAGGAAGTCCTGATTTAATTTGTGATCCTTTGTGAACAGGGACAATTCAGTTAATCCCTCGTGCCTTAAACATGCTTATGTGGAAGAAGTTGTACTGTGTAAACTTGTTGTGGATTTTGTCCCTGTGAGAAAAATATGTCCTATGGTTTTCGGTGGAGAGGCATATGTCCCTGCTTCATAGAGCTGAATGTCCTCTTGTGCAGTTATGTGGCATGTTCCTTGTTGGAATTAGGAGTGGGAGAAAAAACTGGGGCATAACTTGGTTACTGGTTTTGTGGGAATTGCGTCTTCCTCTCCTCGTTTCCTCCTAGGTTTCATTTAAAGAAAAAGATGAAGGTGTGGAGAGACTCGTTCCTAGTGGAAAGAGGGTAAGGAAAGTGTTAATCACAAAGCCCAGTCTTTTTAAATAGAAGGATATTGAATAGCTAAAGCCAAAGCAGCACTCCACCGCAGTCTAAAGCTATTTAGCTGTGCCAGCAGGGACACGGCTGCAGTATGCCTAATGGCAGTGATTGTGTGATTGGAGGGAATGCATGGCCTTTGCCTACAACCTGCATAAATGTGCTGTTGTGGTGGGGGAAGGGGAGTTTACTTGGATTGAGAGATGGGAAGGCATCCCATTTTTCTTTCAGCTGCTGCCCCCCACCCTCCTGCTTGTATCATGGGATTATGAACAACCGTTCCTCCCTGCGTCTTCATCTGCTGGCCATTCCCTCTGCACCTCTGCCTTAATACATAAATGCGGGCATGAGGGGTTTGCAAAGTGCAGCCCTATAGAATGAGATGTGGTCTCTCTCTATTGACTGTTGTCACTGCCTGTCACTCAGGCATGTAACACACTGTCTTGATTTTTTGTTTTTGTGTGCTCCCTGAGAGCATGACGTGAATAACTTGTGTGTTATTGGACAGGCTAAATGCTAGTTTTTACTGGGCTATTAAGTTTTGGCTACCAGGGATGCTATGGACTTGGAAAATAACTGCTCCTCTGAGTCTTTTCAGCGAACTGTATTTATGTCTTGGAGTTAATAGTAACGTAAAAATAATTTTTTTTTCTTTTCCAGTAAACTGCTGCATAAAAGGGAGAACGAGAAGGTAGATGCCCAAGAAGAAAACTTTCTACCCAAATACCAGCGTGTGAAAGATCTCTGTCAGCGAGCTGAGTATCAAACAGCTTGTGAACAGCTTGGCCAGGTAGGACATTGTTACTTCTGACTGCAAGTAAGCAGTTGTAATTGGGCTAAGCTCAACACCTTCACTGTGTCAATGTCCTTCACCTCATCATCAATGCCAGTGTATAAATCAAATGGCTCATTCTGTGGTCTTTGCTCAAAGCTTTATTACAGCATTTATGAGATTGACTGTCAGTCAGAAAATTGCTGATTCAGGTGTTCTGCATTGATTCCTGACGACCATTAAGAAAACCGGCTAGGCTGTTGTAATGTTTTATTCCCCAAAGAGAATGTGGTTTGGGATTCATTAGCAGTTAGAATCTACAGTGTACCTAACAGACTGGCCTTCTTGAAATACATATAGCTTGCTTTGCTTTGAATTCTCTTTTTAATTCATTTTGTTGTTTTTACTTGTAATTACATATAGTAATGGGAAGCCAACATTCTATTAACTCAATATAGATACCTCCTCTTCACAAAAACCCACTGGGAAAACATACGTAGTTATGACTGGAGGCAGTCTGTGTGTATATGGGCATAAAGCTCATTGATTGTGTGTCATTTCTCTTGTTGCATAACTGTTCTGGGCAGATATGACAATATATTCACTTTAGATACAAGTTACATAGAAGAAATTAATAGGAAAAAATGTAGGGTAGTGTCAATACATGATCTTGACATGCACAGGAGTGGGTTTTGCAAATTTACCAGAGCAGTGCAAAGGCATAGCATAGCTATCTCCAGGGAATTTACCACTCTTGGCAAAATTGACTCTGTGTCATTGCTCTCTCATCCAGGTGTGGGTCAGAGAACCCCTTTCCGAGGACTGTAACACGTTCTGTGGACAAAGGGGTGAAGGTAAATGGGTCCACATGCTAATGTGTCTGTTATTACACTGGCATTACCTCATATCCTGGCAGCCCAGAGGGCTGTCAGGAGAAGGTGGTCTGTGGAATGTAACTGTTCTTGCAGATGGGATATGACTTACCAAGGCTATAGTCAGTAATGGGCTACTTAGGCTGCAGTAGTTCATTTTTTGCTGTCAAAGGCCAGACTCCATACTTCTGGCTCTACTGATCATGTCGTTCAGTGCAGCTGTGAAAATGAGTCCATTGTTCCTTAGGTGTTTGGATCCAATTTATATGTATAAGAATTTTCCAGATGTTCTTTTCCTCTTCTGGCTTCTATGTCAGATTTAGTATACAGAACAATTATAATGTCCAGTTCTTCGTAAAAATACTAAACTTAAAGGAATACTATATGCAGTAGTAGGGGGGAAGGCCCTGTAATGTCTACACACATTCACAGGCTTATGTTTTCTTCCACGGATGGTAAAATATCTTTGACTTCTTTAAGAAGCGGGTATAAAATGTCAACTCCATAGTCAAAATTACCAGTAAATTCCAAAGTATAAATGTGCTAATAAGAGATGCTTGTGCTGCATCCTCATTGTCAGGAGACACAGAGGAGAAGAATTGTTTTGAGCAGTTCGGTCAGGCCTAATTGGAAGTGATAGGATGAAATTGAGCAAAAAAAGAAGTTTACATTGGACATCAGGAAAAATTGCCAAAAAATCAAATCAGTTAAAGTCTGTGAAGGGCTCTCAAGGGAGTCTCAATCCATCTAACGCCTACTGTAGAAAATATGTCCTAGTAGTCTGTCTAGACAATAGGACTAGTGCTTATTTGAGGATAAATTGTGTCTAAATATGGTTGCACCCAAAAATCTCTTCAGAGTGAAGCAAGACTAACTTCTCAAATGACAAATGGGTGTTGTCTGTTTGCTGGTGCTGTTCACAGCTCTGCACAGTAAGTAGAATGAACCCAAATTCATAACATACCACAGCCTTGGGGAGTTGATGTTATGCAGACGCAATGGTTATTTAGCAGATGTCTTCTGATGCTGCAGGACACTCTATTTAACAGTACCTGGAGTATTCAGTACAAAAAAGTGAATTTTCATATCCTGATGCAAAGATAGGGACACATCTGGGTCAGAATTAGTTGAAATCTTGCTGAAGTCATTGGGACTCTTTCTTTTGACTTAAACAAGTTTTGGGGACCTGCTATTCCATGCACAGAGAAATCTGAGCAGTCCCAGGGAATCTGAAGTGCAAGCAGGAGACAAGAAGCACAAATGGAGGACAAAGACTCAGAAGGGGAGTGAAGGACAAGAGACAGGGACAGAGCTTAAAGGAGAGGTAAATAAAGCTTTGAATGTGAGATGGAGAATTTGAAATTCTGCTTTGTGAGCGTGCAAGTTTGTGAATACAGGTCTATTGCCACAAAATGATCTTTGCAAATCTCTGTCACCCTCCTTAACCTATAATCGTTTTGATAAGAGAGTACCAAGATCATGGAGATGAGGCTATTCATGGTGTCTAAAACCTTGTTTCACAGTCCGTTATGTGGAATTTTTTTGGCACCACTAATATATGTAAATTCTTCTGCGAGCAGTGGGAATCTGTGTGTTGCCATGTTTTCTTTTTCAGTTATTAGGGTTTGGTCTGTGTTAGTTATTTGCATCCAACAAAGGGTGACTGTATGTCTTGGGGTGACTGTAGAATCAGATGAAAGAGCAGCTCAGCATTTATGTTCACGGATTTAAAAGAGATGAGCTCTTCCCATGTGAAATAAAAAAACCATTTATCCTAGTACCTAATGGCTTCCACACAATTTTTTTCTTTTCAGTATAGTTTGGCCTTTCATTCGAAGCTGCCTGGTGAGTGGAAGCTGACCTACTTTTATCTGGTAGCCTGCATTAATGTGCTTTTGTGGAAGCCAATTATGATACCAGCATTGCTCTGCAGAGTATTCCTAGCAACCCCACAGTATCATAACAACAGCTGCACAAAATCTCCCTCTACGTAAGTTGCCAGTTTTGTGCACATCTGATAAACATGCAATACCTGCAGCAGTGCTGATTGCTATAGGGAATCTATGCTGTACATGTAAAAAACTCCCAAAATTAAAAGATAGTGATTTTTTTCTTTAGCAGGGCCTAATTTTTTCTTCAGCAGCATAGTACAATAATACTGCTAACTCATGAAGAGAAATAATTGCCTGATTTCACATTATTTCCTTTTCAAATACATTTTATTTTCAGAGCTTTATTAACATGCAAATCTGATACAGTAGAAATTACCTTTAAATAGAATTAAAAGTATCATTTTATATGGCAGTTTTCACAGGAGAACATTCAAAACACAAGCGTTAGCACTTTGTTTCTTTCAGGCGTTCTGCAAATGAAAAGTTTGACATAGTCTTCCCTCCAATTGCTTTGTACTATACCAGGATCATGAAGGGATATTCTCTTTTGTAACTGGCCTGAAGATCCCATGAGTTAAAGCTCGCTGCTTACTCTCTTGGTGCCCCCAGTTCTCTCACATAACATGGCATACTAGTGATGAAAACTATTCTGATCAGTGTGTGCCTTCCTTAGCAGTTCATAAATGGCACCTATACATCATATTCCTGATTCCACCACAGTCATTATTAGCCATTGTTTAGTGCCAAGGGAGAAGCAATAGAAAAAAGATTGCTTATATTTTCTCTTTTTTCTGAGGCCGCTGTAGCTTGAGGTTGTATCAATCAGACCTAGGAAACAGTGTCATGTTTTGGAAGGAATTTTTTTAAAAATTTTGAAGAAAGTTTTGGATCGGTCTATTTTTTGTGGTTTATTGGTACTTTTGTAGCTAGCAGAGATATAGCAGAGGTTATGAAAGAATTTAAGTTCTGTTGATAAGTGACATATATCAAGCCAGCTAGAGTCCAGATAACTTCAACAGCCCTTTTGCCAGATCTTTGGAGTTCCTGGATGTCAGAACAAGTTGCACGTGATCAACTTTCAGGATTGAATTCTTAATCTGTGATTGCAGCAAGAAATGACTTGCTGATAAGTTCATACATTAAAAATTTTATCAGCCCTGGAACTGATAAAATTAGGAGGCAACAAACCATAAAAATTAAAATCATGATGATTTATTAAGACTATTATCTGAGGATTGTATTCCTTATGAGGAACTGTAATTAACAAAACTTTTCCTTCTCGAGCTAGAAATCGCCTATAATGATTATCAGAGGCTGTTTTACTTATGGGATTTTTTTGCTTGTTGCTTCACAAACTCAGGAAACTTGCATTTCTGGATAAGAGATTTTTTTTAACTCCTTGTCATTACAGTATGGGCTGTTGTAAGTAGCTTGCTAAAATTGACACCAACATTTAATAAAAACCCCAGCTTTTAAAAATATTCTGATATGGGTAGTGGTGTACTTTAGCTAAAAGACCGCTGGAGGTCAGGAAACTGGCTTCAGTCTCAGTGCTGTTACAGGCCGAGTGTGAAACCTCAGACAAATCAATTCCCCTTTTGGTGCTGCTGTTTTTTTCCTTCACAGCTAATGTAATTTCTGCTAAGACTGCACTCAGTCCTTAGCTTGTGCAATGCCTAACGCAGCAGCTGGGACCATTTGATACCACCATCCAATTATTATATTAATAATAAATGAATTATAGAATTGTAATCTTAAAATAAGCTGAATACCTGATTCTTCATTTGCGTGCTTGTTGTGATGGTCCCACCTGTTTCATGTCAGCTACAGTTTGTGACATTAAAAAGCCCTCAAAATATTCTTTCAATAAATTCTTCATCTATCTTATAATTTCAAGGTTTGAGTGGTATGTAGTGTGTGACAACTGAAATTGAGCTGAGAGTTCAGAGGTCTGAATCTCCAAAAATCATGAGTCAGTGTAATGAAATTATGTTGCACTGGAATGAAAACCAGGCTATGGTCTTCATTTATATGCTGATAACATGAAGTAGAGGAAACCAGACTTAATCTTTTGCCAGTAGATGAATGGGAAGAAGGTACCAGGAGAAGGGGTGAACCCAACAAAAATGTTAAAATGTTCAGGAAGTAATACCTGTTGGGAAGAACTAAGGAACTGGGCATAATCAGTCAAAAAAATAGCTGAGAAGAGAGAGGTCGGACTTCCTGAATCAGAGAGATGTTGTGAAGAAGACATGAACTGATTATTTTAAGTCATCTAGAACAGAGAAGTAGTAGTGTGTACGAGAGAAACAATGGCAAATTCAAGTTGTCTGTTCTCTGAACCTAGTACCATCTGAGCAGTAGGACAAGCTGCCAGCAGAACAACCTCTTGCAGAGTAGGATGTTGTGTGTGTCTCTCTGGATTTTGTTGGTTTGTCCTCTTTAGCCCAATGGAAAATAACACAAGGAGCAAACCACAGCAGAGAAGAGCTAACTAAACTGTAACCGTACTGTTTCATAAAAGGAAAAAAAAGTATCCTGACTACTCATGAATCAATTAAACTGGAAGTTAGAATATTTCTAGCCATTAAAGCAGTTTGTAGCTCACCATCTAATGTGGCAGCACCATTGGTCCAGAAAGCATCTGCGTAAATTAAAGACAACAGATATTACTGATGTGCTTTTCTCAGGTTGTTGGCAAAGACAGAGACTTTATTATCCTGTAGAGACTTGGATTCCTAGAGCTGTTAGGGAACCTTGCTGGCAGCTCAGGGATCAAACTGTTTCACTTTCTACTCTTCTGTAAAATAGGATGGAATCTCTTTGGCTTAACAAAAAAAAAAAAAAACAAACCAGCTGCTGAGACACAGAATGATGAATTAGGGCTCAGCTCTGAAAGATATGTGTTTCAATGAAATTTTTTCTTAGCAAGGCTTATATGATTGGCTGTTTTCCCCCAAAGAAAGCAGTGTCAATTGAGAGACACTCACTGAGGGAAATGACTGAATTGTAGGAAAAAATCCTACAGGGAAAGTCATGGCTATTTATTTCTGACTGCGGCCTTAGACATTAATTCAAAGTCATTATTTGTGATTGCTGTAATGGTAAGAAGACATTGATGCACAATAGTGCAAAACCTACTTCATGGTGATAAGGGCTGTGAAGGAAATAATAGGTTTTAACACATAGAAAAATGCAATATGTCTTTTTCTGGTAATGGGTCATTTGCATGTTCAAGATAAATAGTGTTACTGGAAGGGAACAAGGCGTCTGTTCAGTCTACAACTGCTGCCGTTAAGATTCATGTTTCATAGATATTGAAGTTCTAATTTAGTCTTGGATACATATAGCAGATATTTGGGGCTCGAGAAAACATGTTACAAACTGTGGTTTGTTTTTCTTCTTCCTTTGCAGTGTTCATTTTAACAAGATTACTGTTCACTGCCACTAGCTTGTCTATTAAACTAATAAAGCCCAGACTTTTGTGCTTTGCAAGCAAATAGCTGGGTAGCATGAGTTGTGCAATGGGAAGTGGGATAGGGGATGAAGCAGAAGCATCAGAACAAGCTTAGCACAGCTGGTGACAGAAAGCATGAGCACAGCAACTAACTTGGCCTGAGGATGGTGGAAAATCTCCAGCTGGAACAGCTTTAATGTTAAAAGGAGGTGTCTGGAAAGTTTTGCACAAAGTGAGCTTGCTGGACTTCAGGATATATTGCAAAAGCCATTTATGTGATGGCTTGAGTAGCTGTTCTGCCAGGCTTTGCAGGAGGAAAGTAAGGTTCTTCCTTTGAAATTTTGGTATGAGCTGGGATGAAGATTGTGGAGCAGTCTGGGTTTTCCACCAAGTTTTGGTTGGTGTCAAACTCCTCCGTCTTTCCGGACTTTTTGCTTTTGAGATGTTACAAGCTATAGGTCTTGATTTAGGAACAGATCATTTGCCCTAATGAAGAAAATATCTGAAAAGTTTGGTGAACTAAGGGCGTTTAGTTTTCTTGACAGTTGAGTTAATCCACTATTTATAAATAATTATGTTTTGCTGCTGGATGGTTATCATGTCTGCCTATGAGCCACAGTATCTCTGGGGCTGAACTCTGAAGTTCTTCATATAGAGATTTAATTATTTAAGCGATTATCTCTTAAAAAATATTTTAGTTGCTTCCAGGGTTTTCCACAGGTATATGCATGATCACAGAATTGCATAATGGGAAAGGTTGGAAAGGACCACATGAGTCATCTCTTCCAACCTCCCTGCTCAGGCAGGATCATCCTAGAGCACGTGGCGCAGGATTGTGTCCAGATGTTTCTGGAATATCTCCAGGGATGTTCTCTACACCCTCTCTGGCCAGTATGTTCCAGTGTTCAGTCATCTGCACTGTAAAGAAGTTCTTCCTCAAATTCAAGTGGAACTTCCTGTGCATCAGTTTCTGCCCATTGCCTCTTGTCCTACTGGCAGCACTGAGCAGAGCCTGGTCCATCCTCTGACACCTCCCTGCATGCACAGACAGATGTGGGTGAGGTCCCCTCTTCTCCAGCCTGAACAGGCCCAGCTCCCTCAGCCTTTCCTTGGCGGAGAGGTGCTCCAGTCCCTTCATCTCCACAGCCTCTGCTGGACCCACTTCAGGAGCTTCATGTTTCTCTTGCTCTGAGGAGCCCAGAACTGGACACAGCACTCCAGATGTGCCTCACTAGGGCTGAGTAGAGGGGCAGGATCAGTTCCCTGACCTGCTGACAATGCACTCCAGGACACCATTGGTGCTCTTGGCCCCCAAGACACACTGCTGACTCATGGACAACTTACTGTCCACCGGCACCCTCCCCGGTCCTTCTCCACGGAGCAGATGGTATGCTGTGCACTAGAAAGCAATTTAAAATGCCAGAATTAACAGTGTTTAAAGCTTCTTAACCGTTAAGCAGAGGTTTTCACATTTTTCTTGCAATTCCTGCCCTTTTCCCCTAAGTTTGAAAGCATCCTGTGGAAATGACTGCAGCTGATAGAGCCATGATATCAACATAGAGAATGTGCATTTGGACCTACAAGCAGACCAAGAGTAAGCTGTTGAATCCCAGACATATTCACACACATGCCCATATCTGATTTGGAGAAAACAGTAAAAGCTTGAGACTTTCCTTCCCCCTGCTCCCTGCCCCCGCCATGTGTTCAGTGTTTGCTTCTAATGTAATTTATGTAGTTCTGCACTGCAGTCATTCAGCAGTGGAGCCTGTTAATTCATACAGTGTGCCCTTCAGCGAAGTCTTTGAGATGTTTTCACTGTAGCATACAGCTGCACCAAAAATTAAAGGATTTTTTCCAGTTCACCTGGAGGGGAAAAATGAGCATCGCTCTCTTGACAAGAGATGGAAGAAATAGAGAAAAAGTATTTTTTGGCCACACATCAGAGTACTTGCAGTAATTCTCATCATGGCATTGAACTTGCCCTCTGTTGAGAAACTTCATTTTTCTTGTATTAAAATGTACCTAGAGCATAGAGCTCTACTGAGCAGAAAATGCAGTTTATTTATATATTTTCAAAAATAATGTTCAGATGAAATGGGAAACAGCAACAAACATTTTTACATCTCTTTTAGTTGTGAAAGAAAGCATTGCTTATTCTAGTAAAATAACTTTTAGTTCAAACCTCAGTCTGTACCTCAGTCAGTGTTAGGCATTTATGAAAGAGAGCAATTTATTCTTCAGATGTTAATTCTTTACCACATCTAGGTAAATGTGTACTGCTTTACAGATGAAGATAGTCATGCGAAGGTCTTATTGTCATATCTCTCTTTGATTTCCTGTGATTTGTTGTGCTGAAAGTTAAGCTGGGTTTATCTGCATCAGAGCAAGGCTTGGGCTGTACAGGAGGTTGAACACAGATACCGTTCAGGAGACGGCATCCAGGTGTCGGAGGAAATCAGTGGGCGCACTATAAAACTGATCACTTTAAATGAGAGGTTCTGCCACAGAGATAGGTAAATGTACTGTAACTGGCCACTTTACTTTTGACTCCTTTTAAAGTCTGATAATAAAAGCACAATGATCTTGTTTTCTTTGCTGTCCTGCGAACAATGGAGTGAATTTCAATGGAAAATGTAGGCTTTTTTGTCCCAGCCTTTGCACACCTTGCTGCGGAAGCTGGAGTGGCTGGGTCTCCCTAGTAGAGCTGCGGGCTCCTGTAAAATATCATCTTCCTTGAAAGATGCTGCTGGTTTTACTTCTGTCCTTTTATTTGGAAAATTCTCAATATTCCAGTGAGTCCTGGAGGCACAAGCTTATAGGATTTTGTATTAGGGAAGAGGAGGAACTCTTCTCAAGACTCAACATGAAGCTGAGTGTTTCTGAGAAACTTTATCTATAGCAGTAGCAACTGCTACTGTAAGGGGTTTTTTATGTGTCTTAAAGCCTCTGTAGCTAGTAAAGTGTTGATAAATTAAGGAGTAGGTGAAATAATTTTGTGAGGTACCTGGGAAGGGGGTGGAGCTTCTGTGCCAGGTTGAAGGCAGCTAAACTCCTGTGCCCTTGGCACAGCTCTGACAGCAGCAAAGGGAACCATGAGCAAGTTACTTCAGGTTTTGAGTAACAGAGTGAATTGGTGATCAGGGACAGTATTTTCTCTAGTTTGAGTGCAAGAGGGTGGGGTTTCTCACTTCAGAGACATCCAGTGCAGCTCACCATTACAAGTCAAGCCCAAGGGTGTTGAATGGAAAAAGCTATTGTAAGAACCACTCAAGATGGAGATAAACTCGTGCAGCTAAGGAATTCCACAGCTGATCTGACCCTTTTAAAGGTCATTGAAGAGAAACGGGCCCTTTTGCAGAGCAATCTTGGAAAACACTTCATCCCCAGAGGTGTTCAAGGACAGGTTGGATGGAGCTCTGAACAACCTGATCTAGTGAAAGGTGTCCCTGCATATGGCAGGGGGTTTGGAACGAGATGGTCTTTAAGGTCCCTTCCAATCCAAACCAGTATATGATTCTATCTGGAGAGCTTCCATAAAGCTGGAAGGTTTTGGTCCCACTGCTCTGAGGGTTATAAATATAATAAGACTATCAGGATTAGGATATGGCTTGAAAGTCCTTGGTTTATGCCACAGTTTTGCTTCTCAAAGTTGTCACTTGCCACCTCCATGGTTTTAGCTGTAGTATTGATTTTTTTAAGAAATTTCAATTCTTCTGCCTCCAAGAAGCAAAATCAGAAACAAATGCAAGGGTGTTTCAAAGAGTTGCTGTTTTGTCTGAAAATGGAAGATTACAAAAATCTGGTTTGATAATAGGTGCTAGATGAGCCCCGTTTACTACACGGAATATCTGATAAATTGCTGGAGCTGGCCATTAGACAGAGCGCAGTTGGGACAGATTTTTAATGACCAAATTTTTCTTCCAGAAATGGCAATGTGTGGAAGATGCCAGTGGAAAGCTCAAGCTGCACAAGTGCAAGGGAATGGCAAACTTGGCGGCTGCAAGCAACAGCAAAGGCGCCTCCAATATTTTACCCAAGTATTACAACAGGAATAGCGAAGATTGCAATTGTGAAGAGAATGAATACAAGCTGAGCCACATCGGACAGAGAAAGAAACTCTTCGCCAAGAGAAGTAAGCAAACCCACTGCATCTTCTGTCTCTGCCTTAGAAAGCTGTGGTTTGCTGACTTACATAATCATCTTGACTTCTGTAGGCATTGAATTGTGATAGCATATTTCCTGTGTATCTTAACTATGAAACAGCGTATCTCATATTGGACAACCACATTTGAAAATACCTGTCTATAGGAAGAATGTCGTGTTCTGGGAAATGCAGTAGCCATGCTGAAGAGGCAAATTGCACATGTTTACATAAGCCATGGAACATGAACAGTGTTCTACAGCAAATATTTCAGTTTTCAGTAGCTACTGCAATGCTTGGAGCTGTTACTTCAGTAATTTATTTTTAATAAGGATGTGTGTATTTTGTTACAGAAGCTGCTTGCTTCTAACATCCTTTTCTTCTGCTCAGTCAGCAGAGACAAGGCTGACTTTTAATAAGAGATAACAACCAAAGGGGATGACTGTTTCTAGTTTCCTTGGCACAGATTAGTGCTTTTTCAGAAAACACATTTTACTGACTGTTAAACCTAAGTCAGACTAACATCTGTATTTGAAGTATATAGTCTAATTATAGATTAGAGGTAAATGGCAACACGGAATTATTAGTTACTTGCAATGTTTCTTTAATCTCACTCCATAAATACAGAGCCTTAATTATTTAGCAGACTAGTCTTTCTGTAAAATGACCTGGCACAAACTTGAAACACAGAGTTTAAATTTATTTTCTCTCATTATATCTGTCTTGCAAGCTGATTAATAGTTGCTAAGCTAATTTTTAGCTGAAAAAAAATTACTGGTTCCATCAACTATACTTGATGTTCAAATATGTGGCACAGAAGATGATCTTTAAAGAACACTAGAATTTTTACTTATTTAACTACCTTTTTCTAATTCACAGAGAAGGAAGTTAAGTCATGCGGAGTCAGCAGCAGTAGATGGAAGGCACTTAATGACAGGAAAACAATTTAAGTGAGGGCAACATAATGCTATCTGATAATATTTAACACTTACTTAAGTACTTCTCACTGTTGCTTTCTAAACAGTAACTAATTTTCACAACATCCAAAGAGGAGGTGGTTATATGTATAATTACCTTTAGTTTATATATGTAGGAAGTTGACATAAAAAAAGTGAAAGTTGCTTCCTCTCACAGAGGGATCAGAATGGTGTTTTTTCCCTGTGTTCTGCTCAGAAGAGACAGAGTTTACACTATACCCTTCAGCTCATTAGCCTCAGTGAACCGTAAGGCATAAACTTCAGCAACATAAAATAGGATCTTGACAATCACGTTGCCATTGCTTGTGTGTTAAGTAAAGTATTTGCCTCCACAGATGCTTTGTTTTTCCCTCTGCCCACATCTGGAATGTGCTATAGAGGGAAGAGGTAGCTTGGACCTGTTTAGAGACCTTTTCGTTTGGTGTTGGCTGTTCTTCTACATGCACTTATCTAATAAATCACACACCAAATGCAAATGAGCACAAAGCAGTACAAGTCAAGGTAACATACCAAGGTTTTTCGAAACAGATTATGTGGAAAGCTGTCTCGCTGGACTGTGGATAGTTAAGAGGGTGACCTGGATACTCATAATTTATGTGTATTCGGGTTTTTATGACCTGTTCCACTTTATTTGGGATAAAGTGTGGTCTGCACTGGGTTGCATAATTCTTAGGGCACCTTTGGGGTCTGCTACACAGAATTTGATGAGTGCATGAGATTACATTGCAGCCCTACTTGAATGCCAGTAAATACTATTCATTAGTTTGAATTATTGCCAAATAGAAAATAGAAGTTTCTAAGTGGTCTAAGGGTCACGTCCACATTAATGCAGTAGTTCCAAGCAGTAGTGGAATTTTGAAGGAAATGCCCTGATCTTTCCTTTCTGTTGTGCACAACAGATAGATTTGCAAAAGGTCATTTTGCTGGATTCCAGTCTACAGTCATTTGCAGAAAACCAGGATGGATGCTCTGCAGCTAGGGTGCATAAAGCATGTTGTAAACCCTAGTAGTGTATAAGGATTGGTCTTTCAGAAAGGTTGAAACCGGTTACATGTAGTGAGAACATATGGACTAAAAGACCAGACTAAATTTCTGGTAGAGGAGCTGGAGCACCAGATGTTTTGATAAAATAATTACTTTCTAGTGTGGGCATGGTCTAGAACTCATTTTCAGGTGCACCAGTGCATTTAGCAGGCAACGGTGTTTTCTAAATTGAGTAAGGTCAGTTTCAAAACAGGGTCATGTCATATATGTGCCATTTGGACAATGTAAGAATACATAACTTGACTGCAAATCTCTTAAGTGCCAGAAACCCATAAACATTAATGTTTGGTATGCCTGGGTTTAGGTGTCCGGAATGTTTGCATTTTTGTCCTCTTTATTTCTTTAGTATGCTCTTGTTTTTATAAGAAAGATCAAACAGAGCTTTTTTAGAAATTTAAAGTAAATAGTGAGCTCTTAAAATCTTTGGCTGTGTTGTGGCCTATTATGTTTTTCTTGTTGTGGATTTGATCTCTTCTTCCTGTCATGAACGAGTGTATGTGATTAAAGGAACTCTTAAGCTGCATGTAGAGAAATGACGATAGGCTACACTGAACAGTAAAGAAACAGAAGTGTGTACAAAGAGGCTAGTGCATTTTAATTCAAATTTTCCTGACATTCAATTTTCTTTCGAGGTAGTCTCAGTGCTGGATCAAAATGACATTTTTAATAACATTTTTTGTTACTAACAAAAATAAAAATCCTTTACTTTACAGATAATACATTAAAAGTATGATTTTTAATGGCAGTTGTGAGAAATGGGATACAGGATAGTACCTCTAAACTTTATCCATATTTCTAGACACTAGAGATTTTTTTTTCAAATGTCTGTAAAGTGCCCGGTTTTACTTTGTGTTATCAAAAAAAAAAAGCTCTTCTGTCTACCAAGTGCAAAATAAATAGACATTAGGGGAAAACTTTGTTCCTTTCAGGTTCCAGTGAAGACAAACATGCTGGTCAAGTGGTGCAAGACCAGCTGGATGAGTGGGGCTCTGAAAGCAGTTGGCTTTCTTGGCTTAAATTCCTCTGGACTCCATTTTGCGATTCAATTTTGAGGTAGTACCTTCTTAGCAGTAAGACAGCTGGTTTCTGTAGTAGTTGACGAAGAGAGGCATCAGGATTCAGAGAGCTTACCAAAGCCAAACTTTAGTAACCTGAAGAAGGGAGCATAGATGTCTTTGGGCAAACATTTAACAGCCCTGGATCAATTGTTTGTAGGCTGTGTACAGAGGTAAATTGATTGGAGAGTAAAACCTGGGGGAGTATTGACTAAGTAATTAAACATTATTATTTATGCTTGCAGTGCACTTGGCAGATGGGAGCGCACAGCACAAATGATTATTGATCTTATTAAATATTTTAACCACTTAAGAGTTTGATACTACTCACAGCACTGAGTCAGCACTGTGGGTAGCACGTTAGGATAAAGCAATACAAGCAGTCCTTTATGAGCTGCCTCACTCCACACAAATTAGTTAGCTGTAAGGCTGCATTAGTTTGGCTGCAAAGGGAGGAGTAACCTGGCTCCTAGTTGCTCAGGGACATGTGTAGTTGATGGTTCCCTGGGGCTATCTACTGAGGTCCAGCATGCTCGATTGGCGTATTGGATTTGGAAGGAAGATTAATTGTTAGTTGGCTGAGCTGAACAAGATAGAATGAAGGAATGATTAAAGAAATGGGAGTTTATACTTTGAATCTAATTGGTAGGGTGTAGCTTTTTGGAACTTCCTCCTACTTTGGAAAACATGGGAGTTTCCTTCTCATTTATTCAAACATTTCCTGAATGGGTGCCTGAAATAGGGCTGATCTTTTGTGGCTTTTTTTATCCCTTCAGCTGTGACTCACTTGGCTTAATATCAGCAATAAACTTCCAACCACAGGTGGAAAATGTGCAAAGCCAGACAATCCAGCTGGTATTCTACTTTCTGTGTGTGGCGCTGACAAAAATATCGTACTTGGCCCAGTTTCAGGTGGGAGACAGTCTGCAAAACGGCTTTTGAGACTATGCAATCTATCTGAAATGAATGTAAGGCTTACTGAAGAAAGTCACTCTGCATTAATGCCAGAGCATGGCAGTTAAGGAAGGTACTTTTTTGTCAATTTTGGTTGTTCTGCCTCCAGTTTCATATTTTCTTTTCCCTCTGCTTCTTTTGCTGGGGAGATTAGTCCATTGAGGAAGATGGCCTTTCTTTGGAGCTTGGGATTGCAGGAAGGATCAATCTTCTCTTTTGGCACATTGGTTGAATTTTCCCTTTATCAGATTGCAGAAGGAAGTCCCATTTCATGAGGTGTGCTATGTGTTTCAGTCTCTTTAAATGAGAGGTAACCAGAGGACCCAAGGGACTTAGCTGTTTCTAGTAATGTCTGTGGTAACTCCAAGCCTCGTATACTGAGCAAAGCCTCGGGCTCCCTGTCGTGGTTTGACACTGGCCCAACGCCAGGCACCCTTGAGAGCTGCTTGCTCACCCTCCCCTACCCCATAGCTGGACAGAGGAGGGAAAAGGAAAAAAAAAATTAATGAATGCTTCATGAGTGAGATAAGGACCAGGAGAAACACTTCAAGGGCAAATCAGGCTCAACTTTAGTTAGGAAGTGAATTTATTACTAACAGAATCAGAGGAAGATAATGAGAAGTAAAATAAGCCCTTAGAACACTTTCTACCCCCCAGATCCTCTCTCCTTCCCACCGACAGTGCAGGGAGACAGGGCATGGGGGTTTTGTCAGTTCATCACCGAGATTTCCTTCCGCTGCTCCGGGAGAGGAGTCTTCCCCTGTGAGGCCATGAGGTCCCTCCCACGGGAGACAGTTCTCTGTGAACTTCCCGGCATGGGTCCACTCTCACGAGCAGCAGCCAAACCGCACCTGCTGCAGTGTGAGTCCCTCCCGCGGGCACACAGTCCTCTCAGAATGGCTGCACTGTGGCTCTCTCTTTCCACAGGGTGCAGTCCTCCAAGGCCAGGCTGCTCCAGCCTGGAACCAAGGGCCCACTCTCTCCACCAGGTCTCCCACTGGATCACAGCCTCCTCCAGGCATCCACCCGCTCTGGCACAGGCACCTCCCCCACGGGCTGCAGGTGGATCTCTGCATCCCTGTGGACCCATGGGTTGCAGGGGAACAATGTGCTTCACCATGGTCTTCACCACGGCCTGCAGAGGCATCTCGGCTGTGGCGCCTGGAGCACCTCCTCCCCCTCCTTCTTCACTGACTTTGGTGTCGCCCTGTTGTTTTCTCTCACATATTCTCACCTCCTCTTCTCTGACTAGAATCTGAAATCTTGTGACTTTGTTTTGATTTTCTTCTTAAATACGTCATCGCAGAGGGCGTTACCAGCCTCTCTCATTGGCCCGGTTTTGGCCAGCAGCACGTCCATCTTCAGAGCCATCAACCATTGGCTCTGCTGGACATTGTGGGAAGCTTCCAGCAGCTTCCTCACAGGAGCCATCTTTGTGGCCCCCCTGCTACCTAAAACCAGGCTATGCCAAACCAGTACACTCCCCTAGGGCAGGGAGCATAAGAGAGTCTATGGTACCTAAGTTGTACTTTCTTCTCAAGGAATGAGATGATTGTGCCTAATGAGTGACTCTCAGCAGTTGCTGGTGGTGAGCAGGAAATAGGTTCAGATGGACCCCATCATACAGCAGGGAAGTTTAGATATAGATTTAGATTTCATAACTACATTCTCCTTGTGCCATTCCAGAGCAAACAGAAGAGAGGAGTTCTGGGGATTTGGGCTGGAACGGAGAACTTTGGAAAATAGTAATAGGGAAAAGATCCGCGAGAATCTTGTACTGCACAGTGGTAATTCATAACAAATGTTTCATTTTGCTTTTGAGCTGCAAATGCAGAAGCAAAGTTTGAGGGAGTACAGAGCACTGGTGGGTGGTGCTTCATGGAGAAACTGACTGGGCTGCACATCAGGAAAAGCATTGCAAAGAAAAGAATTGAATGTGGATGAAAGTAAAGATTTGGATGTTAATCCCTTCCAAAAAAATCAAGGAACTAGCCTGGAAGAATGAACATAGGACTGGGAAAAGGCTCAGGCTGAGCACTGGGGATACTGGGACAGCTTCCAGAAAGTGTTGCAGGAATACTAGCAGTGAAGGATTGTACAGTGGACAGCAGAAAAGCACAGAAAACTGGTCCCTGAGGGTGGCCCGTGGCCTGGCTGTAGTGACTGTTGCAGTTAGTGCTTAAGGTGTGACTGCCATCTGGTGATCGTGGGGGAAGAGCAAGCATCCATTTGAATGAACTGTTTGTTCTCACTGGTGCTGGACTAGAGCATTTTCTTTCCCCTTTGCCATTCTTTTGTATTTTGTATCTGCCCTCTCATGCCCTGAAGTATCTATCCATCTACCCATCCATACCAAAGCTGGGGAAGCAGCAGCTCACAGGACAACTGCAACAAACACTGTCATCCACTTAATTCCAAACAGCACAGTATGGGCTGGGGTTTTTCCTTCCAAGAACCACAGAGAAGCAAATTGTAACATGTTCTTTCTGCCCCTCTTTCGCTTTTTCTGTGCAGAATTCAAACCAAGCTATGTCCGGAATCGCTCTGTCCGTTCTGTATCTGTTGAGCTGGATGGAGCTGCCTATAACCTGCGTTTAGAGGACGGTTACCAGCCCATCTTACCAAGGAACATCACCAAGCGGCACAAAGTGCAGAGGGCTGTTTTCCATGAGGAGGAAGATAGAGACATGGGGGACTACAGTGGCACTGGTAGCATTGCAGAGTACACAGCCCCTAACCTGATCAAAGTGACCCACAGGTAAGTGCACATGGTAGATTTTGAAAAGCTTTTGCTCCTTAAGTGACTGCTTTACTTAAATGGGTGGGTTGAAGTGTGCTAAGCATGTTGTGTCCCTTTCGGATACCCAGTCTAGCTTCACTAAAATTCTTATTCCCATGTGTACAATAGTCTTCAGTTTTGTTTTAGTTTCATCAGTGTGGAGGTGCATGAAGCTCCTTAAGAGCTGCAGCAGTGCTTTTGTGTCTTCTGCATTGGGTGGAGACAGTAACCACTCATCAGTGCATATGTTTCCAGTGAGGACAAGCAAAACTGTTTGTAGCAGTGATGTTAAACCTGTGTGAAACCAGGAGAGGCCTTACCCCTGGAAATCAGAGTGCAGTGGGTAACCTGGCCTGTCTGGAGACCAAAGGCCTTGACTTGACCATGAACTGGTTTTGTGTCACTGGTTGCTTTGTACAGTTTTCTGTAACCAGTGCTAGGAGAGGAAAATCTATACTATGAATGAAGTTGGATGGACCAGGAGCATTGGGAAGTGGAACTTACTGAGAGAGAGGGAAGGCAATTGTCTGATCACTTGAACTAGTAATAAGCTAAAAATAATTTCCTCAGTGTTGAATCTAGGGACTGATGATGTCTCTTCAGCTGTACTTTAATTCATTTAGTCACCGTTTCCACTTGTGAATTATCAGAAAATCCACCAATCATCACTGATTACGTGCATTAAATTGTTTAATGACTAGCTCATGTAAACATGGAGGAGCCAGGTAGCTGCTGTTGATATCTGTGTTTTCCATGTGACTTCTGTTTACAGAAGTGAATTAGAAACTCACCAATATGAGGAAATGTAGGCATCAGAGAATTGTGCCCTCTTACCCCAGCTCTCATAAATGTTCAGGACCCATAAATCACTGTTTGTTTTTTTCTTCTGGAACAAACTGAGTTGACTTTTTCTGCCTTACTGGGTGAATCCCAGATTCATACAAGGAACTGTCAGGAAGGTTGTGCATTATTCATGAGCCGTTCCTAGCAGAAAAGAAGGCTGTGGGACAACATACATGAGGTGGTTTAAAGAAAATAAAGGAGTATTGCAAATATTCAGCTTTAATTTAAACAGGCATTTAGAAATGACTGCATGGTATTCAACCCCTAATAAACTTTCCAGGTAAATCTGTCAAGTGGTGATTTTTGCTTTCTTCTTTATTAAATAATTTTAAAAACTGGATTTCACTAGAAGTTAGTGAAATATAAGTATTTTATATTGTCAGAGGGTGTTTTGCTTTCAAAGTCAGGGAGATACCCTTGAAAAATTTTATCACTTTTGTAGAGAATAGCAAAATTTCTTTGCTTCTGGTTTGTTGTTTTGTTGTACAAGATGTATGGTGTATAAGATGGTATACATCTTATAAGGAAGAACTTTACCCTTGCTCCTACCCCTGCATCACTTAATTATGCATCGGGAAATTGCCTCTGAGTAATGCTTTCAATGCTTGCTAGTTAGTAATGATTGTTTATGTAGGAAGTCTAACGAATAAGCAAGAATTCTGTGCAGCACCATTTACATATAGAAATGAAGCAGTCAACAGGTTCTGATTGATAAAAATATTCTTGTTGAATTTTTCTACTTAAAAGTTTCCATGGCAACTCAAACCTAGACTTCTTTCCTGGCTCAGAGCGTGCTTGTATTTTCTTGAATGAACATTGTTTTTTCAGTTCTGCGTGTCATTTCCAATCCATGGTCTCATTTGTCCTGGAGCTGTGTTATTAAGAGCAGCTGTTTGCATTGCTCTGTGTGTGTGTGTGTGTGTGTGTAGCCACTGTAATAAACACTGTTTGCTTTTCCATGCCAAGGTGCTATATCCTGGAGAATGATACCGTTCAGTGTGACACAGATCTGTACAGGTCACTGCAAGCTTGGAAGGACCATAAACTTCATATTGACCATGAGGTCAGTGATGTTTTCAGTGTGTGTTTTTAGCATTGTTTTCTGTGGGCTGATAGGATCAAGCTGACTGTCTGTGTGTCTGTCTGCCTCTGGGTGTCTTTGTCCCTCCCTGGGACCTTTTGAACTTGCTGGCTGATATCAGAATAGACATTTCAGAAATAATTAAATTATTACAAGTTTGTGAAGACAAGATGCTGAGTGGAGGAGAGAATTGCAACTGAAGGCACAGCTGAGAAATGTCATGTGCCTTATGAGACAAATAAGACTTAAAGCTGTCCCCATCCTGGGAAAAAATTAATCTAGATCTTCTTAAGATCTTAGTAGCCGTGTTCCCCAGTGTATCTCTCAAAACACAGTCCTTCAGTATCAAATATCTAAGCCCAAGGAAAAGTGAGCTTCATTAGTTTTGGTGCTTCTAGAATTAATTTCTTTCACATGTTAGTGCTTCCCTTAGCCTTGCACTTTGGAATTGAATTTTTTCATAGGATTGTGTATATGGAGAACCTGGAGGTAATTCACCCTATGAAATTTGCCAGTAAAACTTTATCTGACATTTTTGTCACTAATACTCAATAATAGAAGTGCAAACCCTTCACGTGTATTGTGTATGAAAGAGGGTCTACGGACCCTCTTCTAAGGACCAGGTAAGGGTAGAACAAATGCCAAAGAGAAGCATAAAGGATGGACCTCCTGTAATCTCTTATCAAATTACATAAATTCACAGTAAAGTTCTATGTAAGAACTTCTTTACAATAAAAGAACTTTTATTGTAGAGATTGACACACAAGGCAGATACTTGAAAACTTACTAATCTGCTAAGATTAAAAAATGGCAATTTCAGTATCACCATGGTCCTGTAATGGTTTTTTCTTCAGAAAAAGTAGCCAGTATGGAGTGTTAAAGGAAATGAGAACCCACTTCTGTCCAGTTGTGTTCCTGATTTAGGGTCACAGGGCTGGATTCTTTGTCCATTTTCCTTGAACACTCTGTCCTGTCTCTGCTTCAACAGTCATGAGATTCTACTACACCTATGGTCACTGATGGTAATGGTAGTTCTCCAGAGACTGTTGTTCACACTGGATTACTTTGATTTTTCTGCTGTGTAGAGAACTGAGGTAGAGGCCTGCAATATCCATCTGATGGAAATGGGCCATGCTGTAAGCCAGACTGAGCAAAAGCAGGAGTTTCATTTAGTGAAAAAAAAAAAAGGCAGTTAAAAATAAACCACGTGGGTGGCACAATTAACTGCTGATTGCTATCCCATGTGTCCATACACTGCGAAAGCCGGCTATACAAAGTGACGGAACCTTGCTGCTTTGCTTTTTCAGAAACTCTGAAGAGGGGATTTCAGATCACTCCCACCCCATCCCCTTCCCAGTGTCAGAACAGGCTGAAATTTAAGGACTTAGTTTTCCTTTGAGCAGCCTTTCTCCCCTTGGAAATGTGCTGTAGAGCACAAGAGGAGAAATCACAGTGGATGCAGGAGTGTCTGTCTACCTGCAACTGTGTGTCCCCCATTCCCACAGCACTGCATTCCACTTTCACAGTCAAGAATCAGAGCAGGCAAACTGAACCAGCTTCCTCCTACTGTAGTTTCCTTCTGCAAAGTTAGATAATTTGAAAATGCTTGGTAGTGGTGAGAGCCGTGGAAGGTAGTGAAGAGGAATCTCTTGGTGACAGTAGGATGGGTTTGAGATGGTTAGAATAAGATTAAATCATTCTGGTTTTTTTCAACCTCTGTCTTTGTGCCTTTTTTTTTTTTTAAGATTGAAACTTTGCAAAATAAAATAAAAAACCTGAGGGAGGTGAGAGGTCATCTAAAGAAGAAGCGACCTGAAGAGTGTGATTGTAACAAGATAAGGTATTTTTTTGTGTACTTCAGAATAATTATGTGTAGTGTCCAACTGTAACTGATTTATGTCCTCACAGGAGAGATCAGGATCTGGTTTGTTCAGTGGTTGCCTGCGTACTGTACTCCTGCATACACATTCAGGGGAAGTTGGGCTGCTGCACAAGTACAGGGCCCACCATCTGCCGGGCAGGAGTTTAATTGCCTCTGCACCACATCAAGTGGTGATGATGTAACAGGTCATGTGACATGGCTTGTAAACCAGTTAGTTATGCTCTTGTACTGAAGATGCTGCTATCAGATATTGGAGATTATTATTTCAAGCTGCAGGGTTTTTTCTGAAAACTTTCACAAGGACAAATTGTTATTATGGTGGAGTGATACGCAAATCTGTTTTAAAAATAATAATACGTGAAGTATATGAATGGGGAGATGAGAGAATTTTTTTCCCATCCAATTTTTTTTCAAGGCTGGAGGTATTGTCTCCTAGGATGCAATCACTGCACTATTTAGCAGCTACATCAGGTGGGAGAAGCAGGAATTTAATAGTTGGTGGAGCGTACCTGTGTTTGTAACCATCACTGACTCAGTGCACCAGATCTCTTTTCATACTACATCATACTACAAATAATTTTCATACTAAATCATACTACAAATGATTTGAGAATTAAGTGCAGTAGGCACTTGAATAGCAATTATGCATTAAGGTCTCTGCATAGTTGGTTCTTACATAGCCTAATATTTGCAAAATGGCCATATGGTCAGCCCACTGATTATGTGGAAAGAAGGTCCATAGAATCATAGAATGTTAAGGTTCGGAAGGGACTCAAAGATCATCCAGTTGCAATCCCACTGCCATGGGCAGGAACACCTCCCACTAGACCAGGTTGCTCAAGGCCTTATACAGCCTGGCTTTGAACACTGCCAGGGCTGAGGAATTTACAACCTCCCTGGGCAACTTGTACCAGTGTCTCACCACCCTCATAGTAAAAACTTGCTTCCTAATACCTAACCTAAATTTCCCCTTTCAATTTGTACCTATTGCCCCTTGTCCTATCACTACAGTTCCAGACAGAGTCTCTCTATGGCTTCCCTGTAGGCCTCTTCAGATACTAGATGGCTGCTATGAGATCTCCACACAACTTTCTCTTCTCCAGGCTGAAGAGCCCATACTTTCTCAGCCTGTCTTTGTAGGGTATGTCCTCTTATTTTATCCTTATTTTATCCAGTCCTCTTATCAACTTTGTGGCTTCCTCTGGACTTGCTCCAACAGTCCCATGTCATTCTTATGTTGGGGACTGTACACAGTCCTCCATGTGGGGTCTCACAAGAGCAGAGTAGAGGGGTAGAATCCCCTTCCTGGACCTGCTGGCCACACTCCTTTGGGTGAAGTCCAGGATACATTTGGCTTTCTGGGCTGCAAGCACTCACTGTGGGCTCATGTTGAGCTCTTCATCAACCATCACCCCCACGTCTTTCTCCACAGGGCTGCTCACAGTAACATCTCTACCCAAACTGTAGGTTTGTTAGAGATTGCCACAACCCAAGTGTAGGACCTTGCACTTCCCTTTGTTGAACCTCATGAGATTTGCATTGCCCCCACCTCTCAAGCCTGTCAAGATCCCTCTGCATGGCATCTCTTCCCTCTAGAATGTGTGACTACACCACACAGCTTGGTGTCATCTGCAAACTTGCTGTGTGCCCTTGTTCCCACTGTGTTGACGACAAAAACATTTGAGCATTATCGACCACCAAGGGACCTCGTTCATCACTGATAGACAATGAGCCCTTGAACACAATTCTTCGTGTGCGACCATCCAGCCAGTTCTTCATCCACCGAGTGATCCATCCATCAAATCCATGCCTCTACAATTTAAGAGACAAGGATGTCGTGCAGGACAGTGTCAAATGCTTTACATAAGTTCAGGTAGACAGTGTCAGTTGCTCTGCTTCCTCCACCAACGCTGTAGCCCTGTCACAAAAGGTTACCAAATTTGTCAGGCACAATTTCCCCTTTGTAAAGCCATTTTGGCTGTTACCCATCACCTCTTGGTTTTCCATGTGCCCTTAGCATAGCTTCCAGAAGAATCTGTTCCATGATCTTGCCTGGCGTAGAAACGAGACTGACTGATCTGTGGTGTCCTGGGTCTTCTGCTTTCCCCTTTTTAAAAACGGGAGTTATATTTCCCTTTTTCTAGTCATCAGGGACTTCACTTGACTGCCACAATTTTTTCAAAAATGGTGGATAGTGGCCTAGCAACTTTGCTTGCAAGGTCCCTTGAGACCCATGAATAAATCTAATCAGGTCCCATGGACTTGTGTACATTCAGGTTCCTTAGATGACCTCAAACCTGATCCTGATCCAGGCTCAAGCACATCTGAAACCCAGGGGCAATCGAGCTCTTGCTCTGCAAATAAGCACAACAGAAAGTCTTCCAAAATCGAAAGGTAACCTAAAGAGAATTTGCCGCTGAGAGAAGGTGTTCAGAAAGAGACCCAGGAGCACCTTCTCCTGCTCATGGTGATCACAGAGCCAGCTCTGAGGCTGCTGAGAGCCAGGTATCACTGGGTGTACTGCAGCCACAGTGGCTGAATGGTATGAGTATCACCAAAAAAAAAAGCTGTATCTGAATGGAATCAAAACCGCAAGGCAGCTGTGCTGTTAGCTGTGGCTAAAGTGCCTTTTACCAAGTAGACTCTGTGAGAGGGTGTGGATAAAACTTCTCGCTCTCATTGGTGTCACAGAATGCCTTTTTGAACATAAAGCTTAAAACCTTGGAGGTGCAACATACTCTACAGATATGAGGTATATAATTGTTGTGGATTGTGGATGTGGCCCATGTGGGCAACATGGTTTCAGCACCAGACCACTAAAATATGGAAAAGATTAATTTCTTGGGTTATGGGAGCCCATGTCAAAAACTGCTTAAGATGTATCATTCTAGATGGTAAATAGACAGAAAATTTATATTGGTTCATAATCCAGTGCTTTCAAAACTGATTAACTGAACTTACTTAATATGTACCATAAAGATGAAGTTCTTTTTGGTGAATGTTTTATAGAAAATGTAAAATAATTTTATTTTTCAGACTGATATAAGGTCCACTTATATTTGTGCATAGCATTATTAAGATGACTAATCCCACTGAAATCAGTGAAGTTAATCATCTGAGTTATAGATGGTCAATTGTTTGCATTGCAAATGCATTGTTTTAGCACTTAGAATTAGTTGATGAAATGCCCAGCATCTGTGCAAGATAAAAAAATTGACTGAAGAAGATAGTTCTTTAATAATCTTACTTTTTAAATTTGTTATACAGATTAAATTTATGAAAGCTCTCAATAGCATTAAGAACTTAAAAGATTTGTTTTGAAGGGAATTTTAATCTGACAACTAACTGAATTCAGATGTACTGCTTAGAAAACAACATTTATTAAACTAAGTTTGTGTTTGCTGATTTGTGTAGGTAGTAACTTTATCAATAAGAAAATATTGCCATTGACTGAGGCTGTTCTTTTCTTTAACTTTGGTAATTCCACAGAAAGGAAATTTCTGCAAAATTGCATAAGAGTTTCTAGAGACAGAGGCAAAGCAGTAAAGACCCAGCAAGAATATATATGTCTGCTTACACTCTGCGTATCTCTGAATGTATTAGACACTGCTCTTGCTGGGACAGTTCAATCCATCTTGTTAAAGTTTTCCTGGAGCTTCCAGCTAGTAATAATGGAGGACACTCCCACCCCACCTGCCCCTCCCCCAGTCCTACAAAGTACAGCTGGTATTGAAATTCTTGCATTCAGAAGGAAAATAACAGGAATGTCATATAAACTTGTCATTAGGGAATTTAGGGAATATTCAGTTGCAGAAATATAATTTAGTTACAAATCTGTTCATTCTACGTGCATCGTGAAGGGAAACAACCAGTTTAAAATAATAGTAAATTGTAGCTGGACATGGATATACATCGCAATGCAGTGTTAGCACACCGGGTGTCACTGTGGACAAAGGATCTGAGGAAACAGAGGCGCAGTGAGGCTGGGAAGTGCCTGATCCAGTCGAGGGAAGTTGCCTTTATTCATCACATACACTAATAAATTGAAGGGAGAAGTGACACTGGATTAAATCTGTTTCAAATCCAGTCTGATAATGTGGTAAGAACAGGGGCTGTTGTCTTGCTGTTGTTTACCAGCAATGTTGTTTTTATTTTCCAGCTACCATTCAAAACAGAAGAGCAAACTGAGACACAAAGGATCCAGTCTTCATCCTTTCAAGTAAGTGAAGGCCTGTTCCTTTGAAAGAAGATGTGCATATTGTTAATATTAACATTTGGTCTGAACACACCAGTTACACACTAGGCAAAAGTAGTAGTATTTAATTTATCCTGTATTAGAAAGCATAAACACAGGGACACCTGGGCAAGGAAGTAAGCCCATATCAAAATGCTTGTAAATTCTTATATAAGGTCTCTGCTTTGGAAAATACCTCATTGCAAACGTCAGGCCTAGGAGCCCCTTTGGCTGCTTTATTTTTTCCAGTGCTATTGAAATGCAGAGTCATCTCCATTTGTATGAAACACCATTTAATTAAAAAATGTGAATTCTTTCCCTCTGAGCAGCTTATTTTATTAGCTCTTCTGGGTTTTTTTAGGTGTGTTCAAGTTTAACAGAGTTTGCATGACCCTAATGTTTCATGTGTGCAGGAAAGCCCTACAGGAGAAAGACAGGCTGTGGCTGCTGCGAGAGCAGAGACGGAAGAAGAAACTGCGCAAATTGCTTAAGAGAATTAAAAATAATGACACGTGCAGCATGCCTGGTCTGACCTGCTTCACCCACGACAACCAGCACTGGCAAACTGCTCCCCTGTGGACACGTAAGAATACTGTAAACTAAGGAATAGGTGGGCAGATTTTGGCTAGACTGGGCTGGGATGTTGGGTTGCTAGCAGTTACTGGTTTTATTAGTTCTGTAACCAAAGACATGCAGTCTTCTCCATAGTAAAAAAATCTCTGTTTCAGTGTTGTAATTATTCTTGCATGAAAGGCAAGGAGGTAAAACCAACCGCAAATAAGCTACAGATATTGAACACTGTACAATGATCTGCGTGGTATCTCACCATCTGGAATGTTTTCCAACCAGAGAAAGCAAGTAGGCAAGATGTTACTTTAATTAGTCATGTCATGTGGGTTAGGTATGCAGAGAACAAGAAGCTGATGCTGGAAGGCATTCTCTGCTTTAGAGCTCAGGAGTGAGAGTGAGATGAACTGTCTATGAATAAAGTAATACCATAAACAGAAAGTAATTAGCAGGGCTAAAGACAGAAGCATGTAGCTTATGTCTTTATAACTCTTCAATTTGCAGTGGGCCCCTTCTGTGCCTGTACCAGTGCCAACAACAACACGTACTGGTGTTTGAGGACAATCAACGAGACCCACAACTTCCTGTTCTGTGAATTTGCTACTGGATTTTTGGAGTATTTTGATCTCAATACCGATCCATATCAGGTATCTGATCATAGACCTTGAGATCACAGCTCAAGAAATACATCATTGTTACTTATCAACAATAAATTGAAATTGTGCAGTGTTGCTGCAGGACATAGTTAAGGCCTGTATCATTTAAACTAGTATAATGTGACTCTTTCCTGTTACAAATAAACCACTTATATTCCAAAAGTTACCAAATTACAGAGCAATAGTTACTAACAAGAACCACCTGTTTATTGCAGCTAATTAATGCAGTGAATATGCTCGACAGAGACGTTCTTAATCAACTGCATGTCCAGCTCATGGAACTCAGAAGTTGCAGGGGGTATAAGCAATGCAATCCAAGAACTAGGAACATGGATCTAGGTAAGTGCCTCTCCTATTGCACTCACAAACTCCCCAAAAGACACTTACCATTATGAAACTTGAATCAGTGAAAAGGATTTTAGGATTTACTTATACTAGTAATGTCCTGCTGAGGCTGATAGCTGCATTCTCAGATTTTTGTACATGTTCGTGTTATATTTTTAAGATGAAGAATGACCCTTAGCATAGTGATAAATATTGCTGAGATGCAAGAGAAGATGAGGAAGGAACAATACTGGTGAAAGAGCAAGAGAATACCGTAATAGCCACTATGAAGCTCACAGGTCAGTTTAAGTTGGAAGGGACTTCTGGAGTTCTGCTCCAAGCTTCTGCTCAGTGCAGGGTCAGATGTGAGAGCATACCAGGTTACTCAAGGCATCAGGAAATTTGTTAAATTCTTGAGTATTTTTTTTAATTGTGATTTACCTCATACAGGCAATTGTTAGTAATATTGTTAATTTTTCTTCATATAGGACTTAAAGATGGAAGCTACGAGCAGTACAGGTACATTAAAAAAAAGTTACATTGTTATTCTTAAGTACTACCTTCATGCTGAAAGAGCAAGTGTGGGATTGGGAACCACATGGAAAGGCCTGGCCTGAAAGGGCATTTGAAAGACCTTTCCGCCCCAGTCGCTTTGAAACACTGGAGCTATTTGTTTCAATGTTACAGTATGTTCTGATCTCAGTAGTCAAAATTCTGGCTGAATTCTTCTTCTTCCTCGTCTTTCAGAATGTGTGGTGCTGGTTTTCTTGGTGATGGTTAACTTTTTTTCTCCTTTCGCTGCTTGAAAATTAGGCAGTTTCAGCGTCGAAAATGGCCAGATGTGAAGAGACCATCATCTGCCAAGTCACTGTGAGTTGGGAGCAATTAACCAAAAGCATTAGCTTTTACTTAGCTTTTCCCTGCTCTTTTTGCATGCACCACCTTTATTAACATCATCATCTATTCTTCACGGAATGCTTAGGAGGAAAGTCCTCTGAATTATGCAAGAAATACAATACTGCCATCATTACTGACAACTATTGCTGCACAAAACCTCTTGGTACGTGTTTTTTGTGAATCTAGGAGCATTAAGGTCAAGGCAATTTCAAACAAGTGAAGTTAGATGTTCAGTTGAAGAAACCAGTTACAGTCAATTGCCAGTAAAAATTAAAGACCAATTATATTGGTTTTGTCTAAATTTAAACTAGTAGTAGCTACCTAGTGGTTTTTCACACAATCCAGAAAGAACCGACTGTGATTTCTCACGAGTCGTGAGAGCATCATGTATTTTCTTGCTCTTTATCCAACTACAGCCTTGTGCTGTGAGCAGAAAAAGGAATTTAAAACAGGAAGTAGACTACAAGACAGATTTGTATCTAAAACTGCTTTTTTTCTTACTCAGCTGCCCTTTAAAACTTGATGATGATCTGGCAGTTCTCAAACTGCCAGAGCCAAAAAGTGAGGTACAAATTTAAGTATATTAAAAAGTTACCGTTGCCTGTTACTGTCTCTGAATCTCCCCTTAAAAAGAAGGCAGAGACTTCAATTCATTAAAAATCATAAAGTGTTCTCAAACTGTGCAGTGGACAAAACAAGCACAAGTCCCTTCGTACGCACAGTCTGGTCTTCTTGCCCGAGAGGAGTTGCTCATATAATGCAGTGTTTTTATTTCTAATTGAAGAGATCTAAGACTGGCTTTACAACCAAAATGAAGGTTGAATGAACAAGCTGTGTACAGGCTGAAGTTTCAAACACAGTTGGATTGTTTCTGTCATTCACCTGCTATGCTTTTATAGGTGGTTCAGTGTTTCCATTGGTTTTTACTGCATGGAACCATTAGAAATACCTTTCTAACTACTTTCTACTAGAATGTTATACACTAAACTGCATTTATTTTATTTTAAAGAGGACAACTGTGGGAAGGCTGGGAGGGCTAATCTCCCCCAGCTGCTGCACCTCCATGAGGATACAACCTGGTCAGGACTTGAATCCATGTACAGACTAAATGAATTGTAAAATTTGCCTGAAGAACTGGATAAACTTTGAGGCTGAAATAGATAGAATGTTTGCACTGGTGAGTGAGTTGCGTAGAAGCAGTGAAATTACAGGAAATGCTGTCAGAAATACAGGTCTCTGAAATCCACTGTTGTACCTGCTTTTTTGCTTTGGATTATACCTCACCTGCTTCACAAGGCATTTTACTTCAAGACACAACTAATGCTGATTCAGGAATTGATAGAGGAGGAAACCTAGCCACATCCCAAAGAGGACTGCCACTGCAGCGGCAGTGTTTACACAGACAGTTGAAGGGACCTTAAAACAATTTCCAGTTCACCTGTATCTTTAGCTGTCATGAGAAAAACTTCAAAGCCAAGTACAACTCTAAAGCAAGATTTAGAAAACAAGGATGCTTTTACTTATCACTGGGGTAAAGGTAATGGTTGAAAATAACTTTGAAAAGATTCAGAAACTGAAGTCAGTAGCACTGAGTGTTCTAGACACCATGGAGTCTCTTCAATTTCCTCTGAGGATACATTTTAGTTCCACGTCTACTTGTTCATCATATTGTCACCTCTATGAAAATTAGAGAAAATCTTGACTAACAGGATGCCAGATTTTTGGAGGGGTTCTGTAAATATCGATCAGTATACTGTTTGAAAATAAATTCCTTCAGGTTGTGAAGAAATTTGTTAATAAAAAAAAAATGTAACGCCCACACACAATTTCTCAAAATGCTACTTACTGTTGCACAGTACATCAGAATTTATTAATTTTTAAAGGTACTGAAAAATTTCAGTAAATGTGTATCTTAAATTTTAACAAAATCAGATTTGTATGAAGTTTTTTTATGTGGTAATGTTATACTGTATGTTCAAAACCAAAACAGTTCCTTTGAGAAAGCAGCGTTTGCTTAGCAGTGTAACTTTTACATTTATTTTTTAAAAAAGGCAGCTCTGAGAGTTCAATACTTGTAGTCTAAATAAAGAATAATCTAGTTATACTTTAGTCTGCAAAAAAGTAAATGTTCTGAATGACAGTTACTGCTCAAAGGCTTTCACAGGGGATAAAACCTATAATTTACTAAGCACAGCGTACAGAATTTGAGTAGTTTCATAAGGACATTATTAAATATGTTATAGTACAGGCACTAGTGGTGAGATTTGTATTTATAATTTGTTTCATGTTACTTTGCTACCTGTGTTTAAAGGCAAATGCCTGAGGGCGCTCATGGGACAGACTCAACCAACTGTGGCCTTCACTCCTAACAAAGAGGAATTTTTTTCAAAATGCAAACTTGCCCTTGTAGAAATGCAGTGTAAAAATACAGCATGAAAATTATTTTGAAACCCTTCCTGGTTTTGCAATTCAGAAAATCAAGTGGAATTATATCCAGGCACATAGATCCCTGGTACCACAACCCTGTACTCAAAAAATGTACTTGAATTTAGGAAGTGAGAAAAAAAACCCTGCTCAAAAAGCAGAAGTGGAGTCTTTGTATATGCTGAGTAAGATTGGACTCGAGTATTTGTATCACATGTGGTAAGTCAAATACACTACCCAAAGCTTTCCTGCAAGCTTTTTTTTATTATGGAAGTAACATCTGAATGTCTGTCTTAATCTAGCCGTGTATTTTCTTTATATGTTGTTACAAATTTCATGGATTATCAGAAAAATCTACTAGATGATGAGATCCTGGATCCATACAAGTTAAAAAATACTTAAGTTCCCCAAACACCCACATTTTTGCTGCTTTCCAGGGAAAAGTTTTAGGTATCTGCCATTCCCAGTGTGCATGCAGAAAGAACATGAGGTTAGATTTTTAAAAAATTTGCATGCATTTGTGTGTTTAGCCTATAGTCTCTGACAAGGTGAGGTTCTGACTGTCAAAATCCTGCAGGGCCAGTGTTACTGCACCTCTTCAGTCAGAGGGTTGAAAAGTTAACTTGTCCTGTTACAGAAAATACTGAGCTGCAAGACTTGTATGTGACACAAGAAGCAGCTGGTAGTTAATGAAAGGTATGTTGTTGCCAAGTTTGGGGAAAGATACCACCTCTCCTCCTTTCAGCTCTTCTAGAGACTGCTAATTAAGTTGAAAAAGACATAAACTCTAGTCAGTGTCAGTGCTAAATGTGTGTCTCATAAGCGAAAGGTCTCAGTTGTTACTCCCTCACCTTTTACAGCCAACTTGGAAAAAATGTAAATCATTCTTTCTACACAGTTTTCATCAGTGATAGCAGGGAATTTTCTCTGACCTTTACAGGACAGAGTAATCAGCCTTAAAATATTAGACAGCTCATACAGTGTCACCAAGTTCTGATTTTAAATAGAAACCTTTATTTACATTATTAATAACATCCAAAACAAAAACCAGAAGGGCAATAATACCTTACAACCAACCCTTTTATAAATCAGTCCCCATGATTTTTCTGTTTTGCAAAATAAAGATACAGATATTTCAAGCAATACTTATAATGTAAACTAAACTTAGATGCAATGCTCAATACCGTATGCCTTCTCCTGAGAATTTTTTAAAATATTGCTCTCAGAATCACATGGTTTCACACTTGCTGTATCATTCTGTCATCTGGTAGTCTGCACATAAATTATAAAATAAAAGGTGTGCTAATTGGTGCAACATTCAAGTAAGTTTTGTGACAGAAATGTGGTCTGAGTTTCTCACTTGGGAAGTAGTATTTTAGGCCAAGAAAAAAAGTACAACTACATACAAGTTTAATAGGCACATGGGGTTCTGTGATCAAAAAAGTAACAGACACATAGCAAAACAACACTCATTTATGCAGCAGTGATCAAAGGTTGCTGTACTACCTAATTCATCTCTTACTGTTGAGTAATGTTACATGGGTTTTATTTAAAAAAAAAAAAACTTTCAGAAAAATCTACTGCTATAGGACCAAAGCAAAATTGATGGTGGTAACTAAATGTCAACAGATTTCAAACTAGATGTACTATTTAGTGCTGCCATGAAAGATGCCATTTTAAAATGCATTTCAAAAATGCCCCCTGCCCCTTCATCAAGTTTAAATGAAAAATCTTTTAATTCAGAAAAAAAAGTAGGTACTGGAAAGCTCCAACATTCTGAACAGATGAGAAAAGGATGAGCCTTTATAGCGTTATAAATAGAATTACTAATTTTAAAAAAAATGCACCGCAAGATGTATATAGCAGTATATAGTCTAACAGCTCACCTAATGAAAGCAACCAGTGTTTGTAGTTTCCATCAATATAATGAACAACTACAAACTATAAATATTGTTCTACTCTGATTTAATATAAAAAGCAAGGGATTGTTGCCTTTCACCCTCATCAAGCAGCACTTACTCAACAAATAGCTATGTTCCAAGAAATGAAAAGTTCCTTAGGCTTTTAAAGTTTTGCATTATAAACACAGATTCATTGGGCTGAAAATTTCAAATAAATGCTGTGATAATCTATATACTCAGTACTAATGGAAGAGACAGGGTTGCATGAAGTAGATCAATTGACTCTACACTCCCTTTGAAACACAGCTGGCTAGGCGCTGAGGATGAATTTTTTGAGACTATTTCTATTGAAACTTACTTGTATTAAAATGGAAGATCATTGAATAGTTTGAACAATAACACCCCTCTTGCTAACAGTACCAAGAATAAGCAAAAAAGAACACAGATCAGGTTTTTTTGGTTTCTTTTACTCACTTGGGAGAAATCAGTTTTCCATTACACAATGAACAACAGAACAGAACCACCACAAATCTTAAACATTTCTGGGTCATCCCTTATGAAGGTTTAGCGGTTTAATTCCTTGTAACTGCAAAAAGTGCAAAAGGATCTTCATTTCAAGCACCCAAAATGGAGGGGGGAAAAAGCCCCCATGCTATCAGCAAATAATACATAACCAGACTTAAATACTGATATGAGAGAAATCTGCTTAGAAAATACATTCGTTACTATTAGAACAATCCAACGAGGTGTAGACATTTGGTTAACGTGTGGCTTAATATCCTTAAAGATTTCTGGATGTTACATAACAACAAATATTTTGCAACAAACATTTTCAAAGAACATTTAGAGTTCATTAAAATTGACCAAAAAGACACAATCCAGATTCATCAACTGAAAAGGCAACCTGTTACAGACAGACATGACCGTCCTGACAAGTTGTAACATCTTACAATGCAGAGCCTTCGTGTCAAATTGCCTTAGGTAAAAAGAAATGTAACAAAAGTGCTCACAGGTGGAGAAAGTATTTAACAACCAGTCCTTTTTTTTTTTTATAAAAAGCTGTATGTTAAAGATGTAAAAATAAATGAAGTGTTGAAGACCAAAGAAGAGAAATATGTGGGCCAAAGTCACCCGGATTCAAAGTCCTTAAATTTAATTAAAAAAAAATTCTATTTGGACCTCAACTACAGCGAGTTTCCAGAAATCAATTTTGTTAAATATTTAGCTTCACAAACTCTGCAAAAATGAGTTAGTGACCTACAAAAGTCATATATATAATACATTATTTTAAAGATCATATTTACAAAATTTATTCACAAAAAAGACGGCAAAATTCTGATTCTGACTGCAGTGTCTTGCCTTGCGTTTTCTGAAGTTATTTTCAAAAAAAAGATGAAAGATTATTGCTCTAATTTCCATACACAGAAAACATTACATTATGCAGTCTTTTCAAATAATTCTTAAGAGATTGTGTTTGAGAAGGAACATGAGTACACCTCACCTTCATATTAAGTCCTTATCAAAGATATTGCATTAATCCATGATATAGTCTTCTATAAAGTGCACTCAGCTGCACAGCGATATGTAAATATTAGTCACAATTTTGTTTGAATAATTTAAATCATTTATCCTCTCTTTTTAACCCTTGGCTTCAAGGGACAAGATTTTGCACTAGCATGTGCCAGTTAATTTTGCACTGCTACTTTGCTTGGGAAATCCCTGACTCTTGGGGTAAGAAACTAAAAGCAGCATTTATATTCAGGAATTCATATAAAAGAGTCAAGGCTAAGAACTACATTCTCTGTCAGATATTGTTATTAGAGAAATCAGGAAATTCTTGCCACTGTGACTTCTCCAGGCACTTTTGTTTGCCTGTAGTTAAAGGGCTTTGGATAGCTACAGCAAATAGATAAGGTATACCAGGAGTCTACCCATCAAATCTATTAAAATGCCATTACCAAATTCACATTTCTAGAGGAAGAGCGCCAAAAATATTAACCTTTTTTTGTACCCCACATTATACAGTAATATAGAGACTGCTTCTACTAAAATGTATTTCTGTTGTGTAGGGGGTTTTTTGGTTTGTTTTGGTCTGGATGAGAAAATTTATCACTGGTTTCTATAAGCCCAGTATGAGTTGCCATGAAGAATGTGTCACTTTCCTTTCTAACACTAGTGCATTCAGCCATTCTTGTTTGAAGATGTGGCTCTAGATGTCAGCAGTATTTCTGTTAAAGAAAAGATACTTTCATCAGAGAAGACATCTTTGCTGAAAAAAATGGTCCATATACTTCATTTGGAAGAGGAAACTACTTACAATCAATGCCTGGAAGCAGAAGAATAGCTTTTCAGTGCTCCACTTTGAAAATACATTTCTAGAAAAGAAATGCTGTGCTAGGATTTCCTAAACACACTATTTGGGTATCTTTATGTCATGTAGATTTGGAAAATCTGACATTTCACCTTTATATTCTCCTCTTCATAAAGGCATTTGTTGCATCAAAGTCCTCCAAATCTTTACATACCACCCCGCCCACCGAAGTCCTCAGATTATTCTGACTGCTTCCTCAGGTATGCTGGATAAAATTTCATGAGGTACTTTTTACTTGAATAGATTTAGCTTATGAAATATTATGTTGCTCATTCTTAGGTATTTTGTGGAAAGATTGTAGCAAAAGTGTATTTTCTATTTCAGCTTTCTTTTCAGTGCCTGTTATTAGCACATTTTCACCTTAAATGAGGGGTCTAAATTTTCTGTAGTTTCTGGCCATGCATACACAAGTTATTCTAAGGTATTGTAAGGGAAGTATCATTATCAGCATCTGCCAGAAGGCTACCAGACTATCAGGATTCTTAGCCTGACTCGTAAGAGCTATTATGTATAATTTTCAAGATCTGCTGAAGATGCATTTCACAACGTCCATGGGGTTTTTTCTGGGGTTTCTCCAGGTTCAGAAGTATTTCAATCCTTTGTGCAGTTTAAGGCTTGATCCTACCCATGACACTTCAAAGTCAACAGCTAATCATACCATACAGCTTGGGTTCATTGTGAATTTGGTTATGTATCATCAAAAATAAAGTATCTCTTTGGACATAAAATTAATAGGCCCACAGATGTAAATACAAACAGGATAACTGCGAGCAGGATTGTGCCAGAGGAATGGATGTAAGCAGATTGTACTCAATGGAAAAAGAGTCAGCAAATCTTTTCATCAGTCTTGATGTACAACTTACCTGGTCTGGACCCATAGGCATTCCTGACATAGGCATGGTATTAATACTCATTTGTCCAATATGGCCACTGCTGCCATTTATGTGCATCATACTGTACGCTGCTGGATTACCTTGATGGCTGAACTGTTGCTGGGGAAAAGAACTGAAGTACAAAAGGACAAAATTACCTTCCAGGAAGTTTACACACTGATGTATTGCCTTCCCTGCACCAGCTGTCACTATGTGAAAGATAAAACTATTTTCACATTTACCTGTTTTTACCTAGTATCTGTTTAACATGGAAACTTCCCTCCCAAAAGGAATTTGAGTTTTCAGAAATGCACAGTTGTATGTGTATGCCTAATGTAACCTTTTTGGAGGCTACTATTAGGGCTGTATCATCCATTGTAATACTATGCTAACTTTTGTATTTCCCCACCCCCTCCCCCAAGTTATTTTTTCCATATTTAAAGACTGAATGTTGCTTCTGGTTACAGAGATTGTAGAGGTCCAATATGAACCATTGGAGCTAAGCGTAAAATAGACTTAATCACTCTATTTCCTAAACCAGAGCAGAATGAAGGGCAGTACAGACACTAGAGAGGCAGTTATTTTTATCTCTTGTAAATCTTTTTCCTACTACATGCTATTTAACATAGTTTCTACTTCCAGTGAAATGAAAGACCCTTTTTGAGAAACAGGTTGTAATTGTGAAGTTCACCTGTTTCTGGGCATGCTTCCTGAGGGCCAGCCCTTCATCTCTGAGGACTGGTACATTGTTGCTGACTGAGGATGCTGCAGCATAGGGTTCTGGGAGGGTCCAATTCTTGATGGTATCATTGGATTGGGAGGGCTTGATACTCTACTAAATGCAGGATCAGGTTGTTGGCTTATTCCTTAAAATAAAAAAAAGGAGACAGATACAATATACTTCAGTTATCATCACCTAGTACTTCTAGTTTATCTTCTTGCAGTGATTGGAAGGGGAAAAGTCATCCTTTTTTGTAGCAGTATATTCAATTTCTCAGAATGATTGGTATTTAGGTAGTTTGGATTAATTAAAAAAGGGAAAAGAAAACCAGACAAATGAAAAAAAAAAAAAACCAAACCAAACATGTTAGTACTAGTACCATAATTAGGTGGATAAGGGAATTGCTGGGAAGGAACTTGAGCCATTGGAGGGCCTGTCAAAGCACTATCCATGCTTCCTGAGGCAGTCACATTTGGTGGTGGACTGAAGGCCTGAGGTTGCTGTTGCTGCTGCATCATCATTGCCATCCTCTGTTGTCTAAAATGGTGACTTATTAGTTCCCTGTTACGCTGAGCCACCATTTGAGCATTAAGAAAACCTTGCTGCTATCCCCCAAAGAGAAGAAAAATCATATTAGAAGATGTTTTTACAAATAAAATCATGTCAATCAAACTAATTTCTAAGACCCAGCAAGTTAAGGAAAACCCCCAGCCAGTACGAAATAAATCATCAAAATATTAAGACAAAAGTTTTCACTGAATTGTCATTAGTGCTAAACAAATGATAATGATATTTTACATGGAAAAACTATTGGCATACTGAATTGACAGCATAACCTAATGAACAAATCTCCCTGCAATCCCAGGAATAAGGGAGGTTAAAAAAACCCCTTTTTTTAAAATTATGTAGAGGAACAAAACCAAAGAGGAATGCTGTAAAACCATGAAAGAAGGTCGGAATTCTAAACAGATGGCTACTGTAATAATTACTTACCTGGGATCCCGCCTGTGGCTGCATAACTGGTCTCATCACTGAGTTAGGACCACTGACTGGATTTTCCATTTTTATTTCAAGCATTTGACGGGTCTGATTCATAAACTTGGAAAAAGACATTTTAGCACTATTAGCTTGAAAATAACAGCACCTGAACCAAGTAAGGGCAACTCCCGCAAAAACACTTTCTTTACAGACCTCTTGAATCCATAAAGTGCAATGGCCAATTTTTGCCTTGTCTAATGTACCTGAAGAACCAAACTATTTGTTTAAGCAGCTCAAACACACACAAAAAGAAAAACCCTTCAAACAGTGCAGCATTAACTGGCTTTGGTTTTTCATTTTCCTTGAAATTAGCACTCATTAAGAATAAAGAGCAGAGTATCTGTTTGTTTCAAACCATTAGTATCACAGAAAACCAAGAGAGAACACAGAATTTCCTAACACTGTCATTCCACATGTGGAGAGGAAAGGGTTGAAAAATGGAAGATTGTCAAAGAGAGAGAAAAAGAAGTTGTTTTTAGAATTGTTTTCTCTCAAAGACCAACCATGCACTTGGGAGATGTTAGAAAATACTCTGGCTGAGAAAATTCACATGTTTATGTTTGCTCTGGGATGTTGTCTGTCTACGGAGAAGAAATGGAATTTTCTCACAGAAGATAGCAGGATGTTGTAAAGACTTTTAAAAGCCTTTCCCATAGTCTTGGGCCTCTTTGTAAAGGTGGGGAAGGGAGATAAGAGGGCTTGGATAAGAGGGCTGGTTTTTTTGGAATCCAAGATGATGGAATAAACCTACTCTTTCCACTTCAGCTGTGTGTTGTTGTTGTCTTGGTGTTACCTGCATGTATTCTGTTCACACACCATGTCACACAGCAGTAGTTCAGTTTTCCAAGTTTCATTTGTACGCTGTATTTAATACCAAGCCTGCATTTTCACGTGGGGAATTCAATGCTGAACTCATGCACCAATTTTTTAAGCAGAGTTTTCAACCTAGTGTTAAGATCTATGTGGCTCTATCTATTCTCTCACCTTTCATCCAAAGAAAATACCTAAAGTGACATCACATCACAAAATGGAAAGCAAACCCATGTATCAATAAGCCCAAATGATTAGTTAGAAAACACAGCGAGAAAGAAGTAACACCTGATTTATAGTAGAAATACAGCTCTCATTTAATGCTATCTGTGAGGTTCTGAAAAAATACTAATCTTAACATGGATAAAGAGTTACATTGTACAAAAGCATTGTTTTAACTAGCCATCGTTTTGTGTGCTGCAGGAACCAATCCAATCTGTAGCTAGGGAGGCTGATGAAAGGAGAAACACTTATCCTAATAAATGTTCTTCCACTCCTACAGCCATCAGGCATTCAATGGGAAGCACTGTCAAAATGAAAGATCCACCCTCTCAGTCATCTCTTGTGATCTCCATTGTTATACATGTGAAGCAACACAATTCCGTGTGCAAGTGATTCAATTCTCAAACATGGAGGAAGTGTAAATGTAGGAGCAAAAAATTACCTGCTGTCCCTGGAGCCTCTGCTGGAGCTGCATGCGTAGCTGCTTTGGTGTGTTGGTCCGAGGTCTCATCACGTTTGCTCGAGGATGCATACTTTGCAGAGGAAAATTGCTCGGTTGGCTCATCTGATTCATCATTGAATTAAAAGATGGCTGTTGTCCCTGGATGTTACTAAAACCTCCTGGCGTTGCTGCCCCTTGCCCTTGATAGGGTTGACCATATAACAAAGGCTTCTGGTCAATCATAACTGAAGATTCCTGACCTTGAAATGAATCTTGCTTGGGTTCCAAAGCTTGTCCCTTCAACAGATACAAAAGTGCTTTCACTAGCAGTATATATAGAATTCCTAAAGAAGCAATAAAACTAACACAGCATAATACACCAGCCAACAATTTCTTGGGTAGAACATAGCATGGACAGCTACTGTTAGTTCTGTCTCCAAACTAATGAAATAGTAAAAGTGATTAATAATAACTCTTTTTAAAATTAATTTTCCTGCACACGGCATACACAGGCAGACCAGTGTCACTACTCAAGTCCCTCTGCACTTTATGATGCTATTTGTACAAATGATAGTGTCATTTTGTGGGTCTTGGCAAGTTCCAAATTACTCACAGAAATTCTTTTTCCTATTTGCTAGCCATGCAAATTCAAGCTGGAACTGAAGGAGAGGGAAGCATCCACATCACTGCCAGCCAAATAATTCACAACCTAAGCTCAGCTCACAACAGGCTACTAAAGAAACCCAACACAATTCTCAGCTTATAGAATTATAATGAATTACACCCAAACCCCCACCTTTATATACCAAGGCATGACACAATAAACTTCTGTAAGAATATGCCATTTTATATTTCTTGTAATGCACAAGAAGTTTAATCCATACTGAGCTTCTCCACTGAAAATCACTAGTCAGTGTAGAGGTTTCCAAAGGCAAATGTATGAAAATGAAGATGAGGATGTGAGGAGACAAAGTAAATGAGGAGGCCCTCTTCACTTTCTCTTCAAGTAACGAAACAGTATTAGTCTTTGGAAAATAAATGGCCAAAATATCTGTTTACTTACTTGGTTTACAAGATCAGGAATTCCTAATGCTCTGTCAATTTCTTCCAGACCTGTGACATCTGTGTTACTCAGTAGTGTGTGCAGCTGATCCAGAAGCGCCCTTTCATCATTCTGGCCTTCGATATTTGGTGCCGAACATAAGAGATCATCCAAAGAGCTTCTAACTAATTGTCTATAAATAAAAAAACATTAAAATCATAGAATCGATAAGGCTGGAAAAGACCTCCAAGATCATTGAGACCAGCCTTTGACCAAATACCACCTTGTCAACTACACTACAGCACTAAGTGCAACATCCAATCGTTTCTTGAACACTTTAGGAATGGTGTCTACACCACCTCCCTGGGAAGTCCATTCCAATGCCTGACCACTCTTTCAGTGAAGAAATTTATTACAACCATTACAATGAAAACCACAGTTTTTATATAATATATTGAGCTGGGTATGATTAAGTACTATAGTCACCTAGACAACTGAAGTAAGACTTAACAACTTAAATCCCAACTTTATGTCCTAAAATGTCCAGTCACTTTCCACGCATCTTTGAACACACATAAATTTTGTTTTCTCCTGGCTTCTGCCATGTGCCACAGAGATATGATTTCAGAGCTTCCCATCTCTTTTTTTCTGTGCCTCCCAACTCAAGGATTGATAGATTTTGTTAACAATGCCTTTCGTGGAGCTGGGTTAAAAGATATCCAGTGTCAGATCAGCAGCAGAAATGGAAACATTTCTGAAACATTCCAGAAATGGAATTCTGACTCCAATCTGTTATCCCCACTGTGTATGCTACACAATTTTATTTCCAGGTCTTAAATTCTTCTGACAGACAGTGAACAGTTGTATTTAAAATTAGCTTAAAACCTTCCCCAATTCTACCTGTTTTGTGAACCCCGTGATGCTTGCTCTATGGACATCATATTGTCAGGCCACAATCCAGGTTGGTTAGAAGGTCCAGGCTGTCCATACGGATTCCCTCCCACGTCAATGTTTATCTCATTTGGCCCTGCGAGGTAAAACATTCGTGTATTTTTTAAAAACTGAAGGTCTCATCTTGCTCTCCTAGTGTTTGCATTACAATGATCACACAAATTGTCAAGCAGCTTTGTGAGCTTTCCATTATCCTGTTTTACAGTGTATACACACATAAACTCACAGTCAAGATAATTTCACAAGTATAACAGACCACAGATTTAAATATGGCAGACAGTGATCTAGACCTGCTACGCTGTTACAGCAGAATTGCTATTTCTAATCCTTTAGCCTCTAAATAGGAGCACGATAGACATAGCACTTTACATGAAAAAAAAACCCAACAAAATTTCTGGACAATGACATCTGGGTACCAGCAAATACACACTGTCATAGTGATATCAAAATTTGGCATTTTAAGTTCCAATACAGAGTGGAAATCAAGAGAACACAAAGTACATAACATTTTGCTCTTTGGGAGTATTTTCTTCCCTCTACCTATCCAGGGACATACAGCACTACATAGGAGAATTTATGTCATCCCATTATTTCCCAGTATCTGTGTGAATCACCTAGCAACAATGATTTCTAGGAAGCTAAGCTGAAAAAATCTGACTTAGTCAGGACTGCACAAATTTCTTCCGTATTTAAACTTATATCCATTTGTGGATTGAACTAGTAAGTCTGTTTAAGAGAACTGGTAACAGCCCTGGCAGCTTTCCATGATAAGAAAGGAATGCTGTCTATTTAAGCTGGTTTGGGGCATACTGGTATTGGCATAGTAGACCGGACAATTTCAGCCCTAGACTAAACCTTTGTTAAAGATATAGAACAGAAAAAACCCACAGGCTCTAAGACTGTTCATATTTTAGACATACAGCTTATTTTCTCTCATGCACACATGAATACTTTGAAGAGAAACAGTATTTGCAATGTGGTTTTATATGAAATTTGGCTACTCCATGTGAAAAGAATTTTGAAATACTTGGAGAGAAAAATTTCAAAAGACACTGATTACAAAGAAGTTAACAGAAAAAAAAAAGGCACCTATATCAAGTAGGATGAATTAAATTAATTACAATACTAGTATCTTCACATATGGAATCATAGATGCCATTTAGCTCCTGGAATTCAGCAGAGACTGGAATTCAGCAGAGAAGTACTGCAGTAAATTGTTCCCCCCAAATCTCGGGACCCAGAACAAATTACCAGTGTATGAGACACACAGCACCAGAAGAAAACAAGAACAACACCAAAAAGTCATAAAATGTCATAGTCAGGGAACAGTAAGAGTCTCTACCTCAAAAAGCCTTTCAGTGAAAATCTAGCATTTTACCAAAACTGCAAAGATTCTTATGATGAATCCTTAGCAAGAAACCAGTGAGATAGTGCTATGTAGGACAATAAGAAGTTAAGAACTTACTCATGTGAACCATTTGCTGTTGCAGCATTGGCCTAGTACCAGGTATGCTGTTAGAGCGAACAGGCAACCCAGACATAGAGCCACCCTCTGGGGGCCTGGGAAGGGTTGTACTAAATTCAGGTCCTGGTCTCAACATTGAAGCAGAACTTGCAGATTCCAATCTGTTCACCTTGGAGTTTGGCAAACCCCAGTCTCCTGACTGATGCTGATTCATCACATTTCTGTTGGGAGCGCTTGCTATAATGAAGCGCAGAAAACACAATTTATTATCTGGAGCACGTTATATATTTTGGTTTCAGAATTATTTTGCTATTTCACCAAATGCACCTGCTAATGTCAGAGCAATTGACTGAAGTCCTACAAAAGCAACTAGAGCTCACCATGCCAAGTTCTAAATCATACAAAAACTATATGAGTCTAAATGTATGTAAAGCTCATAATGACTGTCTGCCACTGTGAACTGTTCTTGCTTCTATATATTAAAAGTGCATGTTAAACTAAAAACTCAAAATAATAAAAAATAATTTAACTACTTAAAGTTAAGTATTGTTAATGACACAGACAGTAAACAGTTATGTCCTTTTAATTTTAGATATAATAATTCAGAAGTATTAATGATGGTAAAATTAAAATTCATTAATGTTAAAGTTTCTTCTAACTGAAATTTGTATTTTAATCTTGCAACTTTTTTTACATAAAAACTTTTTCCTTTACAGTAAGAGCTGTTTGTACGCAACCAACAAACCCAGATTTGCTCCAAAATTTTCTTGGTTTTCAATCATTCTTGGATTTCCACCCATCAAGTTTTGCTTTTGTAACATGGAGAATGCATTGACATTCCTCACTGAAGCAACTGAGCCCCCAGGGCTGTCTAAAGACAAGGCTCTGTTAAAAGGTGGGCGAGTAGTCTGCACAGACTGGGGACTCTTCACACCTGTTAAAGAATTAAAAGATGCATGCAACTGTACATTTTAAATAAAATATGCTATTAATGACTTAAATAAATTAGTCTCATCTATTTATGAGCTCATACACTTGATCTTAAGCAAGCCAGGAATAGTTATATTGCTTATGTTCTCACTACAAAAATTCCCATTTTGAACACATATTTAAGACCTTTTGCAGAAAAAGTCAAAGGCAGTTCCCTTTGGCCCTAGACAAAAAAAGAGTTCATTTTAATTTAAGTTCTGTAATGAACTTAGTATAAAAGACTTCTTGATATATATAAATGGACTGTCCAGGCTTTGATTAACTCTCACATGGAGGTGGAAACAAACGGTTCTGTTTGGAACAGCTGAAATCCAGACATGGTGTGTTCCTGAGCACAGTGTCCTACGTGGACAATTAACCCACAAATCACTGTGCTTCACAGCCAATAGTGTCAGTGGCCTTACGTGTTCTTGTACCTGGTTTTATATTTTTCATTATCCATGTTTCACCTCCTTCGGTTATCTCAGCAATCCATTGCCCTATATAATCAAGAGATGACCAGTGTCATGAAGGGAAGCAACAACTGCCATGATGCTGGTCTATTAGCTAGGTTATCCTCCCCTCCTACTCAGCTTCCTACTAAGGAAGGGCATTCCTTCTGATCTCAAGGAGGAGTAATGATTAGAATTTACTGGCCACAGGATGTTTTCACATAGAATAAGAAACTAAAAGATTGTCATCAATCCCATATTATATCCCTAGTCATCAGTAAGGGATAAAAATTCTCAATTTTAATTTACAATTCACAAAACATCTTTCCTGATGACTTGTCTCTGAGAAATCTACATTAGACAAACCCAGAATAAACTATGAAACAAGGAACTGAATGTTATTCATTGTGTATACAGTAGATGAATGCTGTCAAGACAGCTAATAGTGTATATAATGGCCTATGAAAGCCATATATAATTAGCCATTTTGCATTACATTTGTCCTTGAAGACGTAGGAGATGAAGAAAGTATTCTCTAAGGGTTTGAGGATGCATTACGTCTATATCAGGTAAGAAGAAAACCCTAACTTTAAAACCCAAGTGGTAGATTTAATTCCTTACCCAATAGGGCATTTCCTTGAAATAATGCTTGTTTTGTTCCAAGGTTATTTCCATTTGCAGACATAGCATTATTGTAAAACTCTGAACTAGTAAGATCACCTAGAATTGCATCCAAATTCTCCAAGTCTCCATTCATCTGAAAATGATGCAGTAAAATACCAAGGTTATTTACTCTCATACGGCTATACTTCAGTTTTTATTTAGCTCCTTGCTAATTTTAAAATACGTAATGGGGAGACAAATGTTTTAATTCACTGACACTATCTTGAGCTATCTTTTAACTTCCAAAGAACTTCAGATATCATTTAGATACATTTTTTTAGAGTATTTTGCTTGGGTAATTTTGAGAATTAGCAGAAACTGGAGGTACACATACTAAAATGGAAAGCACTTCTGAATATAAACATTTCAATCATCACAAATTATAAAGATAAAAACACTAATGATAGTGAACAACATCGAGAATGTGTACCATTCAGTGATAAATGATGCATCTATCATACACAAAAAGCTACTAGTGAACACTGTAAGACATGAAAATTACCCACAAGGGTTTTCCGGTGAGTTGGAGCCCTAATTTTCTTTAAAAGTCTGTCTTTAAATCAGACACAGTTTCAATAGAAAAATAATTCATATATAGTGGATCCATAGCTTCATGAAAAAAAGCTTCTCTGAATACCTTAATTACATCTCAGGAGCAAGTACTGAAATTACATGTTGTGTACTATTACAGAGTTGTGGGTGACTTTTCCATAAGTGGTATTCAAACAATGTTATAAGGTGTTTCGCTTCTAGTCAGCTGTTAGCTAACATAAAAAACTGTGCATGATTTTTTTATTTACACAGTTACTACTGATTTGGGAAATTCAAGATCTAAGAAATAGACATATCTTCAGTAAACTCTGCCATACTGACCAGTATTGTTTACTTCAAAGTTCCAAATCTTACGACTTAAATACAAAAATGTTATATATAGACTATAATTTTAAGAACAGCTGTTCCTAACAAGTGTACTGCTGGTTTCAGAATAGTTGTTCCGTGGTGCTAGCTTTCTGTATCATTACATTTCTTGGAATTGCAGCTTTAGAATTTATTTATTTGTATGTATTTATGTGAATTATATATACATTTATACATTTTAATATGTATTTATTTGAATGCTGAATACATATATAAGTATTTGGAAGATCATATTCCCCCATTTAAGGAAAGAAAAAGATCACTAAAACCAATGAATGAACTAAACCAAATCATGGCTATTTCAAGTATTACACATTTTTGTGTACTGTTTATATTTGCAAAACGAAATCATGTTTTTACCTTTTGCTCTTGTATTGCCAACTACTTACAGAGGCATTTACAGCCTCATTTCCTACTAAGCTATAAAACCAAACATGTGCTAAGATCTGATTTTTGAATAATTCGTAAATATTACCTTAATTGTACCATAACTGAAAAACATTAGTCCAGGACTTCAGATTTGGCTATATACATATCCTGCAGTTCTTTTTGTTTGTGCTTTTTCATTCACAGTTCAACCTGAGTTTATTGTTTCACATCATTTGCACAAAGCTTTTTAAGAAATGTTTATACATGCATACTGCAGAATGTTCGATGTTTAGTCACTCACTGTAATAATAAAATATTGGTTAGCTCACTGCTATCATTTTACATTACACTGTACCTCCTCTGCTGGCTCCATTTTTATTTTCATGTCTTTTTCTTGAGTTGAAGTAGGAATTGTGGAACTCGTGCATTGTCCCATCTTATTATCCACACCTTCCGCTTTAGGCTTCAACTCTTTGGAAAGCGGATCCTTAATATCATCTTTATCTAGCAGGTATCTTAGTAAAGCATTGTTTTCTTTCTTCTTCGGGCTCAGTTGTTCCTGTTTGACAGTGCCTTCTCCACAGGAGGCTGTGTTACTAGCATCATGATAGGTGTCTTTACCAGTAGCTTCAGCTGTGATCTTGGCCACCTCTGCTGGAGAATTACCATTCTGCAACAATTTATGCAAAATCCTGTGCTTCTCTTGCAGGAGCGACCCATGCATGTTTGAGGAGGAAGATACCCCTCCAGATGTTGATGAGGAAACTCCTGAAGGACTGGTAACACTGGTAGAAGATTCTTTACAATTTGAGTCTAAAGGTGAGTTTGATGGTGTAGAATGTCCTCTTTCATCTGAGGAGCACGTGAGTAGCTGAAGGAGTTTTTTATGCCCTTTGCTCTCAGATGGTCCTCTCTGACTTTCAGACGCTTCCAGATTACCCTCTTTACTATCTTTTTCGCTAAGGAGATCCCTGCTCTTTGACTGGCAGATGGAACTTTCCACTTGGTTTTGTTCACAATACAAACCAGAAGGGCTTTTGGAGTCCTGGGTACTTGTTTTACTTTGCTGAGTTATGCCAATGTTTGGGGAATGATCCAATTTTGGACCCGGTGAAGAAAGCGTTGATAAAAGGGAATTCCCAACACCCTCACTAATGGCTTGCAGAGCACTAAGAGAACTGCTAGAGAAAGTGCTGTTGCTAGTGTTGCTGGCAGATCCCATCGGCGAGTGCATACCTGTATCATGTGACAGAGATCAAACTTATTAGATTACAGTACTATCTGTATCTACTCTTCCTTTGGGTTATGTACGATTGCCACATTGAGTTAATAATTTTAAAATACATTTTTACCATGAAGTCATACTACATCCAAGTAACACATACACGGTCATATAGAATGGTTAAAGTGGATGAAAGATGAGATTCAGATAAAAGTGAGAGAAGACAGCTTGAAAAAAAAAGAGCTTATAGCAAAAATAAAATACCTGTAACTGGAGAATACTGGTGTGAACTTATTTTTGGACTCCCTCGATTCCTAGGAGATACCATTAGATTCTGCTGGTTGGAAGTTAAGCCAGGACTACCATGCGGTGGGCTACTTATATTTAACCCATAACTGTTATTCTGATAAGCAGAGGACTGCATTCCAGGTCCAGAGTTCACTGCCCCCATATTCCCAGGGCCTCCATATCGAGTGCTGGTGAGCTGACCCACTGCATTGGGATCTCCCATCCCATAGTTCCTGTTCTGCATTGGCATGGCTTGACCAGGCGACATGTTCATAAGACCACCAACAGAATTTGTGTTTCCAGTCACAGGTGTTCTGATGTTTTGCCCAACAGAATTAGGATTTGGCCGATATCCACTTTGCTCTCTGTAAATTCAACACCATCCCCAGAAACCCAAAGAAAATAAATTAAAACCTTATTTGGAATCATGTGCTAAAAATACATTATTAAATAGTTGCCCAAATCTTTTTTCCAAGAAAGAGCAGTGAGAATTCGAGCTTCCACAAAAGCAGAACTAAGCCATGACACTCATTTATTCATCACAGAAATGCTTGATCCTTCGGGGGCTTTGAGTTAGAAGCACGAACAGTATCACTGCCTCAAAAGGCTTTAATCAACGGTCAGATTATTAATCAGACTGATCAATTTAAAGATCCTCCTTCTTCTACTACTTTCCTGAGTTAATGCCTGACACCATTCTACTGTGCACATTAATGATGTGTGATCTTGAACAATCTCAGTTACTAATTTTTCAGCATCTCGAGGCACTCTAATGCCAGAAGGAGACAGATTCCCTCCAAAGTGACATTTCAATTATTCTTGCAAAGAAGAAGAACAGGTCATAGGAAATGCTACTTAAGGTACATTTCAGTCATGGATTATGCATCTGAGAGGGTTTTGTTGTCTTTAATCGGTCTCCAAAAGCACGTGACTGAGCATTTCTGTTTTCAGTGTTTCATCAATGTTACCACAAAAGACTAATAAAAACATAGCACCAGCTTTGTGCAGGTATTGAGAAAAAAATTTCTCTTTTGACTGTGACTGTCTTTCTGCCACATAGTTAAAATGGGACTCTGTAGGTTTACACATTTATTTGTATTCTATGCAGCTGTTTCCCAAGTTATTCCCCATCTGAGTTTTAATCAGGTAAAATATTTTAGTATGCTATTTTTCTCAGGTTATCTTCAAGGTCAGATGTATTTTTTAAAAATATGACATGTAAATTATAAACAGATCCTACTCATTTCACCTTTGAAGGAAGTGGGTAGAGACAAATCCATGGCGGTCATTAGTTACAGGATTTCGAAACAGTTTACTCTTTGTTTGTGCTGTCACTATTGTACCATCCGCTAAAGAAAACCTATACAATGGGGTTTCAGCATGACCTTGTGTATAAGCTGTAACGGGAATATACAAATACAGTTAATATTTAAAATCCCAAGAACTATTAATATGAATTATAAGATATTTTTGACACAATACCCTTCATTTCTTAAAGATTAAGAAAACCCCAAAAAACCATAAAACTTTAAAAATAAATAAATGAAAAAATAAAATAAGAAAAAGGCATCAACACAACTGTTATCACTTTCAGAAAGTGGTTCTTTAACAAAGGAAAGAGTGAATTAAAATAAAGTCAAACTAACATGAACCAAAAATAACAAGCTGATGATAATTAAAAAGATGACATATCACCACAGAAATATAACTGTCTCTGTCATTGCTGTATCAATCCATAGGAAAACAGCTTCCCTGAGGTCCCCAGATCATGTATCTGATATTTTCCATGAAAATTTCCAAAACAAACACATTGAAAAAACAAAACGACTTCCAGCAGAATTTCTCGTTCTCAAGAGATCATCCTCCTTCAGCTTGTAAACGAATCACAGTAATTAACAAAAAACATGAAAAAAAAGGAACACAGGCAGAATTTAGCACTTTTGTTTTTCAGAAAAAAATGTGGCCCCTAGGAGAAGCAATACGACCCAAGCATTGTAAACTGATTCTTACCTTCATGATAGTGGCGTTTATTTGACCATGACTGCCCATCATTATGGCATAAGAATCTCTGAATACACCGACGAATTATATCTTCAAAGCCAGGTCTCATGGAAGATCGTAACGAGTTTGTATCAATGTTGACAAGTTTGCCTTTACAGGAAAGAAAATACACAAGTTAAACTCTTTATGACTATGACAATTCTTCTTGAATAAATATGGTACATTTCATAAGGCTCCAGTATCACCCTTTTAATCACCGAATTCTGAGCATGCAGAAGTTGCATTTATGAATGATCTGCCATATGAGAATATGATGCTGCTTGTTAAAGCATCACTATTCAAAGGGATTTATATAATTGAGTAAGAGGAAGTTAATCACCCACAGGTCAGTGTCAGAGCTTTAGAAAACAGTAACTTCAGTCTCTGGTTACAGGCACCTAAGGCATGCACAGAGTAAAATTTTAAAAAATACTGACCAACTACATAGAATGAACGTCACAAACACAAACTGGCATCTGAAAAAGTCCCATTTAGATTATACAACTCTTTCGATTTAAACAGCATAAACCATTTTAAACATCAGCTCATGTATTGTATAAAAATACAAACATTCTGAAGGACTTCCACTCACTTCAGTTGTGACCTAAAATATTTCTTACGGGTAAAGGAAAGCAGAACGACAACCATTTGAAATGCTAGTTAAAACACAAGTAATGCTTTTTACCAAGCTACCAAACAGTACCATAGAGAAGAAAATGCCTCCCCCACAGTTTTTACTACACCTCACTGCCAACAATGGTATATTGTAAAAAGCAGTTGGGAATTCTCAGTATGAATTCCGTTAGTCACTACAGATACACAATACATACTCCATTTATGTAACACAAGAGCACATGGACAAAGAAGACTCCTTCATACCTTCTTCCTGGGTATACTTCCTACCTGAAAGATCATGTCTTGTAATAAAGCTCTCTGGATTTGTCGGAAATGCCCTTTCTGCAGTTGTGATACGACGCGCCACACAAATCATGCAGGACTGCAAATCTGTATTTAAAAAAGAATGTTTCTTCTTTCATCTTCTCCTGTTTTACTCTATTGAAGAATCTCATAAAATAGCTGAAGCGTCTTTCATTGTTACAATGGAAGTACAGACAGTAAGGAATAAAGTTGCTGTGTTCTTAAAAACGGATTGCAAAACCCCAAAGAGCTTTTCACAGAAATTTCTATGCAGGATAATTCCACAAAAATTCCTACCTTCCCCCTCTTCCATCATAGCTCTTGGCTGCGATAAAGCAAAGCACTGCATAGTTTCATATCTTTGACGTATATCCTGGTAGCCACCTACATCTTCCAAGAGATCATGAGAGCTTTTCACCATCATCCGGCAACTGAATGTATGGCTCTTTTGTCTGGGTGTTTCATTAGTCCAAGCAACTCCATTAACTTAAAAGAACACAGTAAGAATTCATATAGATTTTCAGATACAATCAATTCATAACTGATTCTTCTTAATTTAGATACCCTGTTCCTAGATTACAGATATTAAAGACTCTTTTAAGATGCCTTCTCAATATACCATCAATATAGCTTGGTATAAAACAGGAGTTTCGAGAACCAAGTAAAAACCACTCTTTCTTTTGCATGACACTTGCAGTTACTTGAAGGAGTGCTGGAAAGTCATTCACATATTTTAAAAACAAGCAGTTCCTTCAGCTAGCCTTGTGGTATTAGGAAAGGTGTTCCTTTAGTGTCGCTGTTTGAAAGTTACGTGTAAACAAATTGCAAAGGCTAAAGTAAAGCGTGAATTTCCAACACATTTATTTCTGATGGCATGCTGTTGTAAAAACACAGTAATATTTATCAAGATTAATATATTTTTGTAGTTAAAAATTCTTTATAGAAGTAATCTCTTTTGAAAGGTTATCCATTACAAGGTCTTTTTTTCTTCTCTGATTGCTTTCAAATAGCCTAGTAAGTGTAGTAAATCAACTTCTACTACCTGAAGATTTAGGTAAGTTCTTAAGAAAGTCCTTCCGGTCCTCTTCATGCAAGATACCATAGACACTTGTATTAACCAAATCTTCTTGTTTATACTGCAGATACTGTGTGACATTTTCTGATACAAATACTATGTTCCCATCTCGATTCACAACAAAGAGGAAGCCGTCCAACGCCTAAATATTAACATGACAACATATCATATAAGACATACTGACTAATTCTGAACATAATTTAGTTTGAAAACTGTGTGAGTGATCAATGTCAAGTTACAATACATTCATTTATTCTCAAGGGTAGAGATGAAGTTTTAAATTCTTCTTTGAGGAAAAGTGTGTCTGGCAGGGAATTATTTAAACAATAATAGTAACTAATATGTTCACTTGATATTCCATTCAGCTTTCACATTGATAACCAGCCTTCTTGTTTCATTTTTGATCCATATGAACACTAGATCATGAATTTGTAACATTAATTCTATAGTCAGCAAATTGAAACAAGAAGTTCAGTAGAAACAAGTAGTAAGTCATGAATATGAAAACATTTCCACTAGCAAGTGATGAGATAGGAGGATCTAGCCAAATACTGTATGTTCTTAATTGAAAGAAAAACTCAATATCTAGGTTAAAAAATTAAGCTTCCAAAATGCTTTAATGAACTTGTAAATATCAGATTGGTCTTCTAGGCATAAAGAAAGGCTATCTGCTATATAGAAAGCTATATATAAAGGCTATCTGTACCTTTGTTTACTATTATTCTAGGGTTATTTCATTTGATGGCAACATTCATTTAAAATGCTTCATAACTTAGTAACACAAATGCAAACACACATAACAAACCTCTCCTTGCAAAAACTCCTCCGCTTATTGTCTATCCCCTACAAGTAATAAAATATTTCTTGTACGAATAAGCACTGCTTCAGTAGAATTTTCCTAATGACTGCTGGAGTAAATAAAGCAAAGGAATATTAGAAAAAGTCAAAGGTTATTCTATTTCCTTCTACAGAGAATTTCAGCAAAATTAAGAAAACATGATAGATTTTATTCCTGAGCCTTTCAAACATACTTCTGCATGATTCTTGCATAGTTTTATTACTACAGGATTGCACACTTTATTGTAATATTTTCACCTGCCTTAAGTATTTGGTTCCATAGGGATTTACTAGGGCCTAATTTATACTTGCCTGTAGTAAAAGAGGTCCCAGTGAATCCTTGTCAATAACTCCTTGACCCGTGGAAGATACATCAGCTTTCTGAACATCATCATCATTAGAAACTGCTTTTCCTGAAAGCCAAAAGATACATTTCTGTAAAGCGACATTTCACGTGAAGACCACATTTTAATATTACAAGCCAGATTCTAGGAAGCATGTGAATAAAGGCAAAAAGAAGCAGAAATGAGAGAGGAGGGCTCATATACTGTTAGTTGCTAAGGCTAGAAAAAATGTCATGGCCACATAATGCTGAGCTCTTTGCTCACATAAATTGACTTGGCAGTTGAAGCTGACAAGATGAACTTGCTTTGTGAACATTTCTTGTTGTTTTTCAGATACTGTCTGATGAATACCTGCTGAGTCTTTCAACAGCCATTAAACACACTCATAATATATATCTCTTTGTTGTGTTTTTATTTTGATCATCTCATTATCACTGGTCACAGTCTTCAGATGTCATCAACACTGTTTCACAAAAAGGCCTTGATTCATGTTAACAGTTGTGTGTCTGTATGTGTGTATGTGTGTGTGTGCATGTGTGTGCATGCGTATACTAAAACTGTATTTTAAAAATCAAAATATCCTAAACCAATTGATTGCAGGAGAAGGTGGAATGGGAATCCACGCCATGCAGCAGAATTACAGAAAAAAAATTGTAAACTTTACATTGTGGTACTTGCTGGCTGGTTAAGCAGACCACAAGAGGAGTACAACATCCCAACTCGAAATATTAGAATACACTGGATGACACTACAAAAACCCTTGAAAACTGAAGATGATTTTTAAAAATAGTTTTAGCATGTCTTCATAAGATGTGGCAATTTACCACAACTGGTAAGATATACACCACAGCATATTCCGTTTTTTTAACATTTTACTGCCCAAATGACACACATAAGCTTGGGAGGCTAGTCACTGGGAGGTGGGGATGGGGGTGGGATGGTGTTTAAAAAAAGAAATTATATGTACCCCTTACTCTATATTTCAAAATAGGGGTTTTGCACCCACCTGTTTGTTAAAAAACAGGTATTATATCACTTAGGTTTACCCTACCTGACAGAAATTACCAAGATACGATGCAATGCTTCTTTCTCCTTTGTTGACTTGGCTATATTCTGAGTACATTCAATCACACTAAAAAAGCACTAAAAATCACTGTCTCTGCTTGGAGGCTTGCCCATAAGAAAAGGATGAATTTCCTTGAAGTGAAGGGCAACAGCATGCATTCTTCATACTGGTGAGTATTTGGTATATTGTACAAGTAGATGGTAGAGTACCATCTCCTTTTTTTTTACCTTGTCTGTGGTACAAAACTAGTAAGAAAGGGCATACAAAGTTTTAAAATCCTGATTCCCAATAAAAAGTGATGATAAATACCTGTTCACTTTTAAACAGAGAATTACTTAAAGTGCATTTAAGGTTTGAATCAAGACAAAGTCCAAAGACCTGCTCAGTTACATGCTATTGTGAAAATCACTACTCAATTTCCCAAGTAACTATTGCTTCAAAAAAAGAATCACAACAAAATTAAACTATTCATTTTGACTTAGCAGGGAACTGTACCTTGCTCTTTTATTTGTCGAATCTGTCTCACAGTTTCTTTTAAAATAGCACATTTGTCTGGTTTGACATTGAAATTGTCAATGTCGCTCAGATTAGCAGATATCAGCTCAGCCAGTTCTTCAATGTATTTGCTTTCCTGCTCACGTCGACGCTTCTCACCACTGCAGACGAGACTAGGAATCAAAAACATTGTTTCATACACTTACATACCATCCTATATGTAAGGTTCTGAGTGCTCACTCTGTGAACTATAAAGTACTTCACTTAACAACCACCCATTAAACCTAGACAGTAGTTATTCTTCCAGCAAACATGAATCTGAAGGGCAAATGTGTGTGTTTTGTTACATCGCTATTCGGTTTGGGGTTTGTGTTTGGTTTGCATTTTTTTTAAGAATTTCAAGTACAGATTTATATCAAGAGGATAGAAGAAAGCTATTAATAAAAAAAATCCTCCTGTTTTTACACGATTACTTTATTGTCAGATTTAATGAAAAGAGCAGCTGTTTTTGTTATAAAATGTAGCACTCATACAAAAAGTATATTTTAACCTTGTAAGTTGCTTTACAGTTGCTTAAAATTTATTAGACAAATGAAACCAAATTTTAACGTTCTATGAACTCCCTTCAGTTTGCTTGTAAAGAGATGACTATAGAAGGAGATACCTCAGAAATTTCTAGGCCAGGACCTAAACGCCACCTCAACATGCAAGAAAAGCAGAATCCCAGACAATCTAATGTTGCTGGATAAGAAATCTCTCTTTGAAGTTCCTTCTCCTACCCAGGTTAATATGCTGAGTAAAGAGACTGTCTACAGACTAAATCAACAGGGAGAAACGTCATACACAATATGGCAAGAATAGGGAAAGAAGCACTCAGGGCAGGGGCAAGAATGGACACATCAAGGTAATTGAAAGAGAATAATCATTCTTTGAGAAGAAACCAAGCGAAAGAGTTGGGAAAGTATGCACGGACCAGCTCTGGAGAAAACAAATACATTACAAAGCAGGAGCTCAAAGGATAAAGAAAGCTAATGAAGGGTGACAATCTGATAAAGAATTCCTGAATGGACAGACAGACACTGTAGAAAGAGAAAGAGAAAATGGAATGGAGGACACTCATAAAAAGACACTGGGATACAGTGGAAGCATTTAAGGATCTCATCCACAATCTGTTGAAAGATGAAGGCAATTGGCATGGGGCACTAGGGATGTATACATAAAAGGGACAAATATCAGCATACGCAATGCCTGAAGATGAATTTAATAAAAGTTAATACTCTGTAGGAAGAAGAACACAACAGGATAAAAGAGAACGCTTCACATGGTGAAGAGCAATGAAGCTTGTGGGGAACAGAAAACTGAGTGCCTCAGACAACCGTATCTGAGAGAGTCGCGTGAGAGGCAGGAAGATAGCATACATTGCCAAAATTTAAGATGAACTTACAAAGAACTAGTCTAAAGAAGTAAAGTACAAACACACCAGCAAAAAGTTCAACCTCTTGCAGTATTCTTTGCTAAATGTAACCACCTGAAATGAGGCCTGTCAAATCAGTTACCAGCTACAAGATGTTGCCTTAAAAATTCCTGTGAAGCAAAAGGTTTTTCTTCTTTTGCCTTGCAATCACAACTTCAAAAGTGATTCCTTATCTAGTGGAAGATATCCCTGCCCATGACAAGGGAACTGGAACTAGAAATTCTTTAAGGTCCATTCCAACTCAATCCATTCTATGATATGTTCACTGAATTAAAATTTCCACAAGAGTCTAATTATAAAGCACAGTTCATCAACTTTGGCGTATCTCCACCTAATAGTAAAGTGACCTATCTTCACAACAGAAGCAGGCCTAGAGAATTTTTCAACTAAACAAATTCCTTAGTTAGAACTTACTCTAAACTGCAATGCAAATTTGAAAAATATTTTTTTAAACCTCATTAAAAACCAGGAAAGTTCTATATAAACCTACCTTGCACCCGGCGTATCACAGGGCAATGGCTTGCGCTTCCTCGACTCATTAGTCAAACTATCCAAAGAGTTTTCTCCTAATCCACTCATCTTGACCATGCATCAGCAACTAAAAGCAATGAAATAATAATTGTGAATACAACGCTGAAAATGTTGATTCAAAATACGGATAACTTACCCAGATAAGCAATTTACTTTTATCAGATTTACAAGTGACTTTTCTTACTGCAAATCCATAAACTTTTTGCTACTAAAAAATAATGTTTGGTTACCTTTCTTTAAAATCTACCCCATATTTAGCCAAAACACAAGTTTATAAAGCTTTGTATCATTGTAAGCAAAAGTAAAGGTTAAAAATGCATTTAATTTGTTTCAGAGATATTTAAAATTTGCACCATTGTACTGGGACCACTGTATAGTTCCAACTCATCTTAAAAAAAAAAAAAAAAAGATTCTCGGTATTTAAACATCTATTTCCATAACCTGAAAATAAAGTGATAAATTAATGTTATAGCAAAATACAGTTGCAGGAACAAATAATTTTCATCCTTAGCAGTAAATCAGGGGAGGAGTTTCACACCCATCTCTGTATAAAGCCAACAGATTATTATTACCATCTTCATAGGTTACTATCATTTTTGTATCTCTTGCTAAACCTTCTGAAACGAATACAGTTTTCTAAAACTTTGAGGCCAAGGCAAGCAAGAATTTCAAGCATCTTTCATTTCTATTGCTTCTGCAGCAAAGACTGGGCCATAATCCAGTAAGATATCAAGTGATCTTGCTGAAGTCTAGTTATGTTAAACAAACCTGGCAGATTAGATATATATGACACTCATCTCCGCTCACTCCCAAGAGAAAAAAGGAGCACAGATACAGAGGAGAGAAGAAAGCTGTGTCAGGTCCTGCTACGCTACAATCAACAGCATGCTGAGGGAGGAAAAAAATTTAATGGATCTATGCTATGTATCTAGCTGGAGTATTTTAGAACATAACTAGAACTATAAAATGATCTAAGAAATTGGTTTTGGTCTTTTGTACTACAATGAGAGAAAACAGATCTGGGCAGTTAGAAATTTAGAATTATTTTATCCTTTTTACAGAAATTTCCAAATTATGTGTAAATTTAATTTACTGCATTCTAGTTCAGACTGCAATTCTTTACCTTATACAGCAGTGGCAATAAATGGTGCTAAATACTTAGTTAATAGAGCTAGACTTGTCAGTTAGAGAGAAACTTTTCCGTAACATAACCCAGGCACTAAGAAAATCTTTCATAGAAAGAGTTCTTTATCTCCACAAGCAAAAACCACCATTACGACACTTGTTAAAAGAAACTGGCCTAGGATGACCAAATTCCTAGGCATCAGTGATCACAAAACACAAGGACAAGGAACTGATATAACTAAATGAAGCTTATGTTAAGGTATCAGAGGCTGGTAGCCAACTGACTCAAGCAGCTCTGCAGAACAGAATATGGGCACCCTGTTGAACAAGAAGTTAGTTAAACACAAGTCAGCAGTGTATCATTGTAGCAAAGACAACCAACCCCTCAGAAACGGCACCTAATCAACTAACTGCTTCCAGTGCAAGACATCTGAGGAAAAAAAAGAAAAATAAGTGTGTTTTACCACTCAAAAGTAGTAACTTTTGAGGTTGCTAACCTTGACTGACTGAATTTTTGCTTCTTGGCTTCCTGTAGGGAAAAAAAAAATTCTACTTTAGTTTTTTCTAAAGTCTGAAGTGAAAGGACAAAGACACACAAGAACAGATTTGCACGAAGCAGTATGGAAGTTTGAAATTCTGCAGGTGGAGAATTTAAAAGAACGTTCTTCTTACAGCAGTACAAAACTTTGAAAGCTAGACAGGATGGAGGACTGGATTACTCTAGCATGTGTAAGAAGCCCAGAAATAAAATGGCATCTTTTTAAAGTACAAATTCTCTTTGCAGCTAAGAAAATGTTGCAATGCTTAACACAAAACTGTATCATAACCAGTCCTCATGCCAATCGATATGCATTACAAAAGGAAGGATAAGATAACATGTTTTTAAAATGACAACAGAATTAAACCCAACAATCAAACATAATCTTCCACTTGAAATAAACAATTACAAAAGATGCCTAACTGTACTATGGGCATGAACTGTACAGGTAAGAACTTGGTCTTACATATAAATATTTGGTAAAAAAACAGGATGAATAAGAAAAACCCAACAGAGATACGGAAGGGCAAGTCTGAAGACCTTTATCCATTCATATATGCCTCCAGGGCAAGAAACTCCCAAATACATACATAGTGGCCTACTTTACGTAAAGTTCAAGAAAAATACACTGTTAGGCCACTAGATGACAGTACAGAACTGGAGAACTGCAGGGATTGTATTTCCTTCAATTAAGCAGCCGAATGAAACACTACTCATATGAACGAGTAAGCAGCTGCAAAAAAGAGATTATAAAAACAGCTTATGATCATGCAAAAATCAGTTGATTATGTGAAGCTGATACACAGCATTACATATGACTCAAGGTCTTATGTCTACAGACCTCACAGCTAAGGCTGAATCTTCAGTCATGCTGTAGTTGACACATGCGCGCACTTCCAGGACTGCTGCTTCCCTCCCTGTAACTACACTTACAGGCTGAGTATAGACAGAACTGCAGGTTTAAGAGCTCATGCGGAAAGAGAAAGGAAGAGCTTAAAATGTAACTCTTAAGGCTAGGTCAGGAAGGATGTGGTCAAGCATGTCTGTCTGAAGCCAAGAGTAAATTCCGTTTAAGAGGAGGAAGCATCTGAAACACATTAAGCAGTTGAAAATTTGAGCTAGGACAGACATTTCACTATAACATAATTCTGAAGGTTACATGGTTGCATTAAATGATTTAGAATAGAAATGTCATTTTTGATTTAAAATCTACTTGTGCTGAGAGATAATTCACAATATGATTAAATAGAAAACCAAAAATTACTACATTTTGTCTCAGAAACATGATAAATATCAGAGAATAAAACCTGTCTTCTACTTTAAAAAAAACTTTTCAGTGCCTAAATATAGGACTTCGGACAAGGAAGGAAAAATCAGGAATTTGCATAGGCTGTTACCCTACTCTTACACCCAAGTAGCTGGTGGTGGTTTACTCAGGCCTGAAGCTGCGGAGTCGCTGCACATGTATTTTCCTTTCCCTAAGAATATCATTACAAGCTGTGCAGGCAGGTCATGCCTAGAACAACTCTGTAACTATTTAGCTAAGGAAATTATAAAAAGCTGCTTCCCAATACAGATGGATTTACAGTACAAATTGTTAACGGTCAAACTATTTCCCAGCTACAGGAAGTATTTGCAAAAGAAGCTACTACTCAGTGAGTTAATAATGAAAGAAATCACCAGTTTTGAAAGTACCAGGTGTTATATTTGTTCATTGAAAATGAACCTGTAAGTTCTAATGGGCTTTTAAAAAGCTTTTCCAAAAGGAAAGCTATTTTGGGGGTTTTGGGGAGTTTTCCTGAAGTAAATTATTTCAGAAGACAGCTCTGAAACACAGGTTTCAAAAGCTGAAACTTTTAATGCATTTACTACTAAAAGCAAAAAAAAATTAACACCGCCATCTTTGTAAACTTACTTTCTGAGCTAAGAGGCAACAACATTATTTCTGGCTAATGAACTACTAATGCTGGCTAGAAAGGCTTCTCTGCTAGTTATACCGCACAATATTACTTACCTAAATGAAGCTTTTAGATTTATTTTAATCATGCAAATAATAGAAAGAATTTCACTCTGTACCTTGGGGGTACCCTGGGGTAAACGCTAACCCTAACCCTAGCTTAATTTGACTGAATAGCTTAGTTACTACATAAAACATGGGCAAGTACAAGAAATTCTATGAAATTTTAGATCAGTACAAATTACCCAAAACACAGGAATGATAATCTTCTGTCCTAGAATATTATTCTTACTCAGAATTAACAGAAATGCAGACATGACAGCAACATCTTCCATGAAAAATGTGACAATTGTTCTGCTTTCTTTGAAGTTCCATGTAGAAGCTCAAAAAAATAGATGGCAAACCTACTGCATAGAAGGACAACTAACAGTGGGACTGTATCATGAACTTAAGCTAGCAATACATACTATTACGTACTTTTTAATGAAATGTGTATGCGAGTATTCGCTTAAAATGCGAGAGGCTACAGCAGATTGATTATATGTAAGGATGAAGAAATGCTGAATATAAATTCTATCCAGGGACAAGCCATTATGTTTTTCTAAAATTTATCTGTTCCTAGTTAAATAACTGATATTTTCTTGAGATTTCTACATTTTAAAGCCAGGTACTTAATGAACAGTAACTTCTACGTATAGAACAATACTTAAATGTTTGCCAGTCTGATGTCATCAGCACCTGCAACTGATTTGAATTTCTAAATTAAACTGCCCATGTTACTCCATTGTATTGGAATACTTTGTCATTTCATCGAACATTTTAGAAATTAAATGCGTTTTATGCTACACTACACATTTAGCCATTGAAAACAGATGACCCATACATTCTTCTGTCCAATACGATTTTCTAAAGGGTATTTGGAGAAAAAAAGCCCTAGCTCTCGTCAAATAATTTAGATAGGTATGCGTTCATATAAAGCGGAATGTTAAAGTTGAATGGAATAAAGATGTCCAGAGCCCTCCAGAGTCTACACTTCCAGAAAAACCAAGATGACATAAGAGAAGGTTCAAAGTCTTCAAAGCTGTTTAATTCCATTGGCTGTAGCAATAATGAACCACTACATCATGATGCTCCTAACCCCACCAGTGGAGTGGAACCAAAGGCAGCAGTATTTGGAGCAACAGTTCCAAACTTTGATGATTATTTGCAACATCTTTTCAGGTATTATCTTAAAGTTTCCAACAATCTTCTCAATTCAAGAAAACAAAAAATAATGAATATCTTCTTCTTCAGCAGTAACTGTGCTGAAAAAACACCAGTCCTTATTATTAAGGTGCTCATGCCTACATCCTTTGCAATGTACCATATACTTTTCATATATCAGGTCTATTCATTTCTCAGTGAAAAGCATAAATGAGTTGTCAGAAAAGGGACTGGGTTTTGCACATGGCAGGTAAAATAAGTTCCAGTAATTACTAATCCATCCATTGCAACAGCATATGTACAGCCTTCCAAACAAAACCATAGAATTTAAAGAAATCATGAAGCATTTATGAGTAGCAGTTTCCAACCTGCCAGGGTTTCAGTACTCTGACAGGGTAAAACCCATTGTCTTCTAGAATTCTTCCCTGGAGTAACAAGAAAATGATGCACATGCCAACAATACAGTACGTTCGAAATTGGGAAAGTTCCTTAGGCCATTTCCTATAGAGCATTCAAGCCAAAATGACGTCGAAATTACTAAGCACAGTAAGCAGAAAGCGTTCAGTTTGATACAACTATTTCTTCCCTGGTCTTACTCAACTCGTCCCCACAGAATTTGGAAAGCTACTAGCTTAATATCCCTTAGATTGCTTTCTGCTAGTTTGTCTTCCAACACACTGTTTCCTTCTCCAGCTCAAGCATGATTCACTCCCTTATGCCCATGTTCTCCGTAGCTGGTGGATGAAAGACCTATTCACCAAACAGGACATGGCAAGTGAGAAAGTTTTGTCCCAGCAGGGGCCCAAAAATACAAACAATTAGATGCTTCAGATTTAGTTGTTATATCTGTTTCACTGAAACAGTTGAATCCCCTCCAAAATGCACAACTATACAATACTAATTTAAAACATATCCAAAATATTTTTTAAATCATGTTTTTTGCATTAAAACATTTTTAATACTTTGTTGGTCCCATGAAACCATCAAGTTTTTCCTATATTAAGTATGTGTACTTGTGGTATCTTGCATCCTTGGAAGCTCTTCTATCTGAGCTGATCTCTTGTTTGAAAAATTGACTAAGCAGAACTTAGCATTACTCAGAATACGCCAATTACAAAAAGTTAAATCAAACAAGTTCATTTCAATGAACCATGAGGATGCTCTGGAACTTTTAAAATTGTATATAACGTTAAAATATTAAATATAATTCTCCCTCCAAAAAACCAAGATGTAAGTCACATTTTTGCAAGATGCAGATTGCAATATTTAAACGCTATTTGATAATAAATAAAACTAGAGGATATTCCATTCTGCAACTCTGTATTCTTAGTGAAAATTTGTTATTTCAAACTGGTATGTCCCTCAAATACCCATTAAAAAAAAAATCAGAGCTTTCCAGTGAAACTTCTGATTCAAAATATTCTTGATATTATGCAGAGATTCTTTTGCTCTAAGACCGAACACAGGAACAACTGATGTTTCCACTTACATACATAGGAATCCACAAGAATATAAGCAGCAATTTCACTTACTGCAGTAGCACAGTAAGGTTTTTGGTTTGAGTTGGGTTTTTTCCTTCTTTCTTCCCTCCCCTCCCCTTTTTTTTTTTCAAGTACGTGCTTCTCATATACTAAATCGTAGCTTCAAAAATGTTCAGGTATATATAGTCCAAATATGAGATCAGTCACTTACTAGTCCTTAGCAAACATTCAAGCAGTGCATATTTTTCAGTGGACCATCAGAATAAGAAGTCATTTTAAGTCACATCCTGAAAAACAAAAATAATATATAATATGTAACTTCAAGTAACTGCCATCTTTGCTATACATTGAACAGCTCAGAATTCTGAATCTCAGCATCACAAGTGCCATCCAGTAAGGTAGATTTTCTCTCACATAAGAACTAAAAGTATTTATTTTAAATGTAATGTTCCTCTCTCTTTTTCTTCTCTTGTTTTTTTTTTAAGAAACAGTGAAACTATTATAGATGTTTGATCTTAGTAACTTTAAAATCTTTATATGAAAAGCCGCACTACCAAAGTAATTATTTAGTAAAGATATGACTGGCAAGTAAAGTTAAATGTGCAGCCACTCTACATAGGTCTGTACATACTGCTTGCTACATAACTGAGAATAACAAATTGTTTTCAGAGCTATGAACACTCAGGTTTCTGTATCTCTTTCTGTGGAATTCTACGAATGATTAATCTGTATTATGATGCATTTCATACAAAGTATGATTAAGTGTACTAACTAGTGAGATTCTAGGTCTCTATGGAGAATTACACTAACTTGGGAAAAGTTTTAAACAACAGCTGTGTGATTGAAGTCATCTTCTGAAAACTGCTTAAAGTGCTACGTAAGGCAGAACCTGCTCAAGCTAATTAGAAAAATAATTTGCACTTGGGAAGTATTCATGAGACGCTCACATGTAAGCACACCATAGTCTTACCCAAAATAAAGAGTTTAAAAACTGATACTTGCACACGGACTATTTAATAGGTAATCACTAGCAGGCAGGTAAAGGAGTTCTATTCAAGTAGCTCATTTCTTAAGAAATTAAACTGAAGCTTTTTATATCGACAAGTTGCATATGCATTCGTCTGCTTTTTAACCATCCCTTTCACAATACTGATTGTAGCTTTATTTATACAAACTTGAATTATCAATTAGAAGGTTGATTAACAATATGGTCACATAAGAGTAAGCATCAAGAGTAAATTTTCTCCTAATTAAAGACTTCAATAACACCATTTTTATGCTAAATCTACCTCTGCTAATCATGAAAACTAGGACAAAAGCACACACATGCACAAAGAAGAAAAACCTAAGAAATCTTAAAATGCAGTATCAGAAACATTTGGATGTCAAGTAAAAGAAATCCTTCAGCTTTTCATTTCTGTAAAAAGTGTTATACAAGACATATACTACTCAGTGATAACTTGCTATCTAGCTTCCCTGAGGTAGTCTTATACCCAACAAGGGCTATTTTCTGATACCTCCACTGGACAGAATTTATAAAACAAAAATGTATCATAAATTACAGTCACAGTTCAGTCAGATGTGCAGGTTTTTTCCTCAGATTTGAAAAACAGAAGATGTAATACAACTCCAGAAGATGAACACTACAAAGTAGTACTGCAGTAAAGTAACTAAAAAATAACCTTCTGAATAATCTGAATCTGGAAGACTAGAGCAGCATTCGCACTCGTTTGGTCTGGCCAAACACTGCAGAGAACCATTCTAAGAGAACTCTCAACTGGCAGGGCAACCTAGACACATAGTCTCAGTTCTGTTTTACAGACCAAAATGATATTAAAACAGCCTAAATTAGGGATGAAAACCCTTCCTGGTGAGCGAAAACACTAACACTAAATATGCTACAGCAAAATTATGTCATACGTCCACAGTAAATCAGACTTCATGTTACTACTACTACAAATAAAACAGGATATATAAATTCTATAATCCACTAAGTCACTACATTGTGATTCTTGCGGTGTGCAGGACCAGGCATGAGACTCAAAGATCTTGATGGGTCCCTTCCAATTTAGCACATTCTATGATCTATGACATTTAAATGAAAACATTAAGTACGTCCGTCTTTTTCAACAATACTTGAAATAATAATAATATATCCTTTTCTTGCTAATGACAGTCCAAACTCTTACATATTCAAAGCTGACCATTCAATTCTGTTGTCCCTACTCCAAACCTACATGCTTCTCTTCCAAATACAGAGTTATCAGCCAACCGCTTAACATCTTAATTTCAAAAATATTTTATTTTAACACTGTGTTCTGTTCTGCTTCATATGAATTAGTTTAGGTTATTAGGGTGCTTACATCAAAGCACAGCCATGCACTAAGCACTTGGCATTTGGGGCCATGCAGTCAGCTTCCCCATCAGATCTCACCACACCAGTACAACTTTCAACACGTGAGCATACAATTTCCTGTCGAAAGCCTGCTCAACCAAAACCCAAGAGTGCTCAAACAAAAACATTATTCAGCATGTTTTGATCTCAATGAGCTCAACATACTGACCTTTGACTGATTTCCCCACCCTCAGGATGAGCTACGAAGATAATCAATTCACATCATACAGAAACTTAGCATCCAACACAGCCTGGCTACCAAATCTAAGTTCACGTATGGTACATTTTTTGATCCAATTTTTTAAATACATAAAGAAAGATCATTACATTACAGTCTGGATGAGATGGCTAAGTGACAAACCATATTGTTACCTGTGGCACAGACAACAACAATACGACAGACACCTAAAGCTACACTTTGTTCAGGTTAAAAACATACATATATATAATGTGCCAGATATGGTAAACACAGCGGTTACTTTTTAAAAGAAGACATAAAAAGGGTAGCATTTGCAATCTTCCTTAAACGTTTCAGAGATAATTAATGTGCCTTTTTTAAAAAGAACCCAAATACAATACACTTTAAATTACAGTGCATAAGACCAACATATTTTTAAACCTCTGAGGGAAGGGCAAAATGCAGCAAAAAAAATCATGCCACTGAACCTTTACTACAGCTGTGTGAATCTGAGAGTGCAACGTAACAAACTAATGAAACAGATACTCATGTACACTGAGTAAATAAAGAGGTTTTTGTGTACCGTAACTAGTTTATATTAAAAAATCTTTCATTACCTTCTAAGATGAAAGCACCTATACTTATATTATGAAGCAAATAGGAAATTATACTAATTGTATTGATACACCATTGTGCTGATCCAGCACTTCCCCATCAGTACAGTAACTAATAAAATACTATTCCAAAACACAAGCATTTGATCATTCTCTACTCTTTCTCTCTCTCACATTCCTCCCACTGACAAAAATGTGATTTACTAGGTAATAAATTACTCAGAGAATTCACTGAATCAGGACTTTCAGTTTAAAAAAAAAAAAAAGTGCCATCTATAATGCCAGTGAAGCACACCTTGTTGCAACATGTTAATTATTCCTAACTCCGCGCACATTCATTTTATATTATACATTCCATCTTAGGGAGACTAATTTTTCAGACCTTATCAGGTTTCATTTACCAGTTTCCCTGCAGTGTTTATGTTTAGCAAACACCGGGCACTCCTGGGCTGTTATTCAGACATGACAATTAACTTGAGCCTTTTTCACTTTGCATATATTAATATGACAGGACACTTTTAGTTAAGGGATGGTCAGAGGTGGAAGACGCTTGGAGTTTGTCTCCTGTTCCGCTCATAAATAATGCGTGTGATCTATTTTTGGAATGTCATTACTTGTTAATTTGTTTCCTATGCATCCCTGTTTGCCAGTCAGAGCAACACAAAAACGACCATGTTAACAGCAAACAAAACGTATGAGAGAGAAAAGCGGGGCCCTGGTGAACACGCTGTTATAAAAAGGACTATTTTTCATCCTTATGCATTCACCACACACTGCCAAACGCTTGTAAGAATTTGTCACTTGTCAGCTTCCAAACAAAGCACTGCGGTGAAGTCTCATCACATCTCCAAAGACATGTGAGCCACATTCTAGCCTCAGAACAACTGCTGTCCTCAGAACCCAGCTGTGAACAGGTAGTAGCTTATCTGGCTAGATGTGTTCGGTCAGGATATAGCTTTTGTAAGGAAAAGGCAACTGGGCATGATGCAGCCATGCCAATTATTTGCATAATCCTGGCAGTGAGAATTCGTACGCTCAAACACAGCAGGCCAAAAAAATAGTGAAGGTGGTCTTCAATCTTGACTAATTTCCAAGCCACTGTGCTGGAAGAGGCAATTTGGACTTTCATTATAGCTGATGGCTACAGGTGAGCGGTTTTAGAATACATTTAGAGTATTTTTAACATAGGTAAGTCCTTTAAGACTGGTATCTAAAAGGAGGTAGTAAACAGTCACCTTAAAAAAACAACTTAAAATTTACTGAATATATACATATAGAGAAACAGAAAAATCTCTAGCTCAAATACCAGAAAGAAAGAAACAGAATGGGATATCTGGGTTACAATAGTGGAACTTCTAACTACGTAACTCTTAGGAAACAACAGAACACCACTATTATATTCTGTAAAAACACGCTCAGAATAATTTCGGTCCCTCTTCCTAAATACTGAAAGGCAGTATTCCACACATAGCATTCCACACTACCAAACCTCTAGTAGTGGACAGAAGCATTGTCCAGCCTCTGAAGAAAAAGTGCCAGACACTGGGCGGCATGCAGTCATGAATTTGCAGCCAGCTGAAACACACAATACTTTCACGGGCACACGTATTTCACGGCACAGAATTCAACACAACCTTAAATAATTTAGCTAAATGTTTAATTTAATCTTAGCATCCTATAAAACAACTAGAAACTATGCTGCATCAACAGATTTTTTACCTTTTGAGTCCTGGGAAAAAAAGTAGCCAAACATAAAAGCATATTGGTACAAGACAGTTCAGACGTGTAGTGCAAAAGAGAATAGTTTCCTGTTTCTGTAAATGCTTCCTTTTTCTAAACATAAATAAGACCATGTAAAAAAAGAAATCTGTTTGCTTACAGTAAAGTCATTTTTAATGAATGGAAGACCACCGCTACTGCTTGCTCAACTACACCCACTTGCGTATCTGTGTGACTAGTATGGTCCACGAGCAAATACAAATTGTCTACCATGACACCTCAATGTATGGAATCAAGAGATGAAACACATGTGCTGTTCCATGTACTTCAAAGAAATCTACATCTATGCTAAGAACTAAAATCTAAATTCACTCTTCTGACCGACAGGGAATGTGGCATTGACAGCAGCTAATCTCACAGCAAAAATGTTTATATTCATATTGAAATTAAAATACATAAAATTAAAAGTATTTATTTAAAATTAGTTATTTCTACTACTCCTAGTTGTTTCAACAGCAGAGGTGAGCACACCTGTGCTTTAATCTTCTGGATAGCATAAATATAGCTTTGAAACTCAACTGCACACTTACATTTCACACTAAAACTGCACACTCCTTTGGTGATATTTTTAAGTCAAGCATCTTCTGCCATATTTTGCTATAGATTCCCAGTATATACAAATACTTCCAGCTAAATCTTCCATTCACTCAAGCGGAATAATTTAAAAATTATTTGTGACCTAAATTTTGTTTTGCATAGCCTATGCCAATTTGCCTGAGAAAGGAATCAAAGGAGGACCGGTCATTACAATCTCATGTGAGAAAAGAACCCAGAAGAGTGTACACATCTGTGACATCTCAATATGAATAGAGACAATAGGAGTCTTATACAGCTATAAGGCTGGATATGGGATAAGGAGGATATGGGGGAGGAAGGCTCGCAAGCCTTTTTTGTTTGTAACACGAAGACGTGAATAATTTTGTAAAATGAAGTTAGGAAGCCTCATGTGCCATAACTAAATTAGTCTATTTCTTGCTGGATTTCTCTGCTGAATTCAATTTTTAGACGAATCAGGCAGCAGTCATGAAACAAACTCAAACACAGAAACAGGAAAAGAAAACAAGAGTCTTTGCAGGAGGAGAAGTAAAAGTAACCAGCCATGTATGATGGACACATTTTATACAAACAATCGAAAAAGAGCAAACGCATGGAACGAACAATGCCTAGCATTTCTACGGACTGCAAAAAACCTTATTGCCCAGACATCAGAAAAGGTAGATAAGACCCTTACAGAAATACTGGAATAAAGGTAGCAGAAAACAAAAAAGATCCAATTCTTACTATAACTCACCAGATGTAGACTTTCTAAATTTCATTCGAAATTTGGCATAGTATTTAGGGATCTTTATAAGACCAACAGGAGTACAAGTCAGAATAAAATGGACTGGCTTTGAATATGTCTACTGTAAGTTCAAACACGCCTTTCAAACCTTAAGCTTCATTTTTAATATGGTTTCTTTACTAGGAAAATGCAGTGACACACTAAAAAGACCAAGTAGAATCACCACAAATTCAAAGCTAGTACAAAGCTGTTTCTACTTCAGTAGAAATCAGTAAAGAAAGCTACTGTTTACTGTCCCTCTGGCCTGAGAGATTAAAAAACCTGAGCCTGTAACAGAAACTAGGAATAACCTGATTATCAGGGCACATCAACCCACCCTGACCCACAAACATTTACATAGATAATGCAACCTACTGAGATTATAAATGCATAAACTCCTTTCGGCTGGAGCAGCCAATCCTCGTATTTATCACATTTTTCAAGGAAGTGCAGGAGGTGAAACGCAACTCGCAGCAGGAGGTCTGCTTCACCAAGATCACACCACTTTTCTATTGCAAGAGAACTTAGAAAAATTATTACACTAGCAGAGGAGGTAAACAAAATGAATAGACTGATTTTATTTTAAACTGTCTTTCAATAAGTTGTTGCTCTAAACACGCTCTTCAGAAAGGCATTTAAAATCCAGAAACCCAAGCCATTATTGCTGCAGAAGACCAAGAGTTCACTCATCACCGTAAAGCTGCAATAAGGATGTGGACAGGACAGTTTTGAGACAAACCTTCTGAGGAAGAAGCCAAGAAAAAGCCACTTATTGCGTCCCATGATGAAACCATCGCACTACAGGTAGTAAGTTTCACCACCAACTGAAACAGATGTAAAAGAAAAGACAGATACAATGGTAATGTTTTAAAACAAAACAAAACAAAAAATCTGGGGTCCAACTACTACATGTCTACTCTTTTTCAGCATCACTTATGCCACCATGAGAGCGAGGACCTGATCTAGGGAGAAGTGCCAAGCCTTAATAAACCAGCAGAAGTTTGAGGCATGCAATAGCAGTCCTGATGAGCTTTGGAACATATAATAGTTTTCCAAACTGAGAGGTTGTGCTCTAGAATTTCCTCTAAATCACCTTTCCATCCTTCTGCTTAGAAGAAAGCAGATAGGAAACTGCTTTCTAGATAGAAAACTGCTTACTCTATCTAGAGAAAAAATAGATGAAAACACTGTGGCGTGAACTTCTCTTTAAATTTCTCATTCACTGTGTGGAAACCTTGGTGGGGGGCGAAAATTCTAAAAGGGCAGCTCCAACGCAGCTGGCAAGACTCCACTGTGGAATACGGGGAGAGGATACCAACATCAAGATCTACTCTGAATAAACACACAGAATAAAACAGTATAGAACGCCAACACATATTTTAAGTTTGTGACTGCTCATTTAAAGCTTTTTGGTTACAAAATGTCTTCACAGTATCTGTGATAGCCTTCTTTCCAGCCATAGTCATTACAGGAAATGGTTACTGTAGTGATATTTCATTATCAGCAGTTAGCTCTCAATAATAGTCTTCAAGAACACTCCCCCCAGTGGGGTCCTTCGAAGTTACAGGATTTACAAAACTAATGAAACTGGTGCCTGTGTAGCTTCAGTGTCAGTGTTCCATTTTTTTGCCAGTTTCCCACCCTCCTGCTGGCATGTGCACCAACAATTTTAGAGTTCATGGATCTCTACCATTAAAAGGCATGTACACACAATGTTACCACAATGCAACTATGCAACTGTTCAAGAGAGACACATTAAATGATGCTTTAGAAATAGAGTTCAGAAGTGATTCCTAATTTCTGACAGTTGTTACTCTCCTTTAGAAGAGCATTTATTCCATTTTATTGTGATAGGCAACATGATGTGCAGCTTCACTGCAGCTCCACTGTGAAGAGAGATGAACTGCCACGAAACAGACAATGAGAAGCAGACAGGAAGTACACAGGCACAGAGAAGACAGAACAAAGAATCACAGGGAGTGGAGAAGAAGAAACTATATAATATCTGCTGCTTAGGAACACGAGCTGGAACAAACAGGGAGGCCACAAACTATCATTATAAGTGCATGTCTCTTCTGCAGTTGCAAGGAGAATTGCACACAAGAGGGTGCAGGGGATCTGCTATTAATCATTTAATATTCATTGTTCCCTCGATGTTGCTGGCCATGCTTCTGGAGACTCCCTCAATTTCCAGAAAAAGCTGCATCAAGAACAGCAGCGCTACAAGAACAGCCCAAGTCAAACAGCCACAATTTTGTCCTACTGTATTAACGCTGCTGTAAACACTTCTTAACCACTAAACTGCTTACAGAACTGAATTTTTAAAGAGTCCAAATCACAGCAGTTGTGGGTTCCTCCCCAGTTTAATCTCTAATTAGGAAAATGAACATGCTACATAAATCTGATGAAACTATTTGCAAGAAAAGAAACCAGAGATATGAAAACCACAGACTGAAGTAGTCAGGCATCAGGTTTCTTTGTTGAGGAAGAGTTTTGAATGTTATCTCTAGGTAAGGTGCTGAGTGACTCCTTGATTAACTGGCACTTAACATTCACTAAATTTAATGTTCCAGCAAGAAAAGGCGGCCCATACCTGTGCCTACAGCTAGTGAGGGAGGAAATGGAAGGTGATGTAGTGAAGTAATCAAGTCAGCTATTCTTTTGACACTGAAAAGACACACATTTAACGGGAAAGAAACGTGGAAAAACTAAATGTCATATTCACATTTCACTGAAAATGTAACGCTGCTATAATTTGTCTGGTTTGGCAAAGCTACACAGGGAAGGAGAATTTTCTCGGCCACAGATATTGCAGGTTTGTGATAAAATCTGCATAGTATGAAAATGACATATACTTTAATTAGGTCCAGAATTTGCTAGAGTCGCACACCCTAAATAAAAATTCGTAACACTGGCTTCTCTGGGCCCCTGACACTTTGCAAGTTGGCAGTCAAGTTCAGCTGGCACTACGTGTCTCCCAGACTGAGGTGTTGGGGGTTTTCTTGTTTAAGGAAGATGCAGAAAAGAAAAGTAGTTAGTTAGGTAAATATCTATTTAATTCACGGACGTATGAACTGAGTAGTACTACTGAGACATTTCTAAGTCGGATTTCAGTAAGGAGACACCACTCCAATCTTATAAAAAGCTCAACACGTTTATTAAGCAACTGAGCTCGCTGAAACCAGCGTACTGGGTGACTCATCCTCCTTTCGCCACTTTCCAATTAGTCCTGATCGTCAGCATCAATTTGCAGGTTGCTTTTTGTTGGGTTGTTTTTTCTTTAACCATACAGAAACATGCTGGAAACTGAAAAATTTACTCCTACTTGTTCAGCGATGTGAGTTTTAGAAGATAGCTGATACTAGCCGTTAAAGGCATATTCCAGCTTTGCCGTTAGCAGCACGCAAGCAAACTACTTGCTTGTTCTCGTCCTCCCCCTCCCTCGGAGAGGCTGCATGCAGCACAGCACGATCACAGAGAAAAAATACAGGAAAGGGGGGGGGGGAACCAACCCTCTGCTCTTGGCAAGGGGAAGGCGTTCCACAAGAACTGCTACAGGGTCAAAAGTTTACCGTGGTTTCAATTTCACCTTTTTGCAACCAATGAGCGTGCGACCGCTCCAGACAGAACCGCGGGCGGCAGCGGCCCTTAACTCCTTGCGGCCCGGCCCGCCCTCGCCAGGGAGCGGGCAGTAAGGGAGAAGGGCCTCTCCTCCCTTCGAACGAGCAGCGGAACGCCGAGCAGCCTCCTCCGGACCGAGCATTGCTTTCAGCATGGAAATAAAGGGAAAGGGGAGCCGTCGGAAGCAGTATGTCGGCGAGGCAGAAGTTAAGACCTGCAGAAGTAGGGCCCCTTTCCTCCGCTTTAGCTGAAAACCATAGGAGTAATCGAAGGGGTAGAACTGATACTAGGCATTATCAAAGCATCACAACTCTGGAGATGTTACAGCTATGAGCTGCCTGTTTGTGCTGGCAAACAGGAAAGACTGACCCTGAGAAAGGGGAGGGAGAGCACCAGCACAAAACTGTCAGAAAAGATTCTCAATGCACAGTCCAGAGCTGCAGTTAATTTACTTTGCTTCACGTCAAACGAGGAATCCACGGTGCTGTGGCTTAAGGCTGGGCAGCCCAAGAAGTACTGCTGCCCAGTCCCTACAGTACCAGTGATAATAGCCTGCTTCTAGATGTTGACTACAAAATAGATTTGTAATAGATTGTCTCGGTTTAGCACTGAAAAAGAAAAGATGCATCTTCACTTCACTCATGTTATTACAGAACTAGAGCATGAACACAGAACAGGCTTCTTGTTCCACTGTATCATCACTAACAATGCAGTTTTCACCTCAAGAACTACAGACTCAGCGAATCAGTCCATGGTGAGGTATGCCAGAATCTGTGCTGCCACTAGGTTTTTCTCTGGGAGATGGGTGAAAATGTTGATGACAGCAAATCCGAATGACAATGTCTACGACTGTGTTTTGGCATCCATTTGAACTTGAAAAAAGTCAATGTCCAACTACACTTAAAGCAAGGAGAGCAACAGATTTATAACCCCTTTATTGGTCTTGCAGACTACAAGGAAAAGCACTTGTGAAGATGTGGACAGAGTTCTCGGTTCAGTGCAGCAACGGACAATATAATAAAAGACAGCATGAAGGGAAGTACATAAAGCATGTAGTTCAGGCAAATTCTGTAGCATTGTAACCTAAGAGTATGATTCAACACAGCAGAAAGGGGTAGGCTTACTTAGAGATCTTAGCAGCTCTGATTTGATACCAACTAGAATGGCAAGTCATTGCATACATTTGCAGAGTAAAACACGTGGAACTAAGCATTCCAAAGCAGGAGGCAGTCGAATCAGGAAACACTTGGAAGCATGTATGTTAGCATAGTCTGATCTTCAACACAGTAGAGAAAGGATGGCAAGAATCTGGATATACTGTGGAGAGGTAAAAGGAGTAAATATGCCATCGACATACAGAAAAAGTTTATGGTAAGGATGCCGGTGAAAATACAACTCAGTATTCCAAACCCTGAAGCCAAGGTAGATTGTTCAAGATAATGCACATGACAACATAAGGGGGGAAAAAAACATTAGTCAGTTGGCAGCTATTACTAATTTTCCATCAAGACGCAGTTTCAAAATCAGTAAATTATCTTACCTAGAACCTTAAAGGCTTTCAGTGCACTTTGCAATGGTGAAAGATACTCTGACCTCTGTACAGGACCAGGAAAAGGACGAAGACTCTAACAAAACAGCTATGCCAGCTGAAAACACTGCCAATCAAAATTTTGTAAATCATACTTTGGCAACTCACGTCACAAAACAGTTTTAGGCAATAAGATAATCACGCAAAACCGTAAAACCTGCTTCAGGCATAGGCAGCCACTCCATTTCAGAGCAGCCAAAGAAAAACAATTTCCAGCAGGTGGGCAAGGTCCAACAGTGATTTCTTGAACGGACACAGGTAGATTCCTTTCTTAATCTACGTAAATAGGCACAGCAGCAGCTTAATGCAGCTACCATGAGGTTAAGTTTAATGCCTTGAGATCTGCTAACAAAAGATGCAGGAAGCGATTAAAACACATAAAGTCAGAAAGTTGAAGACATCATAAGATGTTAGCTGATTGAGTTCATGCCCTACTACCAAGCTTTTCTGCTGTAGTTCAAAACTGGAAAGACACCAAAGAAAATACTATCAAATAATGCTCTATTTTCACAGCTTAGCTAGGTTAAAATTCAGTTTTGCCAATACCAATTTAAGACTCAATTACTTTTACAAAAAGCTCTCACTACATTCCTCTCAGTAAAAAGTGCGGTTTGGTTTTGTTGTTTTGCCTTCTCTAAATACCGTGTCATTTTAGAGAAATTCTTTTAAAGTAAGATATCATAAATGAATTCCCTTTTTGTAAGATGGCCTCGTTTTAAAAGAAAATGGATACTATAAAATTTTATATCAAGTGAGCATGTTACCAAGTAGCTTTTCTGTGTTTTTTCTGAATTTGATTAATACAAGCCAAGGTCACTTCCTGAAAGAAAGATGCCTACTACTGCAGCTGCAAGCAAACTAGACTCAAAAAGCTGGGGGACGGGAAGACAATACTGGCAATTGCTAGCACTATCTCCAAAAATGTACCAATTACAAAACTTGAATAAAATTTGGAATTTTTTACTCCATCGCTACATAAGTAACCTAATAACTAAAGTCTGAGTCTGTATAATTACTGTTCCAAGCAAACAAGATTCACAATGATGTACCAGCGAGCCTGCAAAAAATGACTAATTCTGAGGACCCTTTACTAAACTGTATGCAATTTCCTCGAAAATGTACCTTTTTCTTTTTTTAATACTATGTATGTTTTATCATGCAGTTCATGAAGCTAGTAAGAGACTGCCCTTGAATTAACAGCATGCCTCAGTCCTACTGAGACTGTGAGGCTCCACCCAATCCACAGTGTCCTACTCTGAAGTCATTTAGGAAAAACACATTTTGGGAAAGCCTGCAAGTTCTTTACAGAAGTCTATAGCATGCATTTTTCCAGTTTCTGCAGACTGTACCTAGCTTATGAAAACAAATAGAAATAAGCTGTGTTCACCTGTAATGTGTAAAGATATTTAGCCCTGTAAAGGTATTTTTAAATAAGTTGTTTTTAAAACGTGCCGCATTTGCATTATGCATGAGGCCAATGACATGTAGTTTTCCCTTCCCTGTTAACACAACAGGTCATGAAAATAGGACCGTACCAGACAGAAGTAGTACTATTTTTGCTTTTTCTACAATTTGGAGTACCACATTGGCAGCAGCGTGGAAGGAATCTATTGCTGAGAAACATTTAAAACCATACATCAGCAGACATTTCCACAAGGACATCTGGGGACACACAAACATACACACACACTCACCCTCAATTTAATGTATTTCATCCTTAATAAAACAGCCTCGATACACCCATCATTGCAACAGATGTTTCATACCAGGCTGAAATTAGATGATCTACTGAATGAAAGTTAATTTTGACAAATTGGCGCAGTAAAAAGAAAGGAACCTTGCTGGTTTTGGGTGGGCATCTTTGCCGAAAGTAGAAAAACAAACTACAGCATATCGGTGCCCGCGCAGGCACGACTACATCTGTGGTTAAGGATGCCTAACATTCTCCATCACAGCAGCCTGTTCTAATTCTTTAATGCCCGTCTCTGACATACGCCTCAGAACTACTTTTTGGTTCAGACATTTAAAAAATGAGTGGAGAATTCTGTTGAACAAAGTGTAACCTTTTATTTAGTCCAAGAAGTTAAAGCTTTGGAAGAAAAACTGATCGAACGTCTAAGCAAACTGAACTTCATCTTGCTGCTCCAATGAAGATATCGGTATAGCTGGTAAGTGCCTTATTTAAAGTGCTTGAACATGCTTAGTTTTGTTTTAAACCAGTTGCCAAGATCCTCAAGTATTTTATCTAACCAAGTTAGCTTTGTTGCTGCACAGCTCCTCCATGCTGACAGGACAAAACATGCTTTATCACTGTATTACCAAGACCAAGAGCAACTTCTCTATAAACCTGCCAGCTACAAAGCATTTAAAGTGCCTGGCAGCACAGTAGCTAATGAACAGGGACATTTTTCTAGGTTATACTGCCACACCCATACACAGCATCCACAAAGCATGAGGGAGCAGCAGGATCAAGGGCTTAGCAAAGGCCACCCTTCTCTCCCTCCTAATTCAAGATTTCATTTGAAACGGTAGCTGGAGGTCTCAGCCAACAGCGCTAAAAACCCACTGTCCTGCCCCTCCAGTGAGTAACCCATGTAGAAGACGCACTCAGTTCAGTGACCAGGGTGGCATCCTGCTCGATGTCTACCTCGCTGGCAAACAGAGTAGAAATTTCCTTATGGCAAATTATACTATTTTTTCCATAAGCTTTTTAAAGACATACAAAAACTTACACTGAAAATACTAAGGATGTGAGGTCATTCAAAAAATTTCAAATAGTCTTATCAGCTCTACCTCTCAACACTTCTTTAACCCTTTTTTGCACATTCTTACTTTAGGCAGATTGCTGAAATAGTGCACTGCGCAGATGATACAACAGACAAATAAGGCTATAGTAGTCTTTTCTGTGAACTTATGGGGGCCAGTCTCACACAGAGTCTCACAAGCAGTTACACAGCAATCACTTCCAATTTACTGCACAGTAATAGATAATCGTCTCATAAACGGAGATCTGAAGTCTGTCGAGGACCTGTATCTTAACTTGGCCTTTGCCCAGCATGGGTACCTGGGGAGTTCCAGTGACATTCAAATTAGGACACGCAGGTTTTTTCCAGTGAAGAGTAAACAACACTGATACATACTGTCTTGATTATGACAGATCCCAACTTCTGATTAAGAACGTTCTGTTAGAGGAGACTTTAAACTGGCATTTAAATCACTGATGTAACTGTTGGAATATATTTACACCCATCAATATGGGTGGGCCCATGAGCATGAAAGAAATAAGACTCCATAAATCCCACCGCCTTGCCTTAGGCACATTTTGCTAGTCGGCAGATGCAGTACTTAGAAACATTTATTCGTGTGCTTGCACAAGAATTAAGTCATAGAATTAATGTCAGGAAAGATATTATTTTACACTGGAAACATTACACTTTTAAAAATGTAGATTCATATTCTGAAAAAGCGTTTGAGTGCTGTGGGGAGAGGGTAGGGGGGAAGGCATCTATCTGTTACAGGGTTTCATATTGTGTGAGTCTACTCAGACTCACACAAACTGGCTTTAAGAGGAGTTAAATGCCTGGTGTCTTAAGAGTGCTTTTAAGAAACCTACCTAGGATCTTTTTGCATTGTGCTACTATAAAATAGATTATTTTTTAAATTTATTGAAAAACACACATCCTCTTTGTTTTTAAGATTAGATCTTGGTATCTGCTGATCTAATAATAATTAAAGGCCTGTTAATGAGTTTTTGGCATAACTAGACTCTCAGATTTGAGAGTACAAGATCAGAAACTACTAAAACCAAAATAAGCTACAGAAGAAAGGAAATCAAAACAGATCACATTTTTCATGTATAGCATCAGTGCTTATATATGACTTATTTAATTGAAAGGAATAAGTACAGCTACTTACTACAAAAGTGGCATTTCTAAACACCAATTTGTGCTTGAAATATGGAAATGCTTCAAGCTCAATGCCGTAATTAAAATCTGATTAAGTCTGACTATACGCAGGTACACTTTGGCTGCAAGAGGTATTAATTTAGTTCAACAAAAATGCTTACCATTCAAAATTTGAAGCAAGATCAGTTGTCTACCTATATTATACCAACAGATTTGAGCATTCCATTAATTAGGATCCCCTTTCCTCTATTTCTTTTTCATACTCCTTACCATATTTCATTCATAGTGAACAGAGCTTAGCAGAGTACCTTCAGTTAAATTGCAAAATAAAGGCAGAACAGAATCACCCTCAAATCAGGTTAATTAATCTTTCCACAATACAGTCAGATTATCTTGTTAATATTTCAAATGTTACCCACCCACCAATGGTGTACCAATGTTTGTAACACAGAGCATCTGCTACAATTTACTGCTCAAAACAAAGCTGTAGAGGTATCGTGCACGTCTCTGGTCAAATGAAATCTTAGATTTAAGGGCTCAATTATTTAAAAATTAAGCAAAGTGAAGTAATAAAAAGGCAAAAGCCCCAAGGTTGGCATCTTTGTTCAATGCCACATAAAACAAAAAAGTACCACCTAGAGAGGTATTAAGAGACTGGAGAGTCACAGAGTCTCCTCCGAGGCCTACAAGAAAAGGGCAATAGGCAAGCTTTGTTACCTGCAACAAGTTAAATTTCAGGTTTTAAATAGTTATTGAACACAGGAACCAGTTTCAGACAGCCTACAGAATCCCTGTCCTGAGAGACTTTTAATACTTGACTGAACAAAACCTTGACCAACCAGCACTAACTCTGCTCATCATGCTAGCATAATTACGCTATGAGTTTCAGTAAAACATTGTCATCAGGGAATTATGTACTACAGCCCAGAGATAAACCGGTACCATTATAACAATGGGCCACTAAGACAGGAAAGTTAACATTACAATTGATCCTACTTTGTTTAATTGTAAGATATATTACCACATTCTTTTTGGTTCTGATTTAAGAGGTATGTTTCGTTAATATCGTGTACCCTTTAGATTTTGCATACATACGCCAACAGTCCCATCTGTACTGGACACAAAGTATGTAATCCCGACCACAACATTCATTCCTACCATCAAGGATCTTTTTTCCCTCTCATCTATGAGAAAAAACGGCATGCTTTTGAATAAGGCTCTCAGTGCCCTCTGGATTTTTTTTTTGGTCCAAACTTTTCTATTCTTTACAAGGAATTTCCATTGCATGAAAACCTTATGCTTCTAGTTTTTCTAATGTTCTATTAAAGAAGCAGTATCTTCACTTTCATTTAAAAGCCATTTTTCAACAAATCTCACATTAAGCTCCCTAGGATTCCTCAAGCAGGCAGAAAATCAGTCTTACTCATGAAAGTTTTTATACAAATGGCACTTGTCAAACACTAATGTTTATCTGCAGAACTCTCCAAAATGACGCTAGCAACATTAGCATAGAAATTACAAGTAATTTTAGGAAGATTAGCAGCCATTCTGGAAGTTAGTACAAGAGGTCAATGACTACCAAAACCAGATGGGATGATATCCTTCCTCTTCAAGTAACAAAAGCATTTATAATGTCTTCAGATCCAGTTCCTTCCTTGTTTATAGATAAATAGCTAAGCAGTTGTGCAGTTTCACATCATCAGGAAGCAAATTTATGTATTCTTATATAGTGCACTGGTGGAAATGCCAGGACAGAGCTGTAGAATTTTTTATTATTACTTTTTTCTTACATGCATTTTTTCTTTAGTTCCCATATACGTAGACCGACTGAATTGTATCTAACATTCTATAAACCCTGAGCTGGAGAGCCATTGCTTGATCTTTAAAGTTAGTATTCAGCCACATCACTGCACTGAAAAGTTGCCATATTAGCATCTGATAAGCAAACAAAACGCAGTAACTAACTGAGTAGCGCATGGTCATGCATTTATGTCATACAAGTGGAGAAGATCGGCCATGCAGCACAATCAATGCAATGCGTTTTCTTATCAATAAATGCCACACTGCATTCATCCAGTGAAAGACCTTCCGCTATAGTACATCCCACACAGCATGGGAAGTTATGTTTAGGTACACCACAGTCAGAAGGTTACATTCTTGGGCCCTGTCAAAAGTATTGGGAGAAAAGTTACTAGTAATTGTCTCTAGGCATAGAATAGCTTCTCTTTTCAAAGTCCACTAAGTATTTTTCAGTGTACCTAACAGTCCACTGAAAGTTCAAAGAGCTACAAAGCCTTACCTACTCCTGAGCTTTCATCAGTACGAAAGCTTGTTAGATTCTCATATAGATGAAGCCTATAAGTAACGGTGTACAGACAGTAACAGAATAATCACAGCACACCATGGAGGGAACACAGGAAAAGAGCATACAAAACTTAAGTCTGATATCATTAATCCTCTTAAAGAATAAAATTGATGTGATTTTTTTTTTCATTGAAAGTAGATTTATGACGGACAATATGCTCAGACAAGTGCCCGCATCCAGTCAAGAGCAAAAGTTATTTATCACTTCTCTCCGCCTCGTACTATTTACCTCTGTGTCATCTGTCTGCAAAACACGGCTTAGGAACTGTAACGTTTTTATGAGCACAGCTATCTGAAAAAAACCCACAAACTCTTCTGTCCCTTGAAGAGATCGTTCTCCAGAGGTTTGCCTTCAACTGTCTCCTTTCATTTTCTTCGTTTTGCTTTAACCTTACCTCATTCTAACCAAGCCAGCTCACCTGAATTCTGTTTCAGGGCACCTGCTAAACTGCAGAGCATAGAGGTTGAACTTATGACAAGAGATTATTCCAAAGGAGGTGCTTCCTTTCTCGAGACCAAAATCGCACTGAATAGAATGTCCAGACAAGTTTTCAGTTTCACTACTCTCCAGCAACAAGTATAGAAGCTGACATATTAATCTGATCGAGTATTGAAGGCTAAATTGCTTACCCCAGAAGCTATGAGTAAACCTCAAACAATACCCAGCAGTGATTAGCATTATATCTGCACTGAGCCCAGAACAGATTTAGCTAAGAAATCCTATTTCATAACCATTCTTTCAAAATAACGTGAATACTTTGCTCAGAACAATTATCGGTTACTTCAGGAAGAGGAAAACTCTAGTACCGATGATAGAATTAAAAACCAAAGGCAGATATATACACACAAGAATGCTAGCGCTCCATCCCACAGCTTAGGAGGAGCATGCTTTAATGGTCCAAGTATTCGCCAAAAGCCTAATAGCGTTAGATACCGTGATACATACCAAGGCTAGCTCATACCATGCATTTCCTCAAGTTTAAGTGAGGTGGAAGAGAGCAAACTATATACCATATTAATACAGAACATAAAAAAAACCCCTTTATTTTTCTAAGAGAATTGAAATTTTCTCCCTTTTTAAACTTCCTAAGTATCAATGGTTTATGAGAATAGATGCAGAGAAAACAAAGTAGTTATGACAGAAAACTTACCTAGCACAGTATTCTCTCCAACAGAAGCCAGTAGCAATGCCTAGAAAGAAAAAGCATATGAATGTGTTTTAGCGTACTCTCAAACTTTACTGTTCAGGAATTTCCTGGTTCAAAAGGACTGAGTCTCCTAGCTGTTGGATATTCTGTGGCAGTCAGTTCTGTAGTTAAGCTCTACACTGTTCCGTAGTTAAGCTCTACACTATCTGAAAGTATCTTTTTTTATTTTTAACCCTGCCATCTGATAATAAGGAGAGTAAGTGAAATGAGTGAAGAAGAAAACGCTTTCTTCCTGTTGATTTTCCATTACACTTGTGTTTTTGTATAGATCTGCCTTGTACTGTAAGGCCAAAAGAAAAAAAAAGGGAGAGGAATGCTGGAAATTCTGTTTCTCATCAAAAATACAGAGAAACATAGTCCATTATACTCTTTTTGATACTGCATATACCAGAAATACTTACATTCAAGAGGAAGGCATAACATGACTGTATAATGATGTAGTATTTTCAATTTTCTAAGCTTTTTCTTCACTGACAACACTCAACTTTTGGAGCACTACTTAGCACTGGTCTGTTGTTTCGATAGAAGAATTAATTCAGATTTATTTTTTATTTTACTGAGTGGAGGAAAATTGAACAAATATTTATTGGCTGTAGCATGCCCTCTCCTTCCCTAAGTAAAACACTAGGCATAAAGACAAAAGCATCACTGGACTAAGGACACGTCTCCTAAACCTAGCACTGGCGACATATCCAGTCAGTCACCCTGAAAAGAAAGTTCTCTTAAATCACCATGGTTTCTTCTTCAATGACCACTCTGACTGTAATCATTACCTATAGTTACCAAATCTACATTTGTAGAGGACAAGAATAAAATATCAGAGGTAACCAAGCCACACTAGAACCTACTACCAGAATAAGAAGTATTTGAGTTTTTTTTCTTGAAGTTGACCAAATCTTCATGCATTAAGCTTTTGCTCAGTGCAGAATTGTATAGGTCAAGGTCAATCTTATTTCTATAAAGTATTTAGCAAACATACCAGTTAAGTCAATAAATGAGTTTGCAATAAGCAGAATAAAGATACACGTAAAACCAAGCTCAAAGAACGCTGGAAACTTCCGGAAGGCTGTAGCAGCTAACACTGTAGTGAAATACCTCATCTGCCCCCCTAGCTTTACCCAAAACCCAAATAAACGAAGTAAATTTATTTTAGGCTTTGACAAGAAACACATTTCAGTTGTTTTATGTCTTCAGCAATATATTTTGCCTTCAGGAAGAGCAAGTCTCACTAAGACTTAGAAATCCCGTCTCAAGCTTTAACTTCGCATCAAATTTGTAAAGTAACAAATTTAGATAAGGTATCCAAAAGGTACACAAAGCAGTGGCGGTAATTATAGTACTTTTAATCAGCGAGAAACCAATTAAACAATACACAATTCACAATACAATCCTTACATAAGCTGGAAAAGATATTAAGGTTCATGTAAAGTTCAACATGCTCTATTTTTAACTTTAGTCATTAGCATTCTCATTAGCAGTAACTTAACACGTGAGAAAGGATTATAAGCAGTCAGGAAGTCAGATGTTGAAATTTTCATATAATTCTTTAAAGAAATAAAAACCAACAATTTGTTGTAGCCCAACAAATAATTCCATAAAAATTACTTGGACCTAGTCAAGTAATGCAACCTCCCATTGTCACCGTATACCAACTTAAGGCTTATAGATTGATTTATAAAGTACTAATTAATTGCTCGCTATTATTTTTTCTTTATCATGGTGTACTTCATAAGCATGTTTCATTCCAAAATTTAAAAAAAAAAATTCTGGACTCCCATTTTTGACTCTAGGTCACAGAGTAACAATCCTCATATCCACCCTCAACCGCCAGCAGGGAGGTTGGACCAGATGACCCACTGTGGTCCCTTCCAGCCTTACCCATTCTGTGATTGTGGCCAATCTTGAGTTAGACCTTAAGCAACTGCTTAATTCTGTTCCATGCCTCCTCAGATTCTTTAGAGTAATACTGAAATGCATGAGGACTTCCTATGCAAGCATACAGAGAAAAGTCAGACCAGTTTCTGAAATCGTTGGCTCAGAGGTAAGGCCTTTAATTTAGCACGAAAATGCTAAAAAATGCTGTCTTAATATACTAGGCAAGTTAGAACAAGCCACTTTTCAGCTGTATTCTTTTGTGGGTGTGGCTTTGGTTTTGTTTTACACTAGCCAACAGCTCTAGCTGTATCGTTGTTTCAAATGATATAGCTAAAGTCTGTCCAGGACTGTGAGTTACTTACTTTTTTCCACTGTTGATGCTCTGGAGCCAGTGTAACTCTAGAAGAAAAACATTCTATTTCACGTGCAGTTTTTTGAGTTGTTTGGGTTTTTTTCCTTGCTTGTTTTTAACCATAAGAGCACACGAAAATCTTTTCTAAATGTGGTGAAATGCCTCGCTAGCTGTGTTTAGGGAGGAAGAAAAGCCTGAAATTTCTGCAAGTTAATTATTCCAGAAAAACCAAATGTCTAGACCAGATTAGAATTACTATATATCAAGGCTCCATATTAGAAAAGCTTCCAGGGCAGTGTGTACGACTATAGGAAAGTATCCAACCTTTCGTTCAAAATACTACATCAGAAAGTTGAACCAGCTGTGGCACAGCAAAGAAATAAAAAAAGCTTTTGAGGTTGCCAAGGCAATTAACGCACCTAAACTTGAAATTGATGTGGCTATAGCCTGTACATATATTGGAATAAAACATTCCCACTGTCTAGGATCTTAGCTGACCTGCTTTTGTTAAAAGATATCAAACAGCTGGATCCTCAATAAATCTGTAACAGCTGTGGAATATCAGTCTCTTTCTCTCGTGAACTCTCGGACAGTTCTTAAATAGACATAATTACTGTAAAATGCCGTGAAAGATACAGGCATAAGCCTGACCCACAAGTCTACCCGTCCACTTTCAGAAAACCGTGTTGAGTGTTTAAGGCTAGTCAATTCAATCTTATGCGTGCAGTATAATAGAATCTCTTGTAACTTCAGACACGAGTTCAACTTCATGAACCACCCCCTTCTTTAGCCCTATCTGTGAATCGCTGCGCATTAGACTAAAAATGCTCTTAAATGTATTAGACATTCTCTGACTGCATACACAATGATTTAGATACGAGAATGCATCGCAACGTCTCATTAAAAAAGTCCTTAAGTATAAGAAGCTCTGAATTCTCAGTTCAGTGTAAGTTTTCACCATCTTGTCTAAATTTTCACCAGTATAAGCAGTCATTTCTGTATCAGAAACTGCAGGCTTGGTCACCAATTTCTATTCAAGTTCTTCAGCTTCTACAGGTTCTATTTATTGTTTTGTTTTGCTTTTAAACGTGACAATTTTCATGTCATTGACATTAAATTAGTTATGACTTCCATTTGAATTAAAATCTGCCCCTCAATGTTCATAATACTCTTCAACTATCTAATGGATGAATCTACAGGGTAATAAAAGTCAATCTCCTTTCCCTTGACCCAAAAATAAAATACTGCTTTGCATCCCTATTGTTGCTTTTTCAAAGCAGAATTATCATTTCCGGAATTGTTTGGTGTAGATATCTTGCTTAAGCAGGAAGCACTCCGGGCTACAACCGATCAGTGACCTTGAGACTGCTCTTAGAAGGCAGTTGCTATAGTAACACCACCACAAATGTGGTACATCCTCAGCTGGCACCACCAATCTGGTGAAACAGATCCATAATAAATACATCTATCCTCTACTAGTGTCTCAGTATTTAAGGAAGAAGTTACTGTATTGGGGGTTTTTTAGAGTTATTTAAAAAAACTTGTGCTGTGGTAGACACTGTATACTGGGTATGAAATCAAGTGACTAAGGCTATATATGCACAAGTCCACATAGTGTTAAATAAAGTACCCTAAAGTAATGTATTACTGAAAGTTAAAGGCACTCACTCACTGTGTTAATCCAGAGAGCAGTTCTTGGTCAAGGACACGAGTCTACTGAAGAAACCTTGCAATAGCACATAACCAAGAAAGTAAGTTTGACATCTTTTTCCAGATTCTCTAAAACAAATAAAGTTAATGGAACACTGCTATGTCAAACTTAATGCAGAATGCAAGCACAATGAATTATTTTTGCGTGCCAGAATATTCTTAGTCTCACATGTGCAACCTCATCACCTTGAAAAAGCTTTCAAGGCAACTTTGCACCAAGGAATAGTGTTGCCCCAAAGGGTTTCTTTCTATACAGTGTGCTACTAGTTCTTGTGAGCTCTGAAAGAGGACAAAAAAGGTGACTCGTTACTGAGACGTCAACAAAAGTGAAACATGTAAAACTATTTAAAAAAAGAGTGCTAGTAAACAGAAACATTAAGGACACCCAGTTCTGTTTAAAGACAAAGGATTAATGAACAGATTAATAGTTAATTATAGCAAACTATTACTCAGACATTAAAGTTTACAACTAAACTGCATTTTCAAGACACTTATTTCTTTTCTTAAACTCAAACAACAGGAAAGGCCAATCGCATACACTTCATAGACTGTTAATGTTCTAGAGATCCTATTCTAGGTAAAACATTTGTGGATTCTAATCAGAAACAAGCATTAAGACTGTTCTGCCTCCGATAAAGTCAGCTCACGTCGTAGGTTTTGCCCTACTGTAAATTAGGACAACATTTGCTGAACTTCCATGGCAATGAAACCTGCGTGTCAGCTAAAAGGTAATTCCAGATACAAGTCATACCTTGAAACAAGGCTTTTGAGCACTCCACTCTTAAAAAAAGTCTGATCCATAGTTAACTCAATAAAGTACCTGCCCTGAAAACTGACTGAGGAGCTCCTGCATGCATAACTGTAACATAAAGGCAGACAGAAAACAGAAAAAAAGCTCACAGACAATATTAAGCAGACATCAAACAGAGTCCTTAAAAAAAAAAAAAAAATTTTTTTTTTTAATTTTCGCAGCTGCGTGTTACAGTGCAGTTACCGAACAAGAGGGTTCGGCTGCGCAGCTTTTGGAGGTTGGGAAACACCGTCACGTGAGCTTAAAAAAAGGTCAATTACTCTTACGTCCTGCTCTTCCTACTTTCGTCACTTCCATGAAGTTGGAGGTAGGATGGCTGTATTTGAAACTGACCTGTGTCCTATAAATCTGTGTTACAGGCATTGATAGATTCTCTTTGAAGAAGTGTTCATATAAACATAGAATATATTTCTATTTAGTAATAGCTTCCTACAATAAACAAACTTTTATCAGAGTAGAATAATTTGTCTTCAGCTTTGCATGTAGTTGTTCACTTTAGCCTAGCTGCACAGGTTAATTTGAAAACTATCCAGACCTGGACACGAAAGGCGCTCTTGGTATACAGTACGCAAAACACGTTCTCTACTCTTCTCCCCTCACCTTTTGTTTTTCTCCGCATAAAAAGAAGATCCTCAGACAAAAATACGAACCTTGACTTCATGGAAATGAAAACTAGAGTATTAAGCCCAAATCTCGTAAACGCTGGCAAGTGTGTCAGGCTACTCTGCAGGTTCGTTTAGACGCACATATCACCAACTGTTAAAGATCTTAGTCCTGTTCTCAGTCCTTAACCTCAGCCTAGCAACCAGGCATTCCCTTACGACCTATGAAGCACCACTGATTACAACAGCATAGGAAAAAAGCAAAAGATGAAGTTTTTCGTAACAAAATCTAGTATATTCTAATTCTAGAGTCCTGTTAAGAATCCTTCAACCTTAAACCAAACAGCATGGGATTGGTGACCTTCCGAGTCCTTATAGATGTGGTCCAGTCAACAGATTGAAGAGATTAATTCTACTCCAAAATAAACATTATTCTAGTATTTATCCCCTTCAGTCAGTTAGTCTGCTTAGCAATATGTATATGCTCTACACTAGTGAAAAATACACATTAAATGCAGCAGGTCGCTCAACATCAGTTTTCAGGACAGCATTCAATATATCTACTCAATCCTTATGGACTTAAATGAAGTTAGTTTTCTAAAGCAGATACAGTACGTAAAGAACTACCAGCAACAACATATAGTCAGTATCTCAACCAACCCTTTCCCGTTACAGCCCCTGGGTTTATAGAGGGTGCTGAATTTGTTCTACGCCCAGGCACCACTTGAGTCTCTCTTCCGTAACACATTTGTTTTAGAAGCAGACTCTTAAAGGAAGTCCCTCTAGTTTACATTTTGACAAAGCTGTGGCTACTATAGTCCCATCCCACCCATCCCCTCGCACTAGTACTGGCGCTTGGGCAACTAGGGGTAAGATGGTAGCCAAGCGTTGCCTGGGTGGTTAAGTTTGTTTTGGGGTTTAAGTTTTATTTTTGGCAGGAAGGAGGGAATGGGCAATTTTGAGTTAAAATCTGTTTGCTGATGGCAGGAGACTCAACCCCAGAGCAAGGGAAAGAGAGGTAACAGAAAAGGAAGCACAATAGCCCTGACTTGGCCTGAGAGTTGTGGAAGTGTACTGTGCTGTCTTAAAAAGACAACGTTCCATTAACATGTATTTAAGGGGTTCTGGTTTTATATTTTCAATTAATACTTGAAAGACAAGTTTGTTGTGATGTTGCTTACTTTTTACACAATACAGTATCTTGGCTCCTACCCCAGCATTTAAGAAAAAAAAACCTCAGCCCAATATATGAAGGATCCTTTAGGCCCTAACCCAAAACAGCATAAGTCAACAATAAATATCTGTAGTGACAGAAAGACAAGACACATTCCAAGTACAGAGTCCTCTGCACCTTGGAGAAAGGTCAGGTAGCTTTTAGTAAACAAGAACAACTTAGACAGAAAAGAGCTTTAAGGTAGACAAATGAGATCCCTTCACTTTGATTTTCACCATTGTATCTGAAACGACAATAATTTTTAAAATAACCATTAAATGGTCTTTAAGGTTAGCTCTTTGGCAAAACATATGTTTCCTAATGTCTTTCTTCCTCTGTATATTAAAGATAGGATATTTAAGATTTCTATTTTAGCAGCATACAGCCCTTACTGGAAATGCTGATCTAGAATTACCATTGGAAGCAAGAAGAGATGTATTGTCACCTAGCAGTGATCATGTAGTAACAGCAACAGTTAACACACTGTAAAACGAGAAACTGAAGATTAATATAATTAGTAGTTGATACCCGGCACGAGAGTGGTTTATGCACAGTGTTGCATGTGAGAATTTATTTCTCGACAACTGATTTTCAGCAAGCACTTGCTCGCCAAATAGCTTGAAGTTTCAATCAGGAAAGGATTCTTAACTGAAATTCCAGCAGTAAAAGCATGCCTGCATGTTATTAAAGGAAACAGTGGAAAATTTCTCAGGCTGACATCCAGAATGTCTGCGGTTCCTTTTCATATTTCTCTTCTTGCAAAGCAGTTATTAAACCAGACCCTAAAAGCTTTTTTTTTTTTTTCTTTTGTGAAGACTGGAAATTTCCACTGCTATTAAAGATTTTTAAAAAGCTCTCTCAAATATACCGCTCAAACAACCTTCCACTTCTGTCTAGGCAGACTCTTCATCGCTATAAAGCAGAGCTAAGATGAGGGGGAAGGAAAAAAATTTGCTCATGTACCAAAAGTATTGCTTGGCCAATCTGAAATATTATCATGCTGTGTATTAATCTTGATAGAGTTCACTTGAGGTTCAGCTACAGACAGATAGATGGATAAGAGAAGACAAAGCAGTAGAACAAGCTACCTCGTAGCTGTACATTTGAACAGAAATTACAGCGGATGACAACGCAAGCTGTTCTGTTCCTATCAAGTGATGGCTCTCCTTCAACTTTCTCAAATTGGCACTCATTTTCCATCATCCTGAATCCCACTCATCATCCCTATTACCTGCTTATTGTCTCTCTTAAGTCTGGCAAGTTTGCTAGCACCAGTTCTGCACCTCACCTCTACAAATCTTATCCATTGGCCTTGAACATACATCACCAAAGATTAGGGGGTTCAACAGACAACCTCCAGTTGTAATACAAAAGTCTTCGAAAGTTATTTCAGCCAGTGAAGATGTTTCCATTTTTCAGTTTTCTGTGCACTGATTAGAGAAACTGCCTTCCTTCTGAAGGGGGGATCAAACGTACTTTCTAGGTTAACAGGAGATGTTGGCTTTGTTCTATTTTAATCAAGCGAACAGTTTTGCAGATAAAGTACTCTTGCTTTTGTTGCCATTAGTGCTATCTTTGAATCTATGACTAGATAAATACTCGAAATACTGATTAGGAGGGGATTCTTTCAATTACTACCTAAGAACGTTAAGCAATATGCTGACTGCCGTCTGCCCATTGAGCCAGAAATCTCTACTCTGAACATCAAAAAGGCTGCCATAGAAGATAAAACCAGGAGGGTACTATAACAAAAGATGCTGCTATGTCTGCTTTAGTTCACTGCAGCAGCAAAGATGGACTGAGCACAAAAAGAACTGCTAACCAAGTCATAATTCCCTATTTCCACCTAACCTCTCTAGCCTAGTCTTTATTGGGGAAAGAAAAATTATTATAGGGGAAGATGTCTGAAAAGCCTACCCACGTCACCGGCAAAGAAATCGCAAATTTTTGTTTGAAATCATCTCCTTAAGACGTAAGCTGCCAAAAATGGAAAACCATTTTAAAATTGTCATTGTTAATATGATAAATTAATTTTTGAACCTTGACTACTGCATCCATAAGATTCAAAAAAACCAATACAGCATTTCCATATGCTGATGGACTATATGCGTACACACACGCGTGTATGCTCCTAATGGCTGTCTAAAAGGTTTTAGAAAAAGTTTATCCACCTAGACTTTATTAGCTACCCCCTCAGACACACATAGCAGCAAAAAGCAAGTAGCACAGTTTACCTTTTTCTGTGACTTACTAGCCTCCAGAGAATGCGATGATAAAACCCAGCAATGGTAAGATGTTAATATACTCTAGAGGGCAATCTGCAAAGTGTTAGAATTACAAATTGAGTGCACAAAGCAAAACCAGAAGAACGCTACCTTTGATTTAGATGTATTGAGTTCTTCTGACTCACACAGAACCGACAGAGAACTCTTCTCCTGACTGACTGTTCTGAACAATAGTTTCCCCAAAATACTGGAGAGAACATGTATTTCACTTTTTTTTTTCCAAGTACATTGTCTTTTACTTACCCCTTCCATTAAAAGATACGGCAACAAAAGTCGCCCAACCCAATCGCCGTTCCATTACCCGTTCGATCACTTTGGGACGTTTCAGTGAGGTAAGGCATTCTGTTATTAGACACACTGCATGCAAACGACTGAAAATCCATCACGAGATTGAAAGCAAGCTAATTTTGTTTCACTTTTCAAAAATCAGTGTATTGATAACTGTAAATTTAAAAAGTCACCAATTAAGTATTATTAAAGTAACAGGATCCAGCTGAAATATACCTCGCATTTATACGGTGCAAAAAAATAATTTGATGTACCTTCGCTCAACTAAATGCAGCATACAAAAATCAGAGTAAGTGGAAATACGTTCCATAGCAGATTTAAATTTGTAGCAGTTACATTCTTTTACAATTGCCTCTTTCCTAATACACTGCATCTAGAAACATCAATAGATCTAGCCAGAGGGGAAGAGGAAAAAAACAAACGATAAAAACTACATAGGCAGGCTGCCCCAGCGTTCAGGTTAGATATTCTTCACCACCCTCTCATATCCCTGTCATAAAGGATGCTATTCCTCCCCTCCCCCTCTCCTCCGTCTTTTTTATTATTAAAACAAGTCAGAAGAATATTTAAGATGCTTCTAAATACTCAAAAAGCTTGAACATGAAATGCGCAAGATCCTGTATCATACAGTTGTTTAAGATCATCTTTTCGAGAGAGACTCATTTGAATGCAGGAGCCGAAGCAACCTCCAGTGTCAGACTGTAGTGTCCAATACCTTTTCACATGCTACAAACGGTTTAATTTTGCGGGCAAATATAATCAAGACACCTTTTCTTTCCCAGAGTTCTTGAAAAATAAAAGCACACACCCCCTTTTCTATGAAACGGTACCACAGAGATTAATCTTGAAGGTTTTGTGATTGTGATTTCTTGACCATTATTAATGAAAAAAACCCCACCATGACCAAAAGATAAGGTTCCATTGTAAAACAGATTTGCTTCTCCTTCCTAATCTGCATTTTGTCTCAGCTATACGTTAGGGTATACATCACTGATACAATGCAAAAAAAAAAAAAAAAAAAAAAAAAAGANGAAGAAGGAAAAAGATAACTAGGCAATGCAAAACTTCCAAGTTAATAAATCCAAAGCCAGGATGAACAAGGGCTTCAAATGAAAAGTTAAAAGAAACACAAAGCCACAGGCAAGCCCAAAATGCACGCAAGTCATATTCCAAATAAAATCAGAGTGGAAACAACACACTGTAATCAGGAGACGTACTTAATGCTGGGTTTATTCTATCACTTCCCATATCCCACAGCCTCTAACTTCACATCACAGCAGTGAATCCATCAAATCCACTGGTATTAGTTAGAAAAACGCCACAGTAGTAGTAACGGAGTTGAAAGAAATTCTTTACAACAGTCAGTTGAACAGCTCGTTGTAACGGCAGTTAACAGTGAATATAATTACTGCATGCCCACAATCTTGTTTAAAAAACAAAAGTAGCAAAACCGAAACAAAACAAAAAGCCCAAACCCCCCCAACACCACCCAATTTTGTCCGTTTCCTCTAAACCCAAGCTTTTATTCTCTGGTTTTCACTCATATACTATTTGTTTCTATGAACCTGTATTTTATAATCAGAACATACAACTTTGTTTCATGTGAAGCAGCACATTTTAAGATGAAGATGTTCCATGAGAAAATATTTATTTTTACAATAGTGATGACAGAATTTTAAGCTTATTGTAAGAGTCCATTTAAACTGTATTACAGCTACCATATAGCTAGACATTACCCTCCCTCACACTTTTAGATTTCCTTTTGTTTTGTCTTGTTATTCCAGTTAGAATCCAACACACTGCTCCCTGTTAACTTCCATCTAAAAGAGGAAGGAGATATTGAGGACTCAAATGAGTCTGAATATGAGCTGACAAATTCAGAAGCTTCGCTTTTAAAGGAAGACTTGACTGTGCTTAGGAGTAAGAGCAGAAACCACAAACAGAACCAACTTTAGAACCAAAGAAAGAGAACTGCGGGAATTATCTCAACCTCACGCTACATTCTAACTCATAATTACCCTATTTATATCCCAGAAACACTAACACCTGAAGCGGCATGGGACCTCGGGGGGGGGNCTCATCTCCAGCCCTCAGCAACACAGTTTCATTATAGCTACGAGACAGAAATTGGTAAGAGGCATGGAAATGAACCTTTCATCTGCAGTATTTTTCATCTCTTTTCTTATTACCAGAGATAAAGAAGCAAGAGAAGTCAGCTCTGAAACTTACCGAAGCCACAGGATGACCAGGAGAATGCAGATATCAAGGTCTTTTGAACCGCCTCAGTACCAGATAAACCCGAATGCATGGCAGAGGGGGCCATTCTAACCGAGGTATTTCACCCACACCCCGCCTCTGCTCAGGCTGAGAAACCGTGGGTCAGAAGATTCTAAAGCCAAGTCCACAGCGATCTCAGGTCTCTTTGTATTCTGCGAGGAACCTCCACCCAAAATCACCATACTTAGATACGCATCATACAGCGATACGGGAAGCCTTCACTCCACACATCAATTCCCTGCCACTGCCTCAGGAATGCCCCTTCAAACTCAGTCACCAGTAAAGTTACAATAGCTAGAAAGAGGTAAAGGCAGCCACACGGTGCCCGGGGAACCCCCTCATCCCCAGTCCTAGGAATACTCCTCACACACAGCCCATCTACGCTCCCCTTCCTCCTCCCCTCAGGGACCCATGTTCATATTGAGGAGGGGGGCGAGAGACAGAAAAGAGCCGCCCCTCAGGGCCACCGCCAAGCTTCTCCCTTCCCCGGCAAGCGGCAGCGCTCCCTCCGCCATCCCAGTCCCACCCCAGCAGTAGAAGCAGGGGAACGCGAACTAGAACTCTCCTCCCTCCACTCATTACTCACTCACTCACTCCCTCCCTCCAAACCCCACTCACCTGGGAAATGAGCCAAAGCTCAGCTACATCTCCATCTCCCCCACACTCAGCCCCGCACCGCCATTTTCCTCACTGCCTGGATTTAAATCGGGACCGGAGCGGAGACACCAGGCGGCGTGAGGCATTGTGGGAGCTGTAGTGCGGCTCCGCGCGGGCCTTCACGAGACCCACTCCCTCTTCCCACGGGAGCTCATGGTACTTGTAGTCCGCGCCAGGCCCGCTGCCGGAGCCAGCGCTCCGGTGCCGCCTCTGCAGCGCCGCGCGCTCGCCCTCCGCAGTAGGGCGTGCTCAGACGGGGACGAGGAATTGGTCCCAGGGAAAGCTGCCTCTGCCGCGCACCCCCGGGCACGTTCCCGCGACACTTGCACAGTGCGCCTAGAGGTCACGCAATGCCGTATCTGTATCATAAGGAGCGCTTTACTGCGCACTAGACTTAAAAATACGGTGCGGCACCACCCTGGGTCGTGCGATGATCCCCTGTTTCTGCTGACCTCCAGCTGTGGGTCCTGATTGTATCTCTGTTCATGTACTCGTGGTTCTCAGGAAGTTTTGGTTCTTGTTTCGTTTGTCTGCAGTGTGTGTTTGTACATGTTGAAGCTGCTCTCCCTGTGGCCACAGCCGTGAGAGAGCAGGATAACCAAAAAAATCGTTTCTCATGTTGCTCTTCAAATTTTCACATTTTACATTGGCCTTCCTTTACCATGCTAGTGAGACGTGCAGCACCACCGCGAGGGCTGGAGCTGTCGTGGTAGGTCTGTGAGCGCAGATTCCGATCACCGTACAGGGGTGTTCTCCCGCCTCACGGGGTGATATCCCCGTAGGAGCGTCACAGGGAAGGGATGAGACATCTGGCACTGCCTTGGAGCGCGGGAACAGGGGAGGAACAAGGCAGAGAAGAGCCTGAGCGGGAGACGAGGCACCGTCCTGGGACTCACTGCCCCTTGGCTGTGGGGCAGCCGCCAGCGTGCAAGACGGGAGCTGGGGAGGGACTTCAACCATTTGGGGGGCTTCCTTTTATTTTTCTAGAAGATGCCCCTTTTGGAGGGGGATGTACATATGTAAATAGCATTATTAAAGCAACATGCTGCTGTCCGGGCTAGTTTGATTCGGTTTTGCCTTCTTTGGGGACGAGTAAAAAGGGAGGGAATTCGAGTCTGCGGGCTGATGATGTCACTTCGGGCACCCCAGTGTCACTTGGAGAGTGAAGATGCAGCGGAGGAGAAGGTGAGTAGCGTATGAGAGGGGTTAGGTGGTGTCCTCCCAAAAAAGGGAGGTTACAGCCCAAAAATGCTTGGAAGTTTAGAGGGCGTGTTTGTGCAGAAAACATTAAAACCGGTAGTTTTTCTTATCTTTACATATATAAAAGTAATAATTTTTATTAAAATTGATTTCAAAATACAAGCCCGTATCTACTGTATTATATACGCAATCTTGGAGGATGAGAAATCCTAAACATGGATATATAGGGTTTAAAAATGCAAATATAACTTTTGTATATATAAGTTAAACAATAAAGGGCTTGAAAATGGAGGAGATTATGGTATCTATGAAGGCAATAGAAATAGCTTAGTGCATTCAGATTTTTTTTTTCTCTCTCGGTATAACACAGCCTGAGACTGTGGCTGGACTTTAAATCGCTGCTGCCACCTGGTGACGAGAAGGACGTACTGCAGCCACTCGGTGAGGCTATGACACACTCAAAATGGCGGCTCGGGCACGGGTGACGCCGTCCTTCCCGAGATGGGAGGTGGTCACGCATGTGCCTTTGGGTAAAGACCAAATATGGTGTCTCGGAAGGACCCCACCGCTCAGAAGGGCGTGTTTTCGGCTGCCTGAATCCGACCCCTGTTTCGACGCCGACACGGCGCTTTCAGCGCGATTTTCCGTAGCGTTTCTCGGTGTGGGGCCACGAGTGGTGGAGTCGGCGGCGCCGGGGGCGGGCGGGAGCCGCGCGTGCGGCGGCAGGCAGCGGCGGGGGACGTCTCTGTCCCGGTCGTGCCGTGCCGCGCCGTGGCTGACGAGGACCACGCGGCGCCACGCGGCGCTGTACCGGGCTCCCGGTCACACCCCGCCTCCGGCCCGGGGAAATGCATCAAAGCTCAAAATGGTCAGAAAATAACAGTCACTAGAGCTGCCTTTGCCATCCCCCTGCTCCCCCGAAGGGCAGGAGCTGTGTAGAGTCGAGAGCACCGAGCAAGGATGCAGCTCCTCTTTCCCAGGAGGTGAGAGGTGGCGGTGGGGCCGGAGCTGGAGGCACGGTTTCCCGCACAGGGAGAGCAGGGAGAATTTCAGCTCCTAGCAGCTCTGTGAGTGCTGGATGGAGTCCGTGCTGAGTAGGTGGGAGACGTGGGTCGTATTCACGTTCCCAGGAACTGCCGAAATGACAAGTCGAAGCAGCCTCGTGTGTCTGTGTGTAGAACCAGCTCTAATGCTGGCAGCCACGTGTGAGCTGGGAAATGAACATCAGGAGGCTGGGAACGAGTCCCAGAAATTGGTTAAAATGGGTTGGACTTTTGCCAAGCGTCTGAAAATTGCTTTTGGTTTTGCTTTAGGAATTCAAAACCGAAGTGATTCTCAAGGTGTTGGCATTTCTTTTAGCGTAGTTTTGGTGAGGTGCTGGCTCAGTACCTTTCTTGCAGCTGGTGTTGGCTGAACAGGTTGGCACCCGATTTACCTGTAAGGTCCTGGTTTGTTCACAGCTTCTCACAGCTCGTACAGTAGCTGGAATCCCAGTGGTGCAGTGATGCACTGGAATTTCTGAGTTAATGTTAAGTCTTGCCAGATGATTTTTACAAGCTTAAATTCCAGTGAATCTGTACCAAACACCGGAAGCCCTGAAGCACAAGAAGCTGTGCTGCAGCTCCTGATGGTCTTGGTGTTCCCCTGCTGTGCTGTCGATGCTGCCTGTCAGAGCAGTGGGGATGGGCACATCCAAAGAGCTGGAGTTAAACCCCACGGAGGCATTTCGGAGCAGGTGGGTGGGGAGAAGGCAGAGCTGCTCAGGGATGGCAGGTAGAAACTGAAGTCCTCACAGGGAAAGCTGTCTAATCACTGCAATCCTCTGCTTTTCCTATGACAGAACCTGGCCTTGGTCATTCCTGCAGTTTGCAGGAAGTAAAAATGCCCTTGGGGATTTGCTACTGGGACCAGCAATCCATTTTCTGAGGGGAGTCCTTGAAGCAGATCTGTGAGAAATGAGGATGCTGCAGCCGGAACAATGGGAATGGAGAGTCCACAGTGAATGTTGTCTGGTGAGTCTCTTGATATCTCCGATCTAATGCTGTGCTGTCACCAAGTGACCTCATTCTGATTTAAACTGTCCCAGTGTGCTGAAAGTACGTTGTTCTGGGCCAGGAGTATCGGGAAAGTTGCGCCCTCACTGCCAGCTCAATAGTTATTTTCCTTGGAGCTATCGAGACCAGAACAAAACGGTGTTCACATCCAACTTGCAAACCACAGAGCAGGATACATGGTGTAACTGTGTAGTTTTTTCCTGCTCTCTGCACTCTCTCAAGGATGCCCTGAAGTGCTCTGGCTCATGGCAGTATAATCTGTGTGTAACAGCTTCCCTTTGCCTGTCTGTGCGGCTGGGTCGGTCACTGGGTGTCCCATAGAGTCCTTGAGGCTGGAAAAGCCCTTTGGGACCATTGGGTCCGACTGCTGCCCCAGCACTGCCAAGGCCACGCCATACCCGTGTCCCCAAGTGCCACATCGGAAACCACCCACTGACGCAAACTGGGGTGAGGGCTGCAGGCACCGACAGCATCATTTCTCACTGGCAGGGGGCTGGGGGTTCCCAGAGGGGCTCCAAAATCCCTGGCCTTCCCAGGCAGGATGGCTGGTGTGGAGAACACAGGGTGTGGCGGGGAGCAGCCCAAAGCCAGACTCGGGATCATTTCCCTGCAGTTCAAGGAACCCGTGCCCAAAGCACATTTAACTCCACTGTGCTTGGCACCTTTTTGTAGGCATAGGTTTTTATGAACTTGGAAACAGATTCTGGGATCTGCCAGTGAATTCAGTGAATTGTCCCAGCCAGAGACCTTTTCGCTGACCTAAAAGTAGCTTTTGAACCCCAGAGCCACAGGGTTTGTAGTATTTTACAACAGCAGAGCGAGACCCAATGGATTATGCTGTTCAGTGACACAGCTGCCCACGAGGGCCGAGTCAGCTGGGACAGCCCTTGCTGTCACGCGTTTTCCTCCCTCAGAGAAGGAGAAACCGCTTGGCTTTACTCTGCGGGGTTCACCGAGGCTGTGAATTGTAATCCAGAGCATCTTCGGGCTCCTGGTGCTCAGGGCTCTGGTCTTCGGTGTGCAGAACACACCCCCACCTGTCTAACTCGGGTTTGGATGCGCATTTCTAGTTACTCGGACTGGGAAAAAGCCAAGAGAGCGGTGAGAAGGGCTTTCTCCCAGGCCTGAACACCCTCAAGGCAGGGACGATTTTTGAATGTTTGTTGTCTTTTGTTTCCCAGCCTGGGGCTAAGTTGGCCTTCCCTGAATTGTATGCGGAGTTAGGGCATCCAAAGGATCATGGCAAGCGCAGCACTGAAAACATCAGGATGAAACAGTTCTCAAGAAACTCAACTTTCTAAAACATGTGTCAGGATAAAATCATACAGGAATGACCTTGGCAGAAAAGCCCCTCTGAAGAAAAGCAGCAGAACAGCGTTGAACAGAAACACTAAGGAATTGCTGCTGGCTCCCAGCATCCTGTTTTTTTCAGGCAGGTTTTGTACTGAATTGAAAGGCAGTTTTCTTGCCTCTGCAAGGCACCTGCACCTGCATCCTACCGGAAGGAGAAAGCGTGGAGCAGCAAGCGGGAGGAAGGACCATTTTTAGATCTGCCATTGGATTCCGGTTCCTTGTGGAGGGTCTGTGCTGCCTGAAGTACAAACAAAGTAAATTCTGGAGTACCTGTTCATTCACCCGTTGACCTTGGAAGAGACACACTGGACATGAAATTCCAGGGAAGCTGCACTTGCAGTAGCTGCCGGAGCAAGAAGCTGTGGAAGCTGTTTGCTGTGTGCTTGTTCCCCACCTTCACCTCGGTTTCCCGGGGCCCCAGGTAATCACACATCACCTTTGCTTTTTCGAGGTCTTTGTTGAAGTGTTTCTAAATGTGGCAGTGAGATTTTGCATAGCTGGAATTTATTTCTGTTCTGGGAAGTGTGTCTCACTGTACAGTCTGCAATTTAACGGTTCCCGTGAGAGGCTACTTGCAGTGGAAGAAGGCAAATGAAGTCAAGAGCCTGGACTAGGATGCCACGGGTCCCTGCCGAGCCTAGGTTACAAAATACCAACTCCCCAGGTTACAAAAATACTAAACTAAAAGCCCCTGTTACAAAATACAAAAACACGCCCAATGGCCTACCAAAAAAAAAAAAAAAAATCAGATTCCAAAATACCAGAATAACCTAGTTTCAAAGTAAAAGAAAACCAAGTTAAAAAATATCAGAAAACCAGGTTCAAAAATCCCAGTTTCAAAATACTGGAATGCCAAGTTCAGAAATACCAAAGTAATCCAGTTTCAAAATACCAAAGTAACCCGGTTTCAAAATACCAGAAAACCAAGTTCCAAAACACCGAAGTATCCCAGTTTCAACATACCAAGTTCCAAAATACCAAAGTACCCTAGTTTCAAGATACGAAGTTCAGAAATACCGAAGTAATTCAGTTTCAAAATAGTAGAATACCAAGTCCCAAGTTACCAAAGTAATCCAGTTTTACAATACCAGAAAACCTAGTTTCAAAATAGCAAAATAACCGAGTTTCAAAATATCAAATTCCAAACCACCAACTTTCAGATGTCTTATATGGGCAGCATTCTCAAACCCAAAAGAACGCATTATTGTCAAAATGGGATCTGTGCTACCAAAATGGATATTTTCTGTTCTGAAAGCTTTCCCCCAATGACCATCAATACTTGTATTTATTTTGATCGTTTAGCCAGGTGTAATAAGAATTTTATTTTAAAAGCAAACACTCTTTCTGCGTTGTTTGTGTCTGTGAGAACCGGCATTTGGGCAGGAGAGCTGCGGGAATAAAGGATGGAGTAAATCCGCTCCCTGGATGGTCAGGGAAAGACCGAGTAGCAGGCAAAGGGAGTATTTATAACCTATATCAATATTTCACCGAAATTCAGGGTAGACCAGCCACGGGGGTGCTCGGGTTTGGTCCAGACCTGTCAGGATTAGCCATAAAAAGTCCGGCCAAACCCCCGCCCCTCAANTGGTCCAGACCTGTCAGGATTAGCCATAAAAAGTCCGGCCAAACCCCCGCCCCTCAA
>VZTD01005129.1:624-44162 GCA_013397725.1 Rhagologus leucostigma
GCTTGTCGAAGAAGCTGTCCGGTGTGTGTGTGTGTGTGTCTGTGTGAATGCAGTGGCTGCCGAGCAACTTTCTCTCAAAGTCGGATCTGGAGGTTGTAGCACCCCACCAAAACACCCCCCGGATCATGACAGCTCCCAAAAGAGAATTTTCCTACTGATTCCTTAACTGTAAAGCGAACTCAAAGACTCACAAAATGATTGAGGCTGAAAGAGGCCTCTGGAGAACCAACTCTTGGTAAAGCAGGAACATCTAGAGCAGGCTACCTAGGACTGTGTCCAGACAGCTTCTGGGTGGCTTCAAGGATGCAGATTTCACCACCTCTCTGGCAAACTGTGCTAGTGCTTAGTAAACCTGACAGTTAAACAGTGTTCACACAGAACCTCCTTTCTATCAGTTTGTGCCCACTTGCGATCTTGTCACTGGGCACCACTGGAGAGTATGCATCTTCTTCTGACCCTCCCTTCAGAGATTTATATACACTCTAAACCCCTGCCACAAGCTTTCTCTTCTCCAGGCTAAACAGTCACAGCTTTATGGAATAGTCTTAGAAATTCTTGTCCTCTGCATTTAGAGGAAGAAATTGTGTTGACATTTCTTTGCAGCCAAGTCAAGAATATGTGGCCTCCAGCCTACAATCTACACTCATAACAATCAACACAGCCTATGGTTTGCTCATGTGTCATCTCATCCCACAGACCTTTTTGAACATATTTTGTTTCTAAGCTGATGCAATGAGGCCTTACAATGGCTTTGAAGGCACTTGCAGAGACACACAGAATGAAGAAGGAATCTGTATAGGTGAGATGGTTATGTAGGAGCACTAATCTAGTAGCAGTTATGTATGGACAGCAATCAAATAACTGTTACACAGCAAGACGGAACTACAGCTCCTGAGTAACATATTGCAGCCATATCATGATAAAAGCTGATTGGATTGTTTGATTAATCTCTGTTATGGTAAATAACCAGCCAGGTATTGACCAGCAGTCCTTTTAGCTATATATCTTCAGGAAAAGTGCCTTTTAAGAGAAAGGTAGGAGTAACACACCTCAACGCAGGTAGGTATACTGAGAAAAGAGAAAAGAACAAGTATACCTTCTTAGGAAGCTTCTGGAGTACTAGGAAATTGATTCTTAGACCCCAAGGCTAGAAATACCAGTACAGATTCACAATGATGAACAACGCAAAATACTGAAATAAAAGTTCATGGATTCATAGCTCCTGCCAGTGCACAGCCTCAAAGCACTCAAACTGAAATGGGAAAAAAATACCTCACTTATTAAATAGCTTATGATTTGGGGAAGAGTGGGAGAGAGAAAAAAACCGCACAGCTAATCAGAGATTTGAAATGAGCCTTTTGTTAAGGCAATCAGCCAAACTGGGATCTTTTTTCTGCACTTGAAGACTGGATACATATTACTAAAAAGCTGTTTCAGCACTTTTAGCTTTATCAGAATCCTAGAAGCACAAAAAATAAAGGGACAGGTTCTTACATGAGTAAAACTGGTGGAGTCATTTTATTAAAGGAGTGTTTATAAGTAAAAAGAGAGAAAAGAAATACAATTTAGGTACCGGAAAGAACCTAATTTATGACTGCTAGACAAATTACTTTCTGTGCAGAAAAAAACCCCAGATGGATGAATGTACGATTGTGCCCATCCATGCCACATCATTAGAAAGTGGGGGAAATTGTACAAGTAGCATTATTCAAGGCCAGCAGTTTTCTCAGAGGAATATTCTCCCGATGGATTCATGTGGGCATTTGAGTCCTGTTAACTAATGTAATTTCACACCAGTTGTTGTAGTAGCTTTTTTATTAACTGCATTTCTCATCGCAACCATTGTTTTCAATAAAATAGATCAACTTTTTTTCTGGTAAGAGTAAATTGCAATGAAGACTAACTTGGCTAATAATAAAATAACCTCACCACCAGTCACAGAAAAATTCAAATACCTTCATCTATACTCTGATAATATTTAAGATCCTCTTCTAATGGATACTTTTGGCTTTATAAGAAATACAGCTTTCAAAGGTTTAACATTCAGTGATCATGTTTATTTTTTTTACATATATGTTCACACGTATTATACAGCTTAGAGGAGGAAAAAGTAAAATATGGAAAATGACCCTCAGTTATCAATACTCTATTCACATGTTTGCAATTCTTATTAAAATATGTTGTTATATCTTTTGAATGCAACTCCCTGCAAAAAGTACAAGCATCTTCTTTTTCAGAGGATTGGCAATAGGTTATTTATCCATAGAGCCAGCCTTCCTCTGCTGCAGTTGCTGCTGTTAGCCATCAAGGCTGCCCAGCAGCTTCTTGATTACATTATTCTTGGTTTTCTTCACAAAAATAAACTACTGCTGTAATAACATGATGTGAAATGATGGTGTGAACTTGCATATAAGCTCCATAGTGACCTTAATTAATTGGTGATTAATTTGGGATAGGGAAAGGTACAGCATAAAAACAGGTGTAAAACAGTGCAGACAATAGCCTTTCTTTCTTAGGAAAAAAGCAGCACATAAAAATATTCCTCATGGAAGTGGGTTTTATGAAGTTTAATGAAGGGGAAACTAGCAAATTATTTTCTTATTCATACATTTAAATCCTCATTTTTTATATTTCTCCTTACCTTACAAAGTTGACTGGTTGAAGGGCATGAGCAGGGAAGTATAGACTGTCTTATCAGTGAGGTTGTAGAGAGCAAGCATATTATACTACTCATTGATTAAACAAACAAATTACAGATTTTGAAAACATCTCCTGATATATTCCTATATATTTTGCATTTTTTTTTGAAGCTTAATAAAAACCGGGCACTCAGTGCAGAAAAAAAATTGATGTTACAGAAGCAATAACGTCTCCTTGGTGGAGTCTGAAGTCCATTCTTGTCCCATCAGATTAAGTTAAAAGTAGTAGGAGCAGTAGTACTACAGCTGTAGGAGAATTAGCAACTTGTGGAACGAGAGGGAATGTAAGGCTGGGAAGTGGGTTAAAAATAGCAGCAACCTGGCCTAGGTCTCCTTCACTACCACCTTCTACACATCAAAAGAAATCACTGTAAATCTTCCTCATGAGAAAGAATCTGAGAAAGGAAAAGTGGGAAAGCTGCCTGCTGTGTCAATAATGAGTCTGGTCACATGGAACTCTTTGAATGAAAGGGTTGAGAGCTCATGGGTGAAAATTAGAGAACAAGTCAACAAAGGAAATTTTGTTGGTGGTCTCTACTACAGGCCATCTGATCAAGAAAATGAGGTAGATGAGGAGTCCCTTTGTCAACTTCAGGAATCTTCCTGCTTGCAGGCCCTGAGCCTGGTAGGGGACTTAAACCAACTGTAATATCTGGAAAAGTGGCCCAAAAATCTGCAAGGAGTCCAGGAAATGGCTCCATTAGGGATAGCTTTCTAGAATGGGTGATGGAGACTCTGAACAAAGAAGATATGTTGCTGGATCTGTCTCTCACTAATGCAGAAAAACTTACGTGAAGGGTCAAGACTGTAGGTAATCTGGGCTGCAGTGGTCATGCTCTGGTGAAATTCTGTCACTGGCTGTTGCTAACAGCCAGCACAGCTTCACTAAGGGTGAAATGTGCCTGACAAATTTGGTGGCCTTCTAGAGCAGGGTTAGAGCATTTGTGAATGAGGGAAGTGTGACTGCTGTCATCAGCCTTGAACTGTGCAAAGCATTTCACACTGTCCTTCACAACATCATTAACACGGCTTTAACAGGTAGAGCACTCAGTGGATAAGGAATTGGCTGGCTGATCTGACTCACAGAGGTGTGGTCAATAGTTCTGTGTTCAGGTGGAGACAAATGATAAAGTGGTGTCCCTCAGAGGCCTGGATTGGGACCAATATTATGTAATATCATTCTCATTGACATGGACAGGAAGATCGAGTGCACCCCCAGCAAGTTTGCTGATGACACCAAGCTGTGTGGTCCAGTTGACACAGTTGAGAGAAGGGATGCCATCCAGGGGGACCTGGACAGGCTTGAGATGTGGGCATGTGTGAAACTGATGAAGTTAAATCAGGTCAAGTGCAAGGTCCTGCACCTGGGTCAGGGCAATCCCAACCGCAAATACAGGTTGGGCAGAGAATGAATAGAGAGCAGAGCTGAGGAGAAGGATTTGGGATAGCTGGTGGATGCAAAAATGAGCTGGTAATGTGCACTCGCAGCTCAAAAGACAAGCCATGTCCCGGATGCAATCCAAAGCACCGTGGCTAGCAGGGCTCTGGTGAGAACCCATCTGGAGCAATGTGTTCAGCTCTGGGGTCTCCAGCATAAAAAATATATACCCACCTGCTCAAGTGGGTCCAGAGACCTACTTGATATGATCAGAACACCTGCCATTTGAGAACAGGCTGGGAAAGTTGGAGTTGTTCAGCCTGGAAGAGGCAAGGCTCCAGGGAGACCTTAAAGCAGCTTTTCAGTTCTCATAGGGCGACCAGAGGAAAGATAAGGAGGGGTTTTTTATCAGGGCATGAAGTGACAGGGCAAAGGGTAGTATGTTTAAATGGACAAAGAGTAGGATGAGGTTAGCTATTAGGAAGAAATTTTTTACTGTGAGGGTGGTGAGGCACTGGAACACTGCCCAGAGAAGCTGTGGATGCCCTGTCCCTAAGAGTGTTCAAGGCCAGGTTGGCTATGGCTCTGAGCAGTCTGGTCTAGTGGAAAGTGTCCCTGACCATGACAGGTAGGATGAAACTACATTGTTTTTAAGGTCTCTTCCTACCCAGTGGTTCAGTGATTCTAGGATTCTGACTTCCTGCCAAAGTCAAATGCAGACACATGGCACAGACTCTACTTCCAAACCCAAGCCACACCTCTAGATAAACAAGAAGACAAAGTTGCATTCAAGTTCTTTATGTTTCCCAGAAAAGAGAAAACACTTGTTCTTAAGCCACAATAAAAAGCAGTAACACCAAACAGGAATGAATTTCAGAGAAAAATTGCTAGTAGACTGACATCCACACTGTGTGCTAGAGGAGTAATTTCTAATCAGTAGCTGTAGTTTTGTTCCATATATTAGAGATTTAACTGTTGTGAACCTGCTGAAGACACATATATCCGGAGCAACTACTTTGACATTGCTTTTTGTCTACCATTTTTCTGCACAAGCAGACCTTTAGAATGGAGGAGGAGCTCCCACAGAGCTCTCACTACTCACTCCTTGGCACATGTCAATAATATTCAACATGTGAATAAGATTAATTAAGTCCAGGAAAGAGGAGAAGAAATTTTAGACAGCTTGATTGCTCTACAATGTCTATGTTTCATTTTAGTGGACTAAGTGGCAAAACTCACACATTTTTGAGGAATCATGTAGGCATGCTAATACCAAAGACAAAAAGGACACATGTTGAAGAGATGTTTGCATCTGAAACAAATCTAGGCTTTGACAGTGAGCTTTTATGTACAATGCAGTGGTAATACAAATAATGCAGTGGAATTAATTATCACTCAGCACAGCTGCAGATTCAGAGACCTACTCCTAATAGCGTCTAGTTCTTACAGATTTTACAAACTTAACTGCATCTTTCAGTTTTTCAAAGATATGTCTGATTAGGAGATGAGATCACAAGTTTAGCAGATTATTTAAAGAGCATAAATCAATCTCAGTTTTTTTGAATGAGATCTTTTCCTTATTCTTTGAGCACATGTGTTACAATCATGAGAGAAGGATGGTAGAAAGAATTCTAATTTTTCAAAGCTCGACCTTCTTTTAATGTTACTATCATGATTCCTTTCCCTAGAGATTTTCACACCACTTGACATGCTTACATAATCTCTCTAGGTCAAATTCAGGTTTCATTTAGCTGCAGTAAATTCTTAGAGTTAGTTCCTGCCCCATTAAAAATCAATAGCAAAACTTTTATTTACTAGTCTGGGCTTAGATTTTCCTCTGGGTTTCCTTTGCTTACTGTTGGAGGCACATCAGATTTAAATTTAGGCCACCAGAAGCAACTTAGCAGTTACAGAAATGAACAGGTATCTGTGGTCATATGCAGTGTGTACATTCAAGTGTTCATACTGTAATAGCACTTTACTATTTATTTGAATGTCATTAAATGTCATTTTTTATGAACCAAATTGAACAATACAGAAAAGAATTTTGTTAAAATTTGAAAGAGCCATATACACAATTAACAACATGCAACAATCTGTATATTTCTTATATGCCAAACATGATTATAATTTTCACTATTTAAACAAATTATTTATTAAATCAGTTCTCCTGGGGAAAAAACAATCACTAATGTAAAATATATGATAGCTACATCTAAAATACATTTGTAAAGCTTTAAGAACTGCTTCTGTTTCAAACAAATCAAGTTCCACAAGAAGAGACTGAAATTATACAATGTCGGCTACTGATTGCTACTAGGCCCTCTACTGATTGCAATACTTCTACTGCCTTCAAGCTAGATTAAAATAAACAAAATAAAATCACCTGTAAATTTAGTAACTTGATATTCTGTTTTAGTCTTCATTGCAAGTTTCATCTTATGTTTGTTAAGCTTGTAAAAATAATTAGAGAGAGACAGAGACACACATTGATAGAGAGACTGAAAGTGAGAGGCAACACATTGGCCCCCAGGGGAAGGAGAAAAAAAAAGCACTGCCTAAAAACTTGTTCTAATGAGCTCTTTTTTGTATTCTTATCAACAACATCAGTCAGAAAGTGCCTTCTATTGCCTGGTTACTCACATACTGTTAGTGTGGTAACTTCTGTATGAAAACAGTTGCAGAGTGTTTGCTACTTGCTAATAGTGATCCTGTGATAAAAACAAGCCACAAACTGCCAACCTTTTCTTTCAGTTTTAATTCCATTGGTATGTATTCCACATCTTCCACAGCATACTAATCTTATAGTGTATGAGATCAAGCTACTACAGCACAGTAGCAGTAGGGTTGTTGAGAAAAAAAATCAGAAACATCTAAAACATAGCAATAGTTTTGGGCTTTACTGAAGGTGAGGATCAAGTTGTTGAACATCTTGGTGAAAAATTTTCTAGCAGAACAGAGAATGAGCAAAGAAATCCCATAGCAAAGCAGGAAAACACAGAAGGAACATTCTAACTTCCACTCAAGCTTCAGTAAGAACAAAGAAGTAAGAACAAACATTTTTTTATGCCTCTTTGGTTTGGTAGGAAGTTCTACCAGCACACAAATGAGAAGAAATTATTTCTCTGTACTGTCCTGAATCTACACTTTTAAACTTTTTTTCTTATCAAAAATAGTAGTTTGTTTTCTGTTCTTTATTTATCCTGTCAGCCTTTTTTTTTTTCCCCCAGGCAATAGATAAAGTAATTTCAATGAGAGTAGAAGGCACTTTGAGTTTTTTTCTAGTTATCAAATACTGGAGTCCTTATCTAAAAGCTTCTGAAATAGTTTCACGTATTTTTAAAGCAATATTTCTCACCTTTCCATTGTCCTTTTTGCTGCAATACTGGTCAAAGGGAAATATCTTTCCCTGATGCAAAAATACCTGTTAATTCCTAAAGCACCTAGTCTCATACAAGATTTATGGTAGCTCAAAACATAAAAGAGACACAGCATGTATTTCCCAGGTAGCCACATCCAAGAGGGATCCTAATTACAGCCAGAATTTTGCATTTTTTTCTCAAACACATCACACCCAGCATCCAGAACATTCAGGAAAGGATCAGAAGCAACAAAGTCATACCTGCAGGAGTATGTCAATGCCACTAAGGGAAAACAGTGATAATCATGTTCAGAAAGAAAAAGGTAGGGGAAATCTATGGGGCAATATTCGTATCTCAAATCAGCTCCCTCGATGTCAGCTTCCCTGGTCACAAGGAAGAAAATTGGTAACGCACCTCTTCCTATTGCCATTAAAGCCATTAAAGCCAAGGATTCAGGAAAGATCTCGCAGCAGAGGGCATTAAAAAGGTATATAACTTGGAGTTAAACAATGTCCTTCGTATGTGAAGTAAAATAAGATACTTAGGAAAAGGCACATATATCAAAAGGAAAAAAAGCTACACCGAAAAACAAAATACCTCTCTGACATTTATCAAGTACAGCTTCCAAAATTATCCACCACTTTTGAAATCATGTTCAAGCACCAGCAAATGCTGAACACCAAAATCAATAATCCACGAAGGCATGCTCATACCTGTAAATGCACACCTGAAGAAATTAGAAAGACAAAAGGTTGTAGATCATAATCTTTCACCACATCACACACATAAACTTGCCACAAACCTCTCCTTATTTCTCCACAAAAGTAGGTAATTTTTCCTTGGCAAAATAGCAATATTCCATCTACATAATATACATATTTAAGAACATTTAGTGGTCTACCATCACGATCACAAAATTTCTCTGTATTATGTTTTCTAAATGTTTTGCTTGACTAAAATAAACTGTCCTTTACTTTGACTGATTTGCAAAGCAACCGAAAACCAATCTCATTTTCATACTTCCTGCAAGTCCTAAATGGACTAGCATTCACAATCAGAGGAGGAGCTCGATGTTAACAGCTTCTCTTAAAATAAATCTGCAGCACAATTTGTGATACAGCACTGTCCTCAAGAGAGGAGAAAAGAGCCCCGAAACCAAAACACTAATCATCTGCCTCCAGCATTTGAAAGAAGAAAGGGAATTTTGCTGTAATCAATATTCTTATCAGTTGCTATGGTAATGCCTGGCAAAAACACTGCGTGAGAAATCTCCCTGAGACTTTGGGAGATGGTCTCTACGCCTTGGCTTAATTGCTTCTTTGGTGATGCTTCTTGCCTCTTAGTTTGGCTTGGTGTCAGTTTTACGGCAAGACAACTGTAACGACTGAGTGGAATTATAAACCCTGAAATTGTCCTGTACGGCAGCCCAGCATATCCAGTCTGCAAAAGTGAGAAGAGAGGATTTCAGAGCATCATTTTCCATGAGCTTCTTCTGATTATTGTTTTTTACCTTGCTCACTGTTTTGGCCCACACATCCTTGTCTTCTCTCTAATACCAGTTCTGGGATTCATCAGGCTCAGTGTCAAGGCAGATCAATTACTTTGTCTTTCCTCCTTTCTAAAGAGATAGTTTCTGCCAGTTCAGGTCACTGATCCGTCTGGTCATGAAGTCACACAGGGTTAGCCATGGCACATGGCAAAAAGTTTGATCCTGTGGAAGGAGTGGGAAATGGAAACAGGGGAAGAATACTCTTTCTTGGCGACACATACTGAAGTCTTCTTAAGTCACGTAGCTGCAGCTTTTAGGTGCCTCTCTCCATCCCAGAACATGAAATTTTATTCCATATGTGCACGATGCCTTTAACATTTCAGGATCCTACATATCACATGTAATGAAAACAGGTCTTAATAATGCTGTTTGCACACACAGAGCTCGAAAGATAGTGTCTTAGGGTTCTAAAGAGCTTACTAGTTGAAACTAAAAATATCATTACAGCACAGTCCCTGCCAGCCTGCTCTAAGCACTGAACATGAGACTGAGGAAAGTAGGAAATAAGCGTAATATTAGAACAGTTCTGAGACATTAGCACCTGCTGTCTGCCGCCTTGCATTACGTAGTATTAGCTATGCTACATGGGATTTTTGTTGTTTCTGTTGCAGATATTTGCGTGCCAGAGGAGATTTGTGTAATCAGGTGTCCAAAAGACAAAAGAGCAAATCACTATGACTATTTCTATTTTAAGAGGGTCTGTTTTAGAAAAGAGATTTTATTTGAACACCAACTGAGAAGAGTGCTTAAAAAAATTGCATAAATCATAAGGTAAATAAGTGCAATGATACAAATTAAATTAAACAAATTAAAGATAGTGATGTATAAATCAACGCTTTGTATGTTGCATATGAGAACTAGAACAGGATACTAAAAATAGAATTCCATTAATTGGAAATAGTCTTGCAGTCTTTCGTCCTCTGCATAAAGGAACACAAGCATCAAACAAACTATGAACATTGTAAAGCAACTTGCAAGTCTCCAAATTGTGAATTTGGAATTTGGCTGTAGCATCACCATACTGACTGAAAAGATTTTAAAAGGTTTTCAGCTATGACACCAGCAGTGTAGGAAGGCCAGCCTGGCAGCCACTAAGCTCTACCTAAGCCACTAGAACAGAAAAAAAGGAGGTAAAAGGAGAATTATACTTGCTTTTTAGACATTTTTTTATTTACAGGTTAGAGTATGTGATTATTTACTGTGATGTATTTGCCTGTATCAATACAGAATAAATTCTCATCTTTTGCATAGTTCTGGCTATTTTTCATCTACCTGCCAATGGTTGGAAAGCAAATAGCTCTGGGAACACTTTCAGGGTTTCGACTGCTTGAATAGTTACTTGACAACTTCAGAAGTGGGAGCTGAGTACTGGTATGGTTGAAAAATCCTGTTGTCCAAGGTTAAATTTGAGTGGCAGCAGCAGAGTCAGAAAAGCTAAAAAAAATTACCTAGGAATGCAGTTAAAAATAGACTGCTTTAAATAGACTAGTCAGACTTTAAGCCATTCTATTAACATCACATATATATGCATGGTAGCTCTACAGAAATTATCTGGATGGGGCAGGAGGTGCCAAGGCCAGGTTTAAGTAAGAATTTAAACAGAAGAAGACCTCTGATGTGAATAGAGTCTTCTGACTTGAATTTAGCATGTTATATGAGTAAGTCCTCAATTACATAATTCTTCATCCAAATAAAGACAGAAAAACTTCTAATGTTTCTCTCTCACGCACACACATGAACAAACCAAAATGATTCTGAAGACTGTAATTTTGGAAAACTAAATACAATATTTAAAAGTTCACGCAAAATAAGTTCCTATGCAATGCCTTGGGAAGTTGGCCAATTTTGAGGAAAATGTGCTGATGTCTGTTGTGAGTCAAATTGCCTCGACACATCTGTATGAGAGATACACTGGGACAAGAACACCCCAAAGCTCCCTTGCAAATAAATACAAATGCAAAGCATTTGTCGGCCAGTTTTTCCAGCTTGCCACTTTAAGTCTCTTCTACTGTACCCCTGATATGGCTTGATCCTTCACTTTCTACCACTTTTTCATCTAAGCCCCATTTATTGCAGAATTCTTCCAGTCTCCAGTAAGCTTTTAACTTGAACTTTTAAAATATTTATTTATTTATTTATAAGTGCTAGAAAATCTGTGAGAAAAATAAGTTAAGTGAATCTAAAAATGCATGTGCATGAAGACTGTGAGTTTGATCTCTTCTACTCAAGCACTGAAGGGACAAGGAAAAAAATCCCAAGAAACTGACCAACCAACTAAGCAAAAAACCCACAAAAAAGAACCAACCACCCAACCAAAAACTCCTAAAAAGTCTTAATTTTAAGAGTATCTTTTCGTCTCTTCCACTAGAATTTGTTTATGTAATTGCTTTCTCTTCCAGAAGTACTCTGACAAAATGATAAATACTTCTAGTAAATGAGTATTCATTCATTAGCATTTGCACTAAAAATCTGATCCATGGTGTTGCTGCCCTGCACAAACAATAGCATGAATCTTGAAGTGCTTTCTGAACTTAGAAAGTGAATTTTTTTAACAACTACTACTAGTGAGAAAGTCTAGTTTTTTACCATTCATGTCACAATAAGAGAGTAACTTTTCCCACATAAATCATTCTTGATAGGGCTTTTTATTTTTCTTTCCTCAACAAAAGTAATGTTCTTTGAAACTGTGCTAGGTACAGCAGTGAAGTTTACTATTTACTTCTTCTCTTGAAGTAAAACAGAGACAAAAATTAATTTTCTAAATGTCTCATACACTAGTTAAGAACTCTGTGCCATCACAACATTTTTAGAGAGAAATTGCCTCCCTGACAATTTCAACCACCTGCCTTTTACTGGCAACTACAACTGTTCTATACAATTACTTACATGGGAAACCAATATTAAGAAAGTATCCGTTTTATATTTGACATCTTTAGATGAGCTGGAAATTCAGAAACATGATAGCATTACTTCACCAGACAAATTTCCATAGATCTCAAGCTCATGCTCTGAATCACTAGCAGTCCACTAAGCACTCCTCCCATCATAATTTTCTGTAGCACTTTATTTCTGCACCACAGCTGGAATGCAGCTGTCTGACAGGACCAGGAAGCATTTCACTGCACATTGTGTGTGATGTTCTGAACTTTAATTATTTAATAGTTTAAGTTTTGCCTCCAGCTACTTTTTTTCTTTCCAAACTCAGTATCTCATCCCCAGAACTCCACTGGTGACTACCCTCAAGAAAGTGGCCACTTTTTCCTGATGTGCAATTTACAGTTTTCACTGGAATCGCAAGAATGTGCCTGGCAAGGTAGTTATTTAACACTTTATTTCCTATCCATACCAGGTGCAATCCACACATTCAGAAGGACCTGGACAAGCTGGACCAGTTGTTAAAATTCCATGGGAATCTCATGAGGTTTAAAAAGACGACGTGTGAGGTGCTGCACCTGGGTCAGGGCAACCCTCACTATCAACACAGGCTGGGGGATGAACAGATGGAGAGCAGCCCTGGGGAGAAGGACTTGGGGGTGCTGGTGGGTGAGAGGCTGGACATGACCCAGCCATGTGCATTCCCAGCCCAGAAAGCCAAACGTGTCCTGGGCTGCATCCAAAGCAGTGTGGGCAGCAGGGCCAGGGAGGGGATTCTGCCCCTCTGCTCTGCTCTGGTGAGACCCCACCTGGAACGCTGCATCCAGCTCTGGGGTCCCAGCACAGGAAGGACATGGACCTGTTGGAGCAAGTCCTGAGGAAGCAACAAAGATGGTTAGAGGGATGGAGCACCTCTCCTATGAGAAAAGGCTAGCAGAAGTGGGAATGTTCAGCCTGGAAAAGAGAAGTACTTAAAGGGAGCTTTACAAGAAAGATGGAAAGAGACTATTTACAAGAGCATGTAGTGATAGGAAAAGGGGTAATGACTTTAAATTGACAGTCAGTTTACAGTAAATATTAGGAAGAAAATCTTTGCTGTGAGGGTGGAGAGACATCGGAACAGGTTGACCAGAGAAATTGTGGATGCTCCTTTCCTCAAAGTCTTCAAGGCTGGATTGGATGGGGCTCTGATCAACCTGGTCTAGTAAAAGGTATCCCTGCCCATAGCAGGGGGAATGAAACTAGATAAACCTTAAAGTTCCTTCCAGACCAGGACATTCCATAATTCTCTATGATTCTGTGATTTGCAGGGTTGATTTTGGCACAAAAAATGAATGTGTATCACCTCCGGAGAGGGCAATGTCATCTATAGATGCCTTTCTCTGCTCAGAAGCTTACCAGTTACAGTGCATTTATCAATATGTTCTTTTAAAATTCATTACATACCCAAAAGCTTCCCAAGATTTGCTCAATTTAATCATAACAAGATTTATAACATATATCAGTCTTTTTTTAACATCTGCATAAGTATGGCTATCGTCATGAAAATGCAACTTTAATATGTCAGGAAAATTTAAAATTAGTGCAATGACTCCTAGTGCAGTCACTGCAGTGCAGATGTGTCATGGTTTAACCCCAGCCAGCAACCAAGCCCCGCACAGCCACTCGCTCACATCCGTACTGGTGGGATCAGGGACAGAATGGGAAGGGTAAAAGACAGAAAACTTGTGGGTTGAGATAAAGGCAGTTTAATAGGTATAGGAAAAGCCATGTGTGCAAGTAAATCAAAATAAGGAATTAATTCACCCCTTCCCATGGGCACACAGGTGTTCAGCCATCTCCAGGAGAGCAGGGCCCCATCACATACAACAGTGGCTTGGGAACACAAATGACATCACCACAAATGTCCCCCCTTCCTGCTTCTTTCTCCCACTGGGCATGATGCCATGTGGTCTGGAATATCCCTTTGGTCAGTTTGGGTCCTGGCTGTGTCTCCTCCCAACCTCCCATGCACCCCCAACTTCCTCTCCATCATGGCAATACTAAAAAGCAGAAAAGGCCTTGGCTCTGTGTAAGCCCTGCTCAGCAACAACAAAAACATCTCTATATTATCAATCCAGAACTAGCCACTGCGAGAACTACCCCAGCTGAAACCAGCACAGGATGTTTCAATCAAGTAAGTTCTGTCTTGTACATGAGGATTAAAACTTAAAAAGGATATGTTTTCCCTCTAGTCATGCTGACTGACAACAAAGCCTATTCAAATTATTCCCTTTGCTTCCGAAAAATTAATTTGTGTACACCACGATTTGTGTCATTTAGAAACAAACAGAAGGTGTTAGTACTGTATGTTTACTTCCTTTATTGGGTTGTTTTTCAAAGTATGGGATTGAAATTGCATACTCAAAGATGTATGAACCTGCACACCTAACAGAACCTTTTAGGGTGGAAAGGAAATGCAAGCCAGTTAAGAGGGTGTGCAAAAAACCCCAGTTATCAATCGAACCTGCCACCTTATCTGCAGTTGCCTTTTGTTGCCATTATCGCTCATTAATTTTTTGTGTGATAAGAACCTGAGCTAGAATACTGCTGTGCCAACCACTGTATATGCACAGGCACACAAAGATGTGGAATATGCATGCACACAAACATGCATGGCTCTTCTACCTCTAGAGAGTCTTCAGTCTAGGTGACTGCATGAGTAGCCATTTAATTATTCTCTTCACCCAATTCACTAGTCACATTTGTTTTTAAAGGAGAAATGCAAAATCTCAGGTCTTAATCAGGAAAACTGTTCATTTTCAAGGAATCGGTCCGGACATAACAACCGGAAATTTCACTTCTGGAACAGGCATGTAGCTATCCACATGTAAAATATAGGAGCAGCCTACAATAGTCTTCTTAATTCATAGATGAACCCTTTCTGACTTTAAGGGTCACTGAATATCAATGCACCAATGAAACAGATCGCCAGATTGACCCAATTGCACCCCCTCACTCAATCTTATCCAGTCATCTGCCCAGACACCATTTAACAGTAGCTATATCCTCATCTAACCACACAGCCAGCAATAATCATTGCATGGTTTTCCAGATAGAAGGCTACTAATTTTAAGGGCACTGTGTTGTGGAAAGCAGAAATTCACTTCAACTGCTCAGTGGAAAAGTCTGAACCTTCTGACGCTAATTTTCCCACCCTTGAAGAAATTCAGTCCATTATTGGCTTCTCCTCCTTCTAATTCAGTTTCCATAGAAGCTTCTCATCCTCTTCTCCATCGACACCAGAAGCTGGTTTCAGGAGTGTGAAAAGAGCAATCATCAGTAACTGTCAGTCCTGTGGGATTATCTCTGCCTCTGAGTCACCCTCCCTGCTCACAGCCTGTTGTCATGGAAATCACTGTTTTGTTGTGCTGTAGGAATTGTCTCACTGCTGACCTATCATTTGAATCTACAACTTTCCCACCCTGGGAAATGCTGTTCACTCTCACCTCTGTGTCCTGGGCATTCAAACTCTGTATCATGACCCTGGAGTCATTCCTGCTTTTTACTTCGCTATTCTGCCATACCAATGAGATGTCTCCAAAGAAGAACAGATAACATTTTGAACAGGCAGGGAACAGAAGTTCTGTGAACACTGACTGAAATTATGAGGCACCAGGCATACTGATAATGAGCAAGAAATACATACATATTATTAAAAGGAAAGCCTAATGGGCTCTATCATGCCTTTGGAAAGAGCAGACTATCTTTATTCATTTTTATTCCTAAGTAGCCTAATAGAGTGCATAGTAAATCTACTAGACAGCTACATTAAGAAAATAATAAAATTAGATATTCAGTTTTTGCAAGCAGTGATTCGTGTGAACCTGTTCTAAAGCAGCTGTTACTGTCACATAATAAAACAGTGCATGAAGTAGTCCTTACATCCCACAGCCTTCTAAATTTCTGATCCAAGCAATGATAATCCTGCGAAGTCCTAAGCAGTCCTTGAAACGTCTCATGTGAAAATAAAAGCAATATTTGCTAAATTTTAAGAGGAATGTTGATTTCTGTAGACAGTTTACAAACGGGAAAATTACAGCCTTCTGTCCTGGCCTCACAGCGATCATCTCAGGCTGCAGCAGAAGGCACAAGATGGGTGGCATTGCTTGACCTGGCTTGGGCAGAGAGACCATTCAGAGGGCCCCAAAACTCCCAGTATTCTCACTGTCCTCTATTTTCTCTGTCTTGCTCCCCTGGAGTCTGTAACATAATTACATCATCTTCTCTTCCTTAAACCTGGGCTGGGATTTGTTAACTTGCCGGTAGCAATTTTCAAGTCTTAGGAATTTCCACTTCCATGGTGTTAGGGGGAATAGTTTGTACCCTGCAGAGCTTCAGCTTTTTTTTTCAGATTGCTTGGACTACAGTTATGCTTGAAATCCAAGCCACATAACCACTGAGTTTCAGGTGTGGAGTTAATGATGTTAAAAAACACCTGAATATTTTGGGAATGAATTACAAAAAAGGATTAAGAACATTTCAAGAGATCAGGAAATATCAAAATGCTCCTATCCTGGGTCAGTTTTATGAGATTAGCTGTTCTCTGGAAATTTTTGCCATTGCAAGAAAGCAACAGATTCTGTTATTCATACTGGCATCAGAAAAGGAGATGAGGGGGCTATGACCAAAATCCTTAATTAATGCAAAAAATCATAGCTACATATGCAATGACCCCATCAAAATCCAAAGGTGATTGTCAACAAAGCTATAATTTCAGTTTTACATATACAACTTGTCTGTTTCCTCTATTTAGCTGGAATATTTTGTTAAAATGCAGCACTATTCTTTAAATTAAGCATTTTAATTCCCAATTCTTTCAATGCTTAACATAACTGAATAAAGATTAGCCATTTCTCATAAATCCCAGTAAAAGTACTGACAGTTTAGCCTTGGTGTTTCCATTATTTAGGTAAAAAACATGCAGAAAAAAGTCTCAAGAAGAGAGTAATAACTGTACCACTTAAAATAAAGGATTTTACTTTAGCACAGGTAAGTGATAATTATTTATCTTTTTAAACTTCCAATTTAAAAAAAGAAGATAAGAAGCTTAAAATTAAAGTAAATTAATTAAAAAATTAATTTCTGCTGCAGGAGGGAGCCCCTATAGCACTTTCTGGTACCAGAAAGGAGCCTACAAGAGCTGGAGAGGGAGTTTTCACAAAGGCATGGAGCTACAGGAGAAAGAGGAAGCGCCTTAAGCTGAAGGAGGATAGATTTAGATTACATATTGGAAAGAATTTCTTCACTGTTAGGGTGGTGAGGCACTGGCACAGGTTTCCAGAGAAGCTGTGAATGCCCCATCCCTGGAAGTGTTTAAGGCCAAGTTTGATGGGGCTCTGAGAATCCTGGTCTAGTGAAGGGTGCCCCTGTCTATGCCAGAGAAGTGAAACTAGGTGATTGTTACAGTCCCTTCTAATCCAAAACATTTTATGATTCTATGATTAAAAAACAAACAAGCAAACAAAACCATAAATACAGAAACAAAACAAACAAACAAACAAAAATCACACACACCAAAAAAACCCAAAACAAAACAATAAACAAACAAACGAAAAAAAATAACTAAAACTCAGCAATTACATGTTATCCAGCAGGATTTTTAATTTTTTTTTTCCCCCAATAATAAGGAGCAGGAATTACTATGAGCCTCAAAACTCACCATTTGATTTTACAATGAGGTGCCACAGAGATAAAGCTTGTCAGCTCTGATTTCTTTGATCGTTTGCAGTGGGGATCCACTTCTCACATATCGGAAACTTTTATATGCAACTTTTGGCCCACTTATGAATTCATTGAAAAAAACTCCAGCAAATAATTTCTGTCTGAGACTCCCATCACTTTTCATTTGACAAATACTGCCATTCTAATTAATAGCTTTACTTGCTAAATGTATATAAGCTGTCAAACGAGTTCTGTGTGTAGCCTCTGGCTTATTTTTATGTTGAGCAATTTTTATGTCAAAATTGTTGAGTGGTTCCTGTGCTGAGGAAGAGAGATAGTGTTTATATATTGATAAGAGAAAGACGGTAAAATCAAAAATTGGAAATGACACATTTGGGATTACTGTTTCTCAGGAGAAGACTAGAAATGAGACTTTAAAAGGGCTTCCATCTATATGGATCAAATGTAACCTTTCTGAAAAGGTTGCTGAAATACTGAGATGTTTAATTCATACCCTTGGATGCTGCTTTACATTAGTTTATTTTTATGCTCAGCTCTAAAGCAATGAAGATGTCAAGTTTCCTGAAAAATAATATTTGGACCCATTAAGTAGGGTTAGCATTGCTTTGGAAAGTTTTAAGCAGCTGAACAATTATAAGGACACCTTTTGATTAACGAATTCTTTCACCAATGCTTTGAAGGACAGAGTTGTCTCTGAGTAACCACCTTTTTTAAAATGTTTACAAGTGAATTATTATAGGTGTAAACTATGAGTGCCACATTTCTTTAGGTGTATATTGGATGAGTTACAGTCTTTCTAATTTTGTTTAGACCACGTCCTGAAAATACCCTTCACATCTTCCTACAATTAAAATTATTACATTTGTCTAAAAGAACCTCTCATTATATACTGGAAAGTATTTCTTATGGACAATAATGAACGTAACAATATGCCAGACTGTTTTTAAACAATGTAAACATCAGTGAAGGAAATATTCAAAAATCAAAGGTTAAAATATAGTGTTCATTTCCCATAAAACAAGCATTTAATAAAGATAATGGTTTGCATTCTATATAAGTGACTTTTGTAAGTGCATTTAAATAGAATTGTTTCTGTAATAATAGTTGTTAGAGTGGTTAAAAAAAAAAAACCCCTTACATTTCAAATGTAGCAGATATTTGGTTTATGAGAAGTCATTAACTCATAACTCATCCTGAGAAGGGAGTCTGGGGAGGAGGGAGTGGAGAGAGGGAGAGAAGGAGGTGGGAAGCAGAAGTGAGGTGCAGTTAGAGGCAGAGAAATAAAACTTTTTTAAACATCTTATGAGTTACAAATTATGGGCAATTTTTTCTTAATTAACCATAACACAGGAAACATCTATATATAACCCAAGATAAACAATGAAATTAAGCAGTTTTTCAGATGAAAGATTGCTCTGTTACTTGCAAAGCAGTACATTTTAGAGTATGTAGCAGCTGAAACTCTGGAACAGATGATGAAATCCCAGGGGATGATCATAGAAAAGGAAGAGAAAGAACTGAGAGATCTGGAGAATATAAATGGAGGTGGACAAAAAAAGGAAAGACTTTTCTGTCAATTCTGTTGGTGGAATCTGGAAACAAAAAATGGAGGACACCTTATGAAAAGGAAAAAAGAGAATGGAGATCTGAAGGGAAGCATGGAGAAAGCAGGACCTTATTCTGGAAAGGTTCCACTGTTGACTTTGATGACAACTGCTATAGCTGAAAGCAAAAAGAGGAAATCTGACTAAAACAGTTCAGCTGAAAGGTCAGATAAGAGCCTTTTAAAATTACTCTTTTACATTTAAAATTACATTTACATTTTTCACATTTAAAGTTACTATTTTATTCAGATCATTGTAGATTAACCATGAAGACTCAGTGAATAGGGACTCGAGAGTGCAGATCCACCTGACAAAACAGACAAGTTAGTCTTCTGCATCTTACCTGTGAAATGTCATTTACAGATGGAGTTTTTATCACTTCCTTTTAAATATTTCTCTCAGGATTTTGCTGCTCAGATTTTTTTGGTCTTTAGTTACATGTTTTAGTTATACCTTCCCGTTCTTGTTATTTTTGCAAGTATTCATAGATTTGCTTTCCCTGTGTCTTGCTTCTTTTCTCAGTTATATCCAAAGCTTATCTTTTATCCCAAACTAGGCTATTATGTGATACTTTATATTTACTTGTAGAGGTGGGGATAGGCAAAGAAGAGCAAGAAAGGGTCAAAGAAGATGATTTGATCTCTTTTTATTTTCTTTAAACTCCATCCTTCCTTACCCCTCAGAAATGAACATGGTACGTGAAGAGAAACCTGGTCTTCAGAGCATCTAGACGGCTGTATTAAAGGAATGGAAAACAGCATATCAGAAAGTTACAACATGTCCAAGTAGGTGTGCACTGAGTTTAGAATCTTTGCTCGCTTTTGCCCTCAGTTGCAAAAAGTATTTTGTGTAGCATTATAAATACAACCACCATAATTTTATGTACATTGACATGCTGTGGGATTTTCTCTATCAGTGTAAAATATGGGTCTTCTTTGCCCTTGGCTGAGTTGTGCAGTGACTGCTTTGAAGACACCACATTCAGCTTTGGAACTGAACCACACTCAGGTTGATCCAGCGGTATGATGGTGGTAACAAAGTGCACATCTCTTCCAGAATTACCACACTTGGGGGATGTAAACAGGAATCTTCCTGTCTCTTTGTTGAAGGGATGGGTAATCCAACTTATTTTAAGGATTTCTTTCTTTTCACAGTTGGGTTTGATCTTGAGGTCTTGATCAAGTATCAAGACGTCAAATTATTTTGTAAAACAGTATTTTCATTTCTGAGCCAGAAAAACAAAGAAACAGATATAAATCCAGGTGCAAGACACCTGGTCGTCATATATGGATTTGAAAAATGAAGAAGTGCTTAAAGTCATGGTATCATATAAGCAAAGTCTTCTTCACAGCTGAAAAACCACACAGACTAATGGGGTTTCTGTTTCCCTCTTTAAATAGAGCAAAACCACAACCGAGGTAATAAATAATGGATGTTGGAAAGCCTGGGCTGCCAATGAAGGCAATCCACTGTGATGGCTATTTTCCACGTACTACAGCAATTCCCTGGCTTAAAGACTCAGCTGATTAAAGACACAACTATGGCTATGATAGCCTGTTGGTCTGAGTATCAGAATGATCCCTTAAGCGGGATGGCTGTGAGTGGTTCAGAAAGAGAATTATCGTGGGTTACATGTTACCTGGGACAGTGTTCAGCACTGCTGTTGAGAGAACACCTCAGGCATTTGCAAAGGGTAGGATTCCTGCATAGCAAGTGAAAACAGTTCGGATCAGCCCTTCACTGTTACTTCTGTGATCTGCTGCATTTCCTGTGCTCCTGTTTCTAACATTGAGTTTCCCTGCACATATCACTTTTAGAGTATTCCTGATGACAGTCACAGAACTGACATGGTACGGTCGAAACTTTCTCAGTCTTAAACCAAAATGAAGATAGGCAGGATATATTGCTGGGGAGATGCAGGGTGTGTTAGTTCTGTTAGCTGCTGTAAGTAAAAAGAAAATTTGTTTGAGATAATTTAAATTAGATCTCTTTCCACACATGGGCTTCTGCAAGAGCAGCATATTTCTGTCTCTGATAATACAAAAATGTTTCAAGGAAGGATTAGAGAGATTTGTTAAACGTACAGCAATAACGAAGGAGGACAATTATAATTTTTTTCTCTTTTATTTCTCCTCTATTAACTTCCCTTTCTTGCATATATTAATTTCAGCCAAAAGCTTTAATATATTGTCAAACCAGATGCTACATAGAGCACTCAGTGCCCAAACTGGTTTCTTTACTCCTCCCTGTTTTCTCCACATGCAAGATTTTGTTGTGAGGTAGGAATACTTCATTCATCCGCTCCACTGGGCTTTCTATAGCTAGCCACATGCAATGCTCTAAGATAAAAATTGTGCTTTAGAATTGTTGTAAGGAAAGCTCCAAGTTTTTTTACGTGTAACAAAGACAGTATATAAAGATAAAATTTTGTTCATCACACACCACTAGAATAAAAAATTAAGATCACATACAATTAAAAAAGCCACCTGCAAAGTTGGCTACGTTTTTCTTTTAATGTCTTGTGCTAAACCAGGATACATTCAAATTCAGCAAGCTCCTGCCATTTGGTTTCGAACTGGGCACAACCTAATTGCATTAGTTTATAGTACTGAAATCTTAGAATACGACATAAATCTCTTCTTTGAAAAATGTTCTTTGTATCTTTCCTGCATCTCTGCTCCAGAATATTTTTGTGCAAAGTACTTCACAGAGGCTTTAAGAAAGAAAGTTACGCCTTTGAATGTTATGTTTCTTCATCCTGGGTGTGAGTACCACAACACATAAAACTAGTCCATTTACTTAGCCAAAAGAGATGGGTTACTATACCCTTTATGTAAGTTCTTGGCATTATTTGTTTAGTTTATATATATACATTACTTAATATAGCAGTAGGAAAAATACAGATAAAATCCGTGTTTAAGAAAAATATGTTTCATAGGTGATGGCCCTATGCTTAAATAATTTTAGACTCGGTTTGAAAAGTAGACAGAAGTTATGATTAAATGAGAAGTCTATGTGATTACCATGTAGTTTTGCTTGGTGTCACAGCTTTAAAAGCTTGTCATCTGCTTGATTCTCTCAAGGTGAAGTGAATTATTCTCTCTGGTGTAGACAGTTTCCCTCTGAGTGATAAAAAAACTGGGTTTTTTTGAAAAAGAAACAGCAAAAAATATCAAGAGGAAACCTAGCTTTCTGGTTACCTTTCTCAAAAGGTAAGAGAGGCAAACTGCCAGTAAATAAACATTTGCATCTCCGCTTCATGGGACCTGTCCCAAACTGTGACAGAGTCAAAATTACCTATAAACCACAATTTCCTTCAAACAGCAGATCAGAACCCTTATTGAAACAGAAGCAATTTTTCTGAAGCAAATTTGTGGCTCTCTGTTTCACGGTTTATTTCGTCATGATAACGCTCTCTCAACAGGCTTCTCTCTACAGACTGGAAGAAATACATCTTCAAAACCTTTGCTATATATAACTTGTTCTGACCTGAAGAGTTTCATTCTTGAAGGATTTGCAAAATGAGGGATTTTTATTTGCAGATTAAATCCTTCCAACCTTATCAAATTGAATTTGCTACTCATTTAATTTGTAAAAAGGTAATCTTAAACATGTCTGATGCATGCAAATCAACTAAGCATTTGAGTTTTGTTGAGTCTTAGGTTCTTCTTCAAATGTTTTCTTGCACGATGACTTTCCATGCCAGACATCCTGGCTTCTCCTACCCTTGATGCTGTTGCCTTCAGTTTCCTACCAAGACAATTTATTATTGTACTTTTATATTTCAGGACATCATCTTTTGACAACGAGTGTGAAATATTTCTGAACAAAATCTCTGTAGATAACTCAAAAAATTTTTGGTCAATTAAGTTTTTGATAGTATGAATTATTAGAAACAATTTAAAACTAAAGCAAATTGAAGTGCCTTGTTTTTTCTTTCTTTTTTTTAGGTGTTTTGAGGCAGGCAGAATGTTTTTTTGTTTTGGCAAGACTGGTTTATTTTTTCAGCAAGTAGTATCAGATTTATCACTGCAATTTCTGCAGCAAAACAAAAAAATAAAGAGGTTCTCTTTATTGTTTATTTCAACAGAGACTTGAGCTATTAATACCTACTCTGTATACAAGATATAAAATGAGCCTATTGGAAAAACATTTAAAACCGTATTCATTTCTTCCTGACCTTCTTCCTGGGCCAGCCCCCATACCACAGAATCACAGAGTTGCGGAATGGGTCAGGTTGGGAGGGACCACAGTCGGTCATCTGGTCCAGCCTCTCTGCTCAAACAGGGTCATCCCAGAGCACGTGGCACAGGATTTTGTGCAGATGTTTCTTGAATATCTCCAGCGAGGGAGACTCCACAACCTCTCTGGGCAGCCTGTTCCAGTGCTCAGTCATTCATACAGTAAAGTTCTTCCTCGTGAAATTTCCTGTGCAAAACTTTCTTGTACTGTTGCTTGGCACCACTGAGCAAACCCTGGTTCTGTCCTCTTTACACAGTCCCTTCAGATGTCCCTTATAGACACTGATGAGAGCCCCTCTCACTTTTCTCTTTTCGAGGCTGAACAGGCCCAGCTCGCTTAGCCTTTCCTCATAAGAGAGGTGCTCCAGTCCCTTGATCATCTTTGTCATCCACTGGACCTGCTCCAGGAGCTCGCTGTGTCTCTTGTCCTGAGGACCCCAGAACTGGACACAGCACTTCAGACGTGCCTCATCAGGGCTGAGTAGAGGGGCAGGATCACCACACTCAGCCTCCTGGCAATGCTCTTCCTAATGTACCCCAGGATCTAATTGGCATTCTTGGCCCCCAGGACACACTGCTGGCTCACAGACAGCTTGTTGTCCGCCAGGACCCCAAGTCCTTCTCCACAGAGCTGCTTCCCAGCAGATCAACCCCCAGCCTGTACTGGGGCCTGGGGTTATTCCTCCCCAGGTGCAGGACCCTGCACTTGCCTCTGTTGAATTTCAGATGTTTCTTCTCTGCCCATCCCTCCAGCCTGTCAAGATTCTTCTGAAGGGCTGCACATCCCTCTGGGGTATTGGCCACTCCTATGAAGTTTGTGTCATTAGGGAACTTGCTGAGGAGGTATCTGCCCCTTCATCCAAGTCACTGATGAATACATTAAACAACACTGGGCCCAGTATGGAACCCTGGGGGACACCGCTACTGACAGGCCTCCAACTAGACCCTCTGCCACTGATTATGACCCTCTGGGCGCTGCTGTTCAGCCAGTTCTTATTACACCTCACTGTCCACTCACCCAATTCAAACTTCCCAAGGTTGCCTGTGAGGATGTTCGGTGAGACAGTGTCGAAAGCCTTGCTGAAGTCAAGACGAACAATATGCACTGTTCTCCCCTCATCCATCCACATAGTTGTTTCATTGTAGAAGGCAATCAGATTGGTCAAGAATTATTTATTTTGGTGAATCCATGCTGACTGCTTCTGATAACCTTCTTGTCATCCATGTGGATATTCATGGCCTCCAAGGCAAAGCACTGCTTTACCTTTCCAGGGTTTTAGGTGAGGCTGACTAGCTGGTAGTCTCCTGAGTCCTTCTTGTCCTTGTTGAAGACTGGAGTGACATTTGCTTAATTTCAGTCCTCAGGCACCCCTCTGGATCACCACACACAACCTTTCAAATAGGATCATGGGCAGCATCTCAGCACTCCTGGATGCATCCATTAGGGCCCACAGATTTTTAGGTGTCATGTCTGCCTAGATGTTCTCTCAACATGAACCCAACTTCCCCTGACAAAGGGAAAACATCCCTTCCGACTTTCCTTTACCCTGGTGTCCTGAGTCAAAGATTCCTGAGGGCTGATCCTGTCAGTGAAAACCAATCCAAGGAAGGTGTTCAGTAACTCTGCCTTCTCTGTGTCCTGTTAACAGGATCCCCTCTGCGTTTAGTAGCAGGCCCACATCAATACTATCATACCACTATAAAAATACAAAAACTTACATAATGGAAACTGACCTGCTTATGATAGTTTGTCCAGATTAAAGCTAAGTGACAGGATTTTTCTGTTGAAGCTGTATGAGCCACTGCAGACACACAAGCTCTTACTGCTCCTGGAAGTGAAGGCTACTATTGGCTGCACACTGTGAATTTGCTTCATAAACATTCCTGTATCTCGACAGCGGTTTTGTATCAGTCTCCTCAGACAGAGTAGGAATGCTGGTTATTTTATGTTTTCTCAGAGGTGGGATTCTCTGGCCTCATCATGATTCCTGCTTCTTGTAGACATACACTAGTGTGCTCTGCAGGCCAAGGATGAAATGGAGAGGCCTCTCCACAGCTCTTTACCTCATAGGTGAGTGCTAAATCGCAAATGTAGCTATGGTTTTCCACTGAAGACTTAGCAAGGGAGTATACATTTAATGCATATAAGTGTACGTTTAAACACAGATATGAGATGGGACTTTCCAAAATGTTTCTCATAAACTATCAGAAGATGGTTTAAATAGCCCAGTATCCTGTAGTCACTTGAGCAGTGGATCTGATTTACTTAAAATACGATGGATTTAGATGAACTCTACTTTGATTCATTTCCATCACAAGAACTTGCACAGGCTAAAAGCAAAAGAAGCTCCCCACCTGCACTACTTCATTTTGATTTTTATCATTTGAGATACTAGTTCATTTTCTCACAAAAATCTATTTTAAATTATTTTAGACAGACTCATGAGCCCAGGAGAATTGTTGTCATATAACATTTTCAATTAATTATTGTATCTACTGCTCCTCAGCAGGCTTTGCCAGGAGAGTACGGTGATTAGCCTTTGCCTGTCAGACAGGCAACACACACAGCACAGACACAAACTGCTTTCCAAAGATCTGGATGTTATTTGTGCAGTAGAAAGGCTGCAGTCATAGATAGGTAAACATGAAATAAGAAAACAGATGACAGGTCAAGCCAACCCTCCACAGCTCCTGAATTTCACAGAGACTCACTCGTAGCATCCTGTGTTTACTATTCCTTCCAGTCTGCTGCAGTGCTGCTACATGAAAACTTAACCTTTGCAAGTGGAACAGTAATTTCCAGTCTTNATGAAGTTTGTGTCATTAGGGAACTTGCTGAGGAGGTATCTGCCCCTTCATCCAAGTCACTGATGAATACATTAAACAACACTGGGCCCAGTATGGAACCCTGGGGGACACCGCTACTGACAGGCCTCCAACTAGACCCTCTGCCACTGATTATGACCCTCTGGGCGCTGCTGTTCAGCCAGTTCTTATTACACCTCACTGTCCACTCACCCAATTCAAACTTCCCAAGGTTGCCTGTGAGGATGTTCGGTGAGACAGTGTCGAAAGCCTTGCTGAAGTCAAGACGAACAATATGCACTGTTCTCCCCTCATCCATCCACATAGTTGTTTCATTGTAGAAGGCAATCAGATTGGTCAAGAATTATTTATTTTGGTGAATCCATGCTGACTGCTTCTGATAACCTTCTTGTCATCCATGTGGATATTCATGGCCTCCAAGGCAAAGCACTGCTTTACCTTTCCAGGGTTTTAGGTGAGGCTGACTAGCTGGTAGTCTCCTGAGTCCTTCTTGTCCTTGTTGAAGACTGGAGTGACATTTGCTTAATTTCAGTCCTCAGGCACCCCTCTGGATCACCACACACAACCTTTCAAATAGGATCATGGGCAGCATCTCAGCACTCCTGGATGCATCCATTAGGGCCCACAGATTTTTAGGTGTCATGTCTGCCTAGATGTTCTCTCAACATGAACCCAACTTCCCCTGACAAAGGGAAAACATCCCTTCCGACTTTCCTTTACCCTGGTGTCCTGAGTCAAAGATTCCTGAGGGCTGATCCTGTCAGTGAAAACCAATCCAAGGAAGGTGTTCAGTAACTCTGCCTTCTCTGTGTCCTGTTAACAGGATCCCCTCTGCGTTTAGTAGCAGGCCCACATCAATACTATCATACCACTATAAAAATACAAAAACTTACATAATGGAAACTGACCTGCTTATGATAGTTTGTCCAGATTAAAGCTAAGTGACAGGATTTTTCTGTTGAAGCTGTATGAGCCACTGCAGACACACAAGCTCTTACTGCTCCTGGAAGTGAAGGCTACTATTGGCTGCACACTGTGAATTTGCTTCATAAACATTCCTGTATCTCGACAGCGGTTTTGTATCAGTCTCCTCAGACAGAGTAGGAATGCTGGTTATTTTATGTTTTCTCAGAGGTGGGATTCTCTGGCCTCATCATGATTCCTGCTTCTTGTAGACATACACTAGTGTGCTCTGCAGGCCAAGGATGAAATGGAGAGGCCTCTCCACAGCTCTTTACCTCATAGGTGAGTGCTAAATCGCAAATGTAGCTATGGTTTTCCACTGAAGACTTAGCAAGGGAGTATACATTTAATGCATATAAGTGTACGTTTAAACACAGATATGAGATGGGACTTTCCAAAATGTTTCTCATAAACTATCAGAAGATGGTTTAAATAGCCCAGTATCCTGTAGTCACTTGAGCAGTGGATCTGATTTACTTAAAATACGATGGATTTAGATGAACTCTACTTTGATTCATTTCCATCACAAGAACTTGCACAGGCTAAAAGCAAAAGAAGCTCCCCACCTGCACTACTTCATTTTGATTTTTATCATTTGAGATACTAGTTCATTTTCTCACAAAAATCTATTTTAAATTATTTTAGACAGACTCATGAGCCCAGGAGAATTGTTGTCATATAACATTTTCAATTAATTATTGTATCTACTGCTCCTCAGCAGGCTTTGCCAGGAGAGTACGGTGATTAGCCTTTGCCTGTCAGACAGGCAACACACACAGCACAGACACAAACTGCTTTCCAAAGATCTGGATGTTATTTGTGCAGTAGAAAGGCTGCAGTCATAGATAGGTAAACATGAAATAAGAAAACAGATGACAGGTCAAGCCAACCCTCCACAGCTCCTGAATTTCACAGAGACTCACTCGTAGCATCCTGTGTTTACTATTCCTTCCAGTCTGCTGCAGTGCTGCTACATGAAAACTTAACCTTTGCAAGTGGAACAGTAATTTCCAGTCTTTCTAAAAAGCATCCATCCCTTTTCAGGTCTGCAACTCCCAGTTCACATCTGTTCTGTTAAAGGTCAGTGCAATAGTTTGTTATTTTTCTCATCAACAAGTTTGTAACTTGAATATCCAGTAGAGAACATTTAAAACCCCACTGCTGACTATCAAAACACAGGCAGCAGAAAAAAACCTCAAATATTTTTGAATGAAGAGTAGCAAATTAATTGAAGAAATAACAATCTGCTTCTAGACACTTGCTGAGCTGAAGAAGAAACTAAATTATAACAGAAGTAATTTAGAAAGAATTATCTATGACATTTACAAGATAATTTTTTTTCTGAGCATGAGCAAAAGGAATATGCAAGCAATCATTCACGGATTACTTACAAGCTTGACCTCCAGTGAATCTGCATCAAAACACATAAGACCAAAGCAAAACCAGAATGGAAGGATGGTTTTAGGAAAAAACATGGATATTAGGAAACCACTGTTCAAATAAATCAAAAGACCCCAGATAACTTAAGGACCAAAATAATTTATTTTCGTGGGGTTTTTTCATTACATTAAGGTCACCACAGAATCACAGAACAGAATACATTGGAAAGGACATCTGGAGGTCATCTGCTTCTAACACCTCACTCAGACCAGTTCCGGTTTGATGGGCTGTGACCAGTCACATTCTGGATATCTCCAAGGATGAAGAACCTCTGGGCCCCACTTCAAGTATTTTGTCATCCTTGTGAAGAAAATCTTATGTGTGTTTAATCAGAGTTTCCCTTCTTGCAGATTTTGTCCGTTACCTGGGACATTTTGAGTTCATTTCTCTGCAAGAATTCTGTGCTTTTTGTGATTCACTCTTTTTCTGTGGAGAGTGTTATAGATATTAAAATTAAATTCAGTACCAGTCATACACACCTTGTCATACTGGTACTCTTAAATTACATCAGAAATTGCGTATTTCTCTTTCGCAGATAATCTGGAACAACACAGAAATAGGAAAGCAGAGAAAGTAATGAGTTGCTTTGGTTTTGACATTCTTCTTCTGTGCCAAGCACAGATCTAAAATAAAAAAGGAGCTATTTTTGAGGATCATCTTTCAGCTCCTTGGTTCTGGATATCTCTAACCTGCAAGAGCTTTCAAAGTCCTGTACATGGCATTAGTATGGTACAATTCTATTGCAACAAAATAGTTTCTAAATTAATTCCTTTTCCTTTTTGCATAGGTGCAGGTAGAATGGGACCTTAAAAGAAAGGGATGGATGACAAGCATATTGCCCTGGGAGAGGAGAGAAAGAGGCAGGGAAACACTGGGAAAGAGAGAGAGATATTTCTTTTTTATTTCCATTTTTTTTCTCCCTAAAGTAGCCAGAGTTATCAAGTTTCCCTGCCATAGGTTTGCTTCCAGTTCAATTCTAGAATCCTTCTCCTGTCTGGACTTGAGTGCACCAGACCATTTAATCTTCCCATAACAAGGACAAACATGATTTTGCAGAGGCTAATACTTTAATCCTCAGTAGTATCTATATGAGTGTATAGTGTGCAACATTGGTTCTTTCCAGCTATGAACCTTCTGTGTTGTTATATGTGAAGCTCTGTGCACTGCAGTAAGGAATGTCTATTGGAGCTCAGAAAGTGGACTTTTTCTTTGTGGACCATGTAAAACACCAGTGATCTTTGTGGAATTATTTTACACCTTTGATTTTTCCTCATTTATTTGAACACATATATTTTAGAGAAATTTAGGTTAATATTTACACAGAGCAGTACCCATATTTTTTTAGGTATTTCTTTCTTCTTAGAATTACAGATTATGCAACTAAAATTAAAACAAGGAACACAACATCTGTATTACACAGAATTTAAAAACAGTTTCTTCCTTTTAATTTTGTGGAGTTTTCTCAAAAAAGATCTGTGATGCAGCAGTAACATTAGAAACAGTTTTTAAACGGGGTAAGTAAAGCGATAGGTATTGCATCATGAACCCAAATTAAAGAGTACATAAGGATAATTAACCACCTAGAGATACAAATAAGTCTCTATTTGACTTTTGATAGTGTCTGCATAGGTAATTTTGAGAATAAATGGAGATAATATACCTTAGTGTATTAGAAAGTTCTTTAGGCATTGACCTTCAAGTTAGGCAACAGTATTTACCATTTTTTTTTTTTTAATCCATGAATTAATACTATCTAGAATATGAACTGCAATGACAAGGATCTCAAACAGTGTTACAGTTCAGCTAGATCAGATCAATTACTTTTCAGTGAAGCCAGGATAGCATTTTCAAAAGCCCCGCAGCTCTCAGTCTGGAGTAATTTCTGAACTTGAAAGTTCAAATCCCACTGAAATGTAACACAACTCCTATTCATTTCAGGAGTCTTTGAAAGTTTGCTTATTAAGCTTCCAAAGCTCAGATCTTCAGAGATACCAGTGTCTCACAAGTTTCAGTGGGAGATTGCTAGTCATTCAAATGCTTTTAAGCAGTGATACATAGGTCTTCGCTGAAAATCAGATAGAGACTGCTTTGAAAACGTACATAGGTCCCAACAAGAAACTTCCCCAAAGCAGTGTGAAAAGAAAGAGTAGGAAACACAAACTAGTCTTCTGAAAACAAGTAACTTGGCACTGGCTGCCACACAGAGAAAGAGATAGTTTTTGTCTTTGTTGTAATGCAATCTTCTGTCCTAGCTGAGCTGTGTAAGGACAATTTCGGTTACAGCTCTGCACTGAATTTAGTTACACCTTCTACAAAAAACAGAGCAAAGGAAAATACTTAAATCACTTACATCAGAAATTGAATAGCTAAAAACCCCCTAGCTGGGGAAAGATCCCCTACTGATGAAAGTAGAGTTTTTAATCAGGTGCTAGGTCTGTCTGGGGTGGAGTTGATTTTGTTCATATCACCTTGCATGGTGCTAGAGCCCGCATATGTGACCACTCTGAACAGCACTGGTAACAGACCCTTTATCTAGCTGGCTGAACAGTGCCTTAGAGTGACAAATCCTTCTCTGTTTCCCACTCTCTCTCTCCCCTCCAGGCAAGTAGACTGAGGGCAGGCAAGAGGGTGGCAGAGGACATAGATGGGACAGCTGATCCCAAGCGACCAAAGGATAGCTCATAGTTATATATAACATCATGCTCAGCAATTAAACTGAAGGGACGTTTTCCACTGTCACCCTTGTTCAGGGACTGGTTGAACACCAGGCAGCTGGTGGCATGTAACTGCTCTACATCACTTGAAGTTTGTCATATTTTGTTTCTTTTCTCCCCTCCACATATTAAACTGTCTTCATCTCAATCACAAGTTTCCTTACTTCTGCCTTTCTGAACCTCTCCCCTGTCCTGCTGTAGGAAGTGAGTGAGTAGCTGTGTGGGCTCGAGCTGCCTACTGGGGTTAATCCATAACAAACCAGATTATGTTTTATGCTCAAAAATGCAACCTTCCAAAGAGTATTGCAGTATGGCTGCCACAGCTCACATTTTTCAAAGAGAAGTAAGTAACTTTGGAAGATCCTGACTTTTTCTAGTTATGTAGTCATAGCATTGAAGTACTTCAATTCATATATTTTTTCCTCTTCCAGTTCAGAGTGGAATAGAAAGCATTAAAAGGACAGAAATAAACACTCTGGTGATAATTTCTGTGTGATTATCAAACCATGGAATCATTAAGGTTGAAAAGACCTCTAAGATCATGGAGCCCAGCCATTAACCTGACACTGGCAGGTGTGCCACCAAACCATGTCCCTAAGCACCCCATCTACTTCCCAGGGATGGCAATTCCCCTGCTTCCCTGGGAAACCTGTTCAAATGTTTGACCACCATTTCCACCTAATCTAAACCTTCCCTGGTGAAACCTGAAGCCATTTCCTCTTGTCTTGTCACGTGTTACCTAAGAGAAGATGCTGACCCCCACCTGGCTGCACCCTCCTTTCAGGCAGTTGTAGAGAGCCATAAGGTCCCCCCCGAGCCTCCTTTTCTCCAGGCTGAACAGTCTCAATTTCCTTACAGGACACTCCTCGCAGGATTGTGCTCCACACCCTTCAACTTTTTTGCTCTTCCTTGGACATGCTCCAGCAGATTGGAAGAGAATTTTTTAAATTTCACAGCAGATAATGCTCACATGAAGTGTAAGCTTGATTTTAGACAGTCGTGCAGTCCAGGTAGCTCCTTTGGGGAAAGAATGAGTGTCAATTTCATCTGAGGCATCTTTGGCTCAGAAATAGTTACTCATTTATTCCTAGAAGCCCTCTGTTTTCTGGAGATGGGTGATTAAACAGAACTAGACAAGGTAGGGAAGACCCATCACCTAAAATTAAGCATGAGAGTCTCTATTTACCTTGTCTCAGTTTGATGGCTCTTAGGGAGGAGTATGTGTGACAGAGCAAAATCTAAAAACTCATCCATCTGGTCATTGAAGAGGGAGAATTTTATCAGATACTTGCTAAGAGGGAGAATGGAGTCCTGAAGCACTATTTTTTTTAACCGAACATTGATGCTGAAATAATGGCCTCAGGAGTTACCTGAATCATTTTCCCATTCTATAGCCTGTGCTCAACAAACTTTTTCCTTACCTTATGTGATTTGCTCTGAGAGAGCTTGAAATCTTACTTTTTCCTTACTAGAACATAATTAAATAAATGTGTTAAAATGCCTGTGAACTTTCACTCCTCAGCAGCTTAAAATAAAACCAATATGAGCACTTTTAAGAGCAGATGATTTCACAATTTTTTCAAAGGAATGTAAGAGTGCTATCTGGCTTCTGCAAAATAGTCGTCCTCCAAAGCACAAAGCCTATTGCCTGACACTGTTAGATATATCAACTATTTAAGCAAATGCTGTCACTATTTTTTTAAATGCTACCAAAGACTTAAAATTTCAGTGCAGAACTGGCCATTAGAGTTAATCTGTATTTCTGACAGAACTCATTAATTCACATGGGGAGAGATTTCAGTTCACAAAACTCACTGGGTTTTTCTCCGTGTCTTTACTGTTCTTTGCAACACTGTTCTCCTCATTTAAGTGCAACAATGAAAGCAGTTCATATTCCCCCTAAATTACTTCAGTTACCTTGTGGAGCTGAGTTCCATCATCTTATGTTAGCACATTTTTTAAAATCTGACCAGTGAAGCAGAAATCAATTCCTGTCTTTGATATCAATAGTTTTTAAAAAGTCCTAGTATCGAGTTAAGCAGTAAAGTGCTTTTAAAAAGCACCCACATTGTCTGATCTCTTTCACAGGAATACTGTGTTTAGCCTAGTTATAAGGATAGGGATGAAGCCTGACTGCAACCAGCTTTTTTAAGACTTGACGATCAGGCCTGGGGGTTGTCTGAATTGCCAAGAGTCATGCCTATGTACCTTCTATAAACTGTACAGTCGTATGTACATTTGGAACTAAGAATCATCTTCAGGTGTATCTAGTATGGAAGCAAGATGTATTAAAATAGGAATGAACTTAAAAGAACTGGCTTCTGACGTCCTTTACAAGACTGTTGTCATGGGGTTACTTCAAAGTGTGTGGAGCTAAATGCAGTGTTTGACTTCTGGAATTGATAATAATTTTTTATATTCTTGTGTGAGTTTTTCAAGAAGTTAGGTGACATCAGCACTTCATTCACTTGGGGACACAATCTGTATAGGTGAAAGCTGCTTGAAAAATTAAATAGGCCAAGGTTAAAGTTTTAGAACATATTTACGGACTTTTTACTGATCTGGGAAAGAAAAAGTAATTAAATATTTCAGCTGCTTGCCAGCTATACTGCACAAAGAATCTGGCACTATTGCCCACTTTGAAATTGAAAACAGAATTTAATTTCTAATAGAACGGAAAACATACACAACTTTAGGAAAAGGCAGATGCTGTTGGCTGATCCTAACATATCCGAATACCACATGCATTACAATTAGGAAAATTTACTTAAGAAAACAATATGAAGGAGTGAGATGATATGCATTGCTGAACACAAGTATTTTGCAGGGAATACATGGCATTAAAATATTTTCCTTCTGCTCATAGAGCTCATAGAGCTCACTGAGGTATCTTCCATGCTACAGAGCCCTGTCTGTGTCCCGAACACGACAAGCTGCAGGAACTCACTGGCCATCAGAAACAAGTGTTGCTCTAAGCAGAGTTGCTCAGAGCCATTCTGCTCTGTGCCCTGTTCATCCTGGGCTGGCCAGCAGCCCAGCTGGCCCATGGCACCCACCCAGCCAGCCTGCAGTTTTCCTTGCCAGGCATCTCCGCAGCGCTGCCATGGCGGTCAGGGTGCCTGGGGACTGCCCCCTCCAGTTTCAGTCCCTTGGCACTACCTCAGCCAGAGGAATCAATTCCTCCTTCTTGCCTAACATTGCCAAGCCAGTGGAAACTTGCAGAAATGGAGCAAGATATCTGACATTTCTACAGTTTGGAATCACCAGGACACACATTCACATCAAAACCACTGAAGCGTCCAACAGTCACACGTTGCTGTTCCTCACTCTCTTGCATACATGCTGACCAGAAGGAGACAAACTGACTCCACAAACAAGAGAATTTTCTCATGTCAGTAAGCCAGGTTTCAAACACACAAGTGGGAAATCAGAAAAACCGGCTAAAAGAAATACAAACCAGTCCCAAATTCTGTGTGTGTTGCTGCAAGCACATCTCCTATTTCTGTTATGAATATAGTTCAGTCAGGCCAGCCTGCATCCTCAGCATTTGTGCCATGGAAATCTATTCTCCAAGTCACAGACTCACAGGTGCCCCTCGCAGATAACTCCCTGATCCCAAACCCGTAACTCTTTCTGAAGGAAAGCAGATCTCACAGAGCTCTTGGTTTATCCTCGTTTCAATGAAAGACCTCGCTGCAAACCCAAGCATATAAACTGTGCAATTAATCAGAACTCACCTGTCTCTTATCTAGACAACCAACTAAAACTTTTATGTTACGACACTTTTTTGCATGTTAGGGGAATTGGACTGTTTTCTAAGTATGAATGTTGAATACAACTGGCATAGAGATACTCAGGTAAAGCTGTTTAAAGATGTGATTGAGTTCCAAGCCAAAACAAAGTCCTCAGAACTGCATTTTCTGAAGAAGCGAGTGGAGTTGCTTTTCTAAGGTAGGTTGCCATAAACCCCATAAACCCCGTGTATCCTCTGGTTCATTGTCTAAGGCTGAATGGTTCAAGCTTCAAACTTTCTGGCTTATTTATTAAATAAGCCAAACCAAACTAAACCAGACCAGATCAGATTAAAATAAAATAAAATAAAATAAAATAAAATAAAATAAAATGATGAAACATTTCAACAAGCTTCCTTAAGCAAGGCATAACCAATCAACACTGTCCTGTCCCACTGATATCAGTTTGATGTTTTTGACCTCTATCTCCACAACCAGAAAAAGTAAATGATTTCCTCAGGAGCAGTGAGACCAAGAAGCAGACCAGGAATACAGTCCTCTTAATTTCCAGTCCTCTTCCCAGCATCCAGGCTTCAGCTAATCCTGAAAGAAACGTGTTCACAAAACAGAAACAATCTATTTGGCCGTTTGTGATATCAACAGAGAGATTACGAAAGTGGGAGTTTTCACAGTTGAGCTTAATTTACCAAGACAGTTGTTTCTTTACTGTGTCCACAATATTATTTCTCTTAGTCATGTTTTGCCTAATGTGAAACAGCAGTGTTCCTTAAGTTTTTTCTGCCTTTTAGAACAGCCACACGCAGTAAGCCTGATGGATACTCCCAGCAGGAACAGTTCCAACAGGACTGTTGCTTTTCTGGTTTGTTTTTAATCATATATAAAATGTGTTACGGTACTAACTAAAGCCAAAACACATGGACACTTCTCACACGAAGGCTCCTATTACAGATTTCATTCATCCCATTTTGCCAGTATTATGTTTTGTAAGCCTAACTACTACATATGTAGCTACATACAGTGGGAAGGAGAAAAAGTAAGAGGTTTAACTCTTCATTCAAAAGAACCTGAAAGCTGTTTTACCACTGGGAGATTATGTGTGTACAGTTTCTTTAGCTCTTAGGTACTGTTTTTCTCAGGACAAGGGTTGTGAAAAGAGTGAAAGAGAAGTCAGTGCATTTTATTTAACTTCATTTTCTTAGCCACATGTAATTTTCTGGCACATATTTTATTCCCTTAAGCTTTGTAGGTTCTGTTTCTTCATTGAACACCTGCACTTCCAAAAGGTTGGTACAAATCAACTTCACAAGGCTTTAAACTCTCTCTCTCTCATAACATCCTCATAGGCAAACTCAGGAAGTAGGGACTGGATGAGCGAACAGTGAGGTGGATTTGGAACTGACTGGACAGAAAAGTTCTAGATGGTCTGTCAGTGGCACAGGATGTAGTTGGAGGCCTCTTACTGGTGGTGTCCCCAAAGGTTCCATACTGGGCTCTGTATTCTTTTACTTATTCATCAGTAACTTGGACGAAGGGACAGATGCCTTCTTAGCAAAACTGGGAGCAGTGGCTGATCCACCAGAGGCCTGTGCAGCCCATCAGATGGACTTCAACAGGCTGGAGAGGTGGGCAGAGAAGGGGAGAGCTCATCAATATGTACAAGTATTTGGAGAGAAGGTGCTAAGAGGTTGGAGACAGGCACTTCTCAGTGGTGCCCAGGAACAGGACAAGAGATAATGGGCAGAAACTGGTGCACAGGAAGTCCCACCTGAACAGGAGGAAGAACTTTACTGTGATGGTGAGCAAGGGCTGGAACAGATTGTCCAGAGAAGTTGTAGAGACTTCCTGGACATATTCAAGTACCACCTGGTTGCAGTCCTGTGCAGGGTGCTCTGGGGTGACTCTGCTTGAACAGGAAAGTTAGATCAGATGACCCACTATGGTCTCTTGTAACATTACCTGTTCTGTGATTCCGTGGAAATGGAGATTCACTGGGCACCGAATAGGAGATAAGAGACCACATTACACAAATCACTGTAATAAATGTCATTCACTGTATGAATGCACTGTAGCAGCTGTGATCTGTTGGTGACTGTGCATCTCTTGTTCCCACAGAGCGTGAGCTGTGTCTTAATAGTATACTTAGTACAACAGGCAGAAAGCAGGTGATCTAAGAGAACTCTAAAACTGCTCCTAGTTCAGTCTGTTCACAGATGCAGCCGCAAACCCCATTTGGTATTAAGGTGTTTAGCAACAAAATGGAAACTGTCTTTTCCAGCTGGTGTAAATAAGCCAAATCCCAAAGCACATAGCTTACATCCAAAACCACTAATGTATCAAGGCAAGAAACTGTCTGTGTAAGAGGACTTCTGCATCACCCCACTGTGTGATTTATTTCTTTTTCCTGAAAGATACAGTCTTCGTTTCTCACATATACTCATACCCTGTATACATACTACATCCTGTGAAAAAACAAGAAGTCTTTATATTTTTCTTGTATCTTTGCAGCCCATTGGTCAATTTAAAGAGAATTTAAAGAGTATTAAGGGACAGATTCAACTCATATACTCTGAGAAAAACTCCTTACTGAACATCTAGAAAGTTCTGTGTAATATTCTACCTCTGAAAATGCAAAATTGGCTGACTGAGGCAGCTCAGTGAAAACTGATTATAAAGTTCTGAGTTAATCTCAGGTGCATGGCAGCCTTCCTGCATGGGGAAACAAGGACACCCACGCCCTTTAAATTCTACTTTCACAAAACAATACACTGTATATAGAGGAAAGCCTCTTGGAGAAAAGACAAGAAAATAAACAGAATATATGTATGGACATTCACATTACAGACTGTGGTATTAGAAGATCAGATATAATCACAAAAATAGAAGATAAGTATGCGTATACACCAGAGTCAAACAAGTGAACACAGTACCAAGTGTTCAATACTGTGCCTTTGAGATCAACATAAAGGACTGAAAAGGATTTATATCATGTCTCTCAGTTCAGCCTAGAAAGTACTGCTTAGACAAGATCTCTGGGAAAAGTAAAAGACAGATGTGTGTTGGCCAGTCTTTTGCCAGTGTGACAGAATGACTGATGTGTTTCACTTGTAAGAGAGAAGTAGGAGTATGTTTATTGACATAAAACAGTGATTTAACAAAGTGCAACAGTAACTGCAACAGTGATTTAACATTTGATGCCAAGGTACACTTGAGCATTTGCTGTATAGAAGAATGGATCAGGCAAAATTCCCAGTGAGACCCTCCCACTGAGTCATGAGGTTCAGAAAGGACCCCCTTGCATTCTGAATTCCTGTTTCAGTTTATGTGAGGCTATAGCCACACTTAGTCCTAGATGTGGTCGATGATTTCTGTCTGAAGAATTATATGTATAATGCGTTAGATCACTCAGCTAAAATTTCAAAGTTTAGCATGCCATTAATTACTTACCAAGAATCTGTTGCAGCCAGGAATGTCTCAGCTACAAGGAGTAACCCTGAAAGGCACCCCTACTCAAGGAGGTATCCCGGCATGCAGATCGCTGCCATGTAGGAGATCGCAATGGGCCCTGGACTGCCCACTATTTATGGGGTAAGGTGATCAACTTATAGTCGTATTTGTGTGCCAGATGTAGTTTTTTGGCACATGCTCACCTAGCCCTCAGCTGTTGAGGAAGATTTATGTCCCTTAGCTTGTATTGTTTTTAGTACTCCCAGAATCATAGGATCATAGAAGGGCCTGGGTTGAAAACGACCTTAAAGTTCATCTAGTTCCAACTCTCCTGCCATGGACAGGGACACCTTCCACTAGACCAAGTTGCAAAAAACTCAATCCAACCTAGCCTTGAACGCCTCCAGGGATGGGGAATCCACAGCTTCTCCAGGAAACCTGTCCCGGTGCTTCACCACCTTCACAGTAAAGAATTCCTTCCTAATGTCTACTGTAAACATATCTCTTTGAGAGTCTGAAGCCATTGCTGCTTGTCCTGTCACTAAAGGTTCTTGTAAAAGGTGTCTCTCCATCTTTCTTGTAGGCTCCGTTCAGGTACAGGTACTGGAAGGCTGCAATTAGGTCACTCTGAAGCTGTCTCTTTTCCAGACTCAGCAAATGCAATTCTCTCAGCCTTTCCTCATAGGAGAGGTGCTCCATCCCTCTGATCGTCTTGGTGGCCTCCTCTGGACTTGCTCCAACAGGTCAATGTCCAGTCTGTGCTGGGGACCCCAGAGCTGGATGCAGTGTTCCAGGTGGGGTCTGACAAGTCCAACTTAAGCCAGATGCAGCTATCACAATCACTCCTGGTTGCTTATGCAGAGGTAAGGGAGAAGCATACCTCATAGGTCTGTACATTCCCTCCCTCTCAGCAGTTTCAGGGTGTTGTGGTGCAGCGACAAGAGAAAAGATGGTTTGTGTGATTCCGGTATTCCTGCTGGCAGCTATTGATATACAGTATAATTTAAAACCATTCAGCGCCAGTTTAGAAAACAAAATGGTCAAAATGGACTGAAATAGTGCCAAACATCAGAACTTATGTGAGGATTAAGTATAAATGTCCTACAGTCAGTTTCTTCCTTTCATCTACTCCTTATTTAAGTATATTGCTAAATGGCAAATGTAAAGGTCAAAATCTTGTGGTATTAACCCATGGTTTTTATTAACTACAGTGTATTAACTATACTGCACTGTAGTCTTCATTTCAAAGATGGTGCACTGATGGAACTGTCTTATCACTAATAACTGCTTCTTGCTTGAATGTCGTGATCCAGGGGGGTGTTCTGGTGGGGTGCTATGACCTCCGGATCCAACTTTGAGAGAAAGTCGCTCGGCAGTCACTGCATTCACACAGACACACACACATGCACCGGATAGCTTCTTTGACAAGATGACAGCAAAGAGGCAGGAAGGGTCTTTGTGCGGAATTCCACGGCACAGGTTTATTCGAGTCCCATCCATGAAGGGACCAAGCACAAAAGACCAAGGGGGATGGAAATTCTCAGCCTATATCTGGGGGCAGGGAAAGCAGCAGGGGTAGTACCTAGGTGGGATTAGGGTACAGGAGCCAATGGGAAAATCTGAGGGAGTGGCAGGGAACAAGGTCCAATGGGAGAGTGGGAAAGGAAGAACTTTCCAAAGGAGCAGACAAGGTACAAGGGGGTGGAGAGGCCAACTGGGGAAGCAGAACTGGGATACATTTCCATAACAGAACAGGGCATCCTAGGGGAGGCTTTTATAGTCACTTTAACCTGGGGAGCTCTCTCAGGGTCTGTCCCTTTCACTGGCTCCCACAGCTGAAGACAAATGGCAGGCAAATGATACAGTGTAAGTAGAAAATGCTAAGTGTCAGGACCAAGAGCACAAATTGGAAATCTCTCAAGGACTTTCCCAAGATTACTGATTTGCCAAAACCAAAGCTTCTCTTACAAGAGCATTCATAGAACTAGAACATGTGTCTGTCCAAATCGTGAAACCACCCAACCTGCACAAAATATCTCGACAGCCTCACCATTGCAGCAGTCTCACAGAACACACATTTCAGCTCTCATATAAATGATTATTTGAACACAGTGAAGCATTTCTGCTGAGAAACTATTAGTTTACAGAGGAAATACCATGAGGTTTCCTTGCTTCACAGTATTCACCTACTACCAGGTGCCTCCCACTGTGCTAGAATGTCTCACTCAGACAGAGAAAGGCATCTTTCAGTTTGGTTTCAGGCCACCTCCTTACAACCAAGTGCTCATACAAGCACCTACCTACTATGGTATAACTTTCCTTTCTGCACAAAGTAAGACTAAGAATGCCTTTCGTGATGGTTCATTCCGGTAAAAGGGGAAAAAAAAGATGAAATAAACTTCAAAACAGCAACAAAACAAAAATCCTACCTATCCCCAAGCCAAACAAACAAACAAACAAACAAACAAACAAACAAATAAAAATGAAAGAGCCTGCCCGTCATAGTCAGGTGATACTTTTTGTAGCTATCAGTCTTGGTCATATTTGAATTAGACAAAAACATCTAAAACCTCTTAATTAGTCATCAGATTACAATCACTATCCCTAAGCACATTTTAAACGTAAATCAAACTCCTGACTGAGAGAAATTTCACTTTTCTAAGGTCTAAAGTCTAAAGAAAATAAATGTCAGACACTACAGTTATGACTAATTTAGATTTTATTTAGTGAAATCTGGAGCTAAAATGCTTCTTATTAATACCTGTTAAGACTGTTTTATCATGTTCACATTCTGTGGACAGATGTATTTCTAAGTTGCAAAATAAATCAACCCAAAAGATTTTGGATCTACAGGATACTGCTCAATGGCCTAAAGTCCTAATAGATATCAGTGACAAGTGGTGTCCATACTGGGACCAGTACTATTAATAACTTCATCAATGAGACAGGTGAAGGGATCGAATGCACCCTCAATAAATTTTTAGATGACACCAAGCTGAGTGGTGCTGTTGACAAACCTGAGGGATGGGATGCCATCCAGAGGGACCTGGACAAGCTTGAGAAGTGAGGCCGTGGGAATCTCATGAGGTTTAACATGGCCGAGTGCAAGGTGCTGCACCTGGGTCAGAGCAACCTCTGGTTTCAGCACAGGCTGGGGGATGAACAGATGGAGAGCAGCCCTGGGGAGAAGGACTTGGGGGTGCTGGTGGGTGAGAGGCTGGACATGACCCAGCCATGTGCATTCCCAGCCCAGAAAGCCAAACGTGTCCTGGGCTGCATCCAAAGCAGCGTGGGCAGCAGGGCCAGGGAGGGGATTCTGCCCCTCTGCTCTGCTCTGGTGAGACCCCACCTGGAACACTGCATCCAGCTCTGGGGTCCCAGCACAGGAAGGTCACAGACCTGTTGGAGGAAGTCCAGAGGAGGGCCACCAAGACGATCAATGGAATGGAGCACCTCTTCTATGAGGAAAGGCTGAGAGAATTGCATTTGTTGAGCTTGGAAAAGCGAAGGCTTTGGACTGACTTAAATGCAGCTTTCCTTCTGAAGGGAGCCTACAAAAAGACAGAGAGAGACCTTTTACAAGAGCATGTAGTGACAGAACAAGGAGGGATAGCTCTCTCAAAGAGAGCAGGTTTAGATTGGATGTTAGGAAGGAATTCTTTACTGTGAGGGTGGTGAAGCACTGGGACAGGTTGCCCAGAGAAGCTGTGGATACCCCATCCCTGGAGATATTCACAATCGGGCTAGATATGACTGTGAAAAACCTGGTATCCCTGTCCATGGCAGGGAGGTTGGAGCTAGATGATCTTCAAGGTCCCTTCCAATGCAAATCATTCTATGATTCTATGAATAATTGTGTCATTTGGAAAGATGAACAATTGAACTAGTTACCAATATTTGTAATTGTGTATTTTGAAAACTTAATAGTGTTATTTTACTTTTTTAGTTGATAAGTCATAGCAATTTAAATTTAATAAACAATTAAATTTAGATGTATTTCAGTCTACTAAGAATCTTCATATAGTACATTTCCATTCATTCTAAAATTGCACAAGTATCTCTACTACCTTAAGGTAGTTTGAAATAGGAATCCATAAATAGATAGCTAAATAAAATTAAACAATTGGTGTCTACTATATGCTAAAATACAGTAATTTATGTATAATATTCTGTGGTTTTCCCCTCTATCTCTTAATATGCTGCGTGTTGCTCTCCTGAGATATGCAAATTACTGTTTCCATCTGCTTTATTGCCATAAGGGACTGCTTGAGAATTTAGTTTATTAAAGCAGGGATGAATAAAAATACAGCAGTTTACTGGAAATATTATCTGCAATAGTGTGAGTCTGTAACTAGCTTCTCTTTTAGCATCTAGGCAGCCACTACTTTAAAAAAAAAAAAAAAAAAAGGAAATAAGAAGTGGCTTATTGGCAAATATTGCCAGCCTTTCAAAAAATTGTTTGAAGCACTCAAAACAAATTCCTCCCGATTTCAGGTCAGATAAGAGGTTGTGGAAATATTATCTCAGTGGTTCCTCAGATGCTGAATTTCCTACTTCATTAAAGAGCTAATGCTTTCCACTCTGAGTTGGTCAACAGCTATCTAGGTGTACTCACATCCTCAGCTGATCCAGTTTAGTTGTGGGCACTTTTAAAAGAAAATCCTAGGAACCAGGAGGAAGCTGTGACAATCCATGACTGCAAATAGAAATTGCGCCTTGAGAAGTTCTGCATACTGCTGTGCACCCCAGCATCCTGCATCTGGGCTGTAGAAGCCAAGCCCAGGATCCATTCTGCAGGAGTTGCAGTCAGTATTAATGGCTTTTCAATTGCATCATCCCTTTCTCATTTACCTAGCCAATTTTAAATCCTGCTGGTTAGACAGAATGGATTAAAAGCTAATGAATGGAAACAGAAAACTGGTTTCTAAGAATTTGCTTTTCAATATGCTTGGCTTTTTTTTTTTTTTT